>SJYX01020501.1:240136-270443 GCA_006410675.1 Oreotragus oreotragus | reverse complement strand
ACGTTCTTCAGGATGCCAGAGATTGCTGTCCCGAGGAGCGGGCGGGGGCTCTCTCCCTGGACTGCGTCTCCTCCAGAATGTTCCTTCCTGGCCCAACGTCTGACAGAGGCGGGGCCGGGCGCCGGGTGGCCCGGTGCACACGAACACCCAGAACTCTGGCGTTGTGCTCTCACACCTCTAAAAACCTCACCAACAACGTCCAATGGCCTAACCCCGGGGCCTTTCACTCCGCTGGTAAAGCCCCAGCTCTTCGGCACGAACGACACTTAGAAGGTTCATCCCAGGAGACTCCGCCTGCCCTGCAGCCTCAAAACCCCCCACAGCCCGGGGTCAGTCACACAGGACGCGGGTCGACAATGCACACGCCGTCCTGCCCCAGCCTTTGTCCAAGTCCATACTTCCACCCCAGCAAACCTCAACAGCCTTCAAAATCCAGCTCAAACGTCCCATGTTCCAACAGCCTTCCCAGACCGCCCCTCACCCAAGTCACGCGACACCCCTCACTTGAGCGTCCCTCCGTTTGGCAATGAATATTAGGGTGCGTGCTGGGGGGCTTCGTTAAGCTCCGACGGCCCTCCCCAACCTGCTCCCCTATCCCCTGCCCAGGCTCTGTCTACACCTGTCTCTCCACCCCCTGGGGAGGAGGTGGGGGGGCTGGGTTTCGGGCCCTCTGACACCTCCAGGAAGATGGCAGTTGAAAGAGCGCAGGCTCAACCTTAACACAGGCCCACTCACGTCCAAATTCCACCTCTGCGACCTCCTAGCTGTGTGACTCTGTGCAGGCGGCTCCTCCTCTGAGCTGTGTGGGTCTTTAAACTCAGCAATGGAAAGAGACCCCCCTAACTCTGCAGCCTCTAAGGAAACTGGACACCACGTGTCTTTAGTGGGTTGCACGCTGTGGGCGCCTAATATACGCTGGCTGTGATCAGTATGCAGGAAGTGCTCAATAAATGTTTTGTTTGGGGGGGGAAAAATAAACAGGGCCAATTCCCCAATGCCATCTTGCCCTCAGCCCAGCACAGGCCCCCCGGGAGCAGCCATCAGTAAATATTTGCTGAGTGAACAAACCCAGGTTTCAAGAGTGCTAGGCCAGCTGCGTGGCAGGACTTCCTGTTTATGTCCCTGTCGTTGGTAGATACGTTACGCTGAGGAGAAGGCAGGTCGGCCACCCCCTGGCCCTGCCCCTCCCCGCTTCGCCACGAAACTAACTCAGGGAAGTGGCTGTTGACAGGCTGAGAGCTCCTGTATCCCTGCTACACTGAGCTGGGCCTCCTGGGCCTCTGGGCTCACGGCAGCTGGCCAGCCTGTCTGGGGCTCTGCCGTGTGTGAGCTCCGTGGATCGGGCTGCTACAGAGCCCAGGCAGAGTCAGAAGCAGGCCCAGGGGAAGGCGGGCCAGGATCACCAAGGCCCCAGGAAGGCAGACAGGGGCCCCCCAATTACACTCTGCTCAAAAGCAGGAGGCAGGACCCACACTCAAGCCCTGGGCCTCCCCGACCCAGGCTCCGGCAGCCCAGGGGAGCAGCATGGCCTTCCCCCTCTCTGAATGCCCCGGAAGCTCTGCCCCGACCACCACGGGGAGGAGCCCCAGGACCGAGGGCACAGCCCCCCCAGCCCTTCACAGGGCAGCGTCCCCTGCCATGACGAGGCTCCCCGGCACGTGGCCCCCACGTGTGACAAGTCGTCAAGGGCCTCAGCTCCCCCGTGGAAGCGACAGATGGCGAGTCCCTGAGAGCTGGGGAGGAGGTGGCTGGCACACGTCCAGGACTCGTCAACGCTTCCCACCCAGGACGCTCCTCCAGGAGGAGGGACCCAGCAAGGGGAGGCCTCCATTCCCCCAGCCCAGATGGGTGGCGGGGGTGGGGGGGCAGCACGCAGCTGGGGAAGGCTGGTGGTGGGGAAGAGCACTGGACAAGGAGTCCAGGGCTAGGGTGCGAGTCTAGCCCGATGCCGTGTCCCTGGAGGCGTCTGCTTCCCCTCCTGCTTTCCCCACCGGGATGATGGGGATGGGGCGGCCAAGGGGGTCTTGGGCCATTTTCCAGGGAAGAGGTGTCGGCCTCAAAGTAGGGGCGGGGTATGTCCAAGGTCACAACCCAACCTGGCGGCAGGGCAGGGTGGACATAGACAAAGTCACCCGTGGGCTGCAGCACTGGGCGGGGGCTGGGCCTGTCGGGGGGCGTCACAGGGGAGAGGGTCTGGGGTCCTGGCCAGACCCTCCTTTCCTGCAGGAGCTAGGGGCAGCTGGCTGTCCCCAAAGCCTGTGCCCACCACCCACCTTCCTTCCCCCTCCCTCCGTGCAACCAGGGCAGGGCTTTCTCCGACAGAGCGCAGAAACTCAGAGGAAGAAAACCGAAGCATGGGACTTCCCGGGGAGTCTAGTGGCTAAGACTCTGAGCTCCCCATGGAGGGGGTCTGGGTTCAGTCTCTGGTCAGGGAAATAGATCCCACGTGCCGCAATTAGAGATCCTGCACGCTGCAACTAAGACCCAGGCAGCCAAATAAATAAATAAGTGGAAAAGCAAAGCATGGGCGGTGGGCCCCGCCCCCGCTTACCTGGAAGAAGGTGGCGCTGGCCAGGTGCACCGGGATGCTCTGGGAGCCACCAGTAGGCATGGGGGCCAGCGGTGAGGGCAGGATCTGCGGGCACTCCTGAGGGCTCTGCAGTCAAAACACAAGGAAGCGGGGCTGACCCTGGGGCGTTCCGGAGGAGACGGGATTCACGACCACCCCAGCCAGCCGGCGCAATCCCACCTCCCTAGGGAGGCGCTGGGCAGCCTGCGCAGTGAGGAAACGCTGCTAATAAAAGGACAGCCACCTCCACCGCCTCCCACACACCATCTCACCTGATCCTACGGGCGGGAAGGTGTGCTTCACAGACGAGACTGAGGCACAGAAAGAGGCAGTAACCTGCCCAGTGGAAGCCCCGTGGCCACTCCACGGAGAGCCTCTCAGNAAAGGACAGCCACCTCCACCGCCTCCCACACACCATCTCACCTGATCCTACGGGCGGGAAGGTGTGCTTCACAGACGAGACTGAGGCACAGAAAGAGGCAGTAACCTGCCCAGTGGAAGCCCCGTGGCCACTCCACGGAGAGCCTCTCAGAGGAGGCCTCCCCGGCTCTGGGCCTCATCTCTCCCCAGTTGTAAAATGAGGCGCTGCACTCGCTTTCTGAGGCTCCCTCCAGCTCTGGAATTCCGATTTCCAGATGCACACACGATGAATGATTCACGAAAGAGGAAACCGGACTTCGGAGCGGCCCATGAGAAACAGGGTGTGAGGCTGCGCACCCCTCCCCACTGCCCGGACGCGTCATGGGCCCCGAGCGGGGGGCCTGGGCGTCTGCATTCCCGTGTCGGGTGTGGAGTCAGTTGTTCAGTCACTGGGTTGTGTCTGACTCTCTGCGACCTCCAGGACTGTAGCACGCCAGTCTTCCCGTCCCTCACTACCTCCTGGAGTTTGCTCAAACTCAAGTCCATGCCAAGCCACCAGCTCATCCTCTGCCACCCCTTCTCCTCCTTCCTTCAATCTTTCCCGGGTTCTCGGGCCAGAGACTACAGCCTGACACTGAGGACCAAGGTGAGAGACAGGGACCCGGGGTCTTTTCTCAGTATTGTTCATCAGACAAGGAGCTCCTTGAGGGGACCCTCAGGGGCCCAGCGTGAAACCAGAGCTTGAGGGACACCAATGCTTCACTTATTATCATTGACCACGGTCATAAATAGCGACGGTGGTTAGCGGGGGGCACCCACAGCCCTCCACGTGCACCTGGAGAGTTCTGAGCGCCCTGTGCCGTATTAATTCACCAAACCCTCCTCCCAAACGCCCTGTGAGGTGGGTACCACCGTTATACCCACTTGACAGACTGGAACACTGAGGCACAGAGAAACAGAGTGGCGTGCCCAGGACGGGGTGAGCAGCTCAGCGGACTGTAGCAGGGCAGACCCCCAGGCCAGACACCACGCCCAGATGATGAGCTTCCCCGGGAGTGCTGCCTGCTGCCGACCACAGGGGCCAAGGAGGCCGCCCGGCCCGGCCACCGCTGCAGGGCTGCAAGGCAGGAGCGGGCGTCCTGCTTGCTGTGTGACACGCAAGGCCGTCCCCCCCCCGAGCTGCTGTCCTGAGCCGTCCCATGTGTAGGCCCCGTGGAATTTCGGGGAATGGAGCCCACATGTTTCCAATCGGGTTTCACCGCCACTGCCAGCCCGCTTCACAGCTGGCCAGGGGCCCTGCGGCTGCGACCCTGGCTCCAGCCCAGCCGAGGGGAGGTGGCCAGCAGGGGTTGGAGGCGTGTGAGTCCAGAGGAAATGACGTGGGACCATCCCCGAGGGCCCTACTCTCCTTGATCCTCATAACCCACCGTGGATGCACTCTCCAGAGTGGGCAAGTCTGGGAGAGTGTGGGTGCGCCTCTGCCCTCTTCCAGCACCGCCCCCAGGGTTGCTCATCTACCCTGGGGACAGCTGGTCCAAGTGTGCCTGTCTCTCCCCGCCCCCAGGTCTATGGTATGGGAGGACTGACCCTCCTCCCTAGCCCCAGGGATGGGCAGGTACCCAGGCCTGTCCTGGGCTCAATGATTGGTTCGGGGAGTGGATGTGACCCAGTTCCCCTGGAAAACTTCCGCAGAACCAACGAGAAGGAGGGTCTCCTGGGATTGCCGGGGATCAGGACCCCACCCGTGGCTGCTAAGGCGTCTTGCGGCCAAAGGGGAGGGCCTGCCGGAGCGCAGAGGCCACTCGGAGAGGCGGGGAGGCCCTGGTGACGCCAGCAGAGCCTCCAGATCCAGCTGAGCCCGAAGGGGATGCCGCCCCTGGGACTCTGCACTCACACAGGCCGACTGGCTCTGCTGGGGCCGTGGCCGGTGGTTCGCAGAGAACCACGGCCTCCTTGTCCCGTCCCAAGCCAAACCATTCAAGCCTCAGAGACAAGCTGAGTGGCTTCTCCCCCTTGGCCAGAGTATAGCCTCTAGGCTCAGGAAACCACAGCCCGACTCTGGGCAGAGCTGAGAAGGCGGGAGAACAGGAGCTGGGGGGACAGCGAGGTGGGAGCCCCAGGAAGCCCAGATGTCAGCCCAGAGCATGACTCTGCGCTGGAGCTCACAGACGCCCCCAAGGTCTTTCCACATGCGAGGGTTCAGAGCTCGGGATCCAACCCGGCGGAGCACCAAGTGGCCCCACTGAACCCACCCGACCTGCTCCCTCCCTGCCTTTCTGCATTGCCCTGCCCTGCTTCTATAAACTGCCCCCCACGTTCCCACCAACCGCCCTCTCCACCAGCTCCTAATGAAGCCACCTTCGTAGAGGTGCCCACCCAGGGAGCCTGACCCCGGCACCTGCCCAAACCCTCGCCGCTTCTAAGGCCTAAGGTCACCCTGCCTTGTGGAAGCCACCTCCTCCAGGACAACTGGAAGCGGCGGACGGAGTGACCTTCTCCACTCCCCGCCCATCCTTGGAAAAAAGCTGCAGGCCTCCTCGCAGCATCCTGTACCCCCCACTTCCTTCCTCTGGGGCCCACGAGGCAACGGGAAGTCAGGAAACATAGTCCCTGGCTCGCGCTGCCCAGAGACCCCACTCCGGCCTGGCCCAAGCCCTGCGGCCTCCATGACCGACCGACTGACTGACTGGCTCCAAATTAAACGCTGGATTAAGCAGCAGGCCAGGCCCAGGCGGGGGCGGCCTCTTCTCCCTCTGAACTACCATAATCCTCTGAGACAGGCCCTCTCTGTGCCCCCAACGCATCTCTGACCTGCAGGCCTCGGCGGAGTAGGGTGGGGAGGGGAGTGTCCCTGGGGGCGCTGCCCCGGAAACACTTCCAGGCTGGTGAGCTCCTATGCGTCTGCCGGAACCTGGCAGAAGGTTCCCCTCCTGGAGAAGTCCTCCCAGCTGAGGGGCCACCCACGGCGTGTCGGGCACGAAGCTGGTGTCACTCTGGATCCCCCTTTGAGACAGGCACAGAGAGGTGTGGCGGCCTGCCCAGGGTCACACAGCCACGACTCACATCTCAGGCTCTTGCGTTCATGATGGGGAGGGCAGAACTGTGTCTAATCGGCTGCTTCCCTGCCTCCTAGGGATGCAGGACGGGCCTCGGTGACCTTTCCCTGCTGGGAGCCGGGGCTTTCGGGGGTTACGCTGACTACCTCAACTGTGCCATTTGGAAAATGGGTGGGAACTCCCCTTTCCTGGAAAGATGAGCTGCAGGCAAGAACCTGGTACCTCACCCTGAGCCTCTCATGGCCCTGATACGGGACGGAAGATCCAGCGGGTGGGCCTGACGGGGGATGAGCTGGCATATGACCTGGCACCATCCTGGGCCAGCCATCCCAGCCTGGCACCCACCACAGTCCAGCCATCCCACCTCAACCAGTCTCGGGAGTCCCAGCCAGTCGTCCCTGGCACAAGGCTGGGACGGCCGTAGAGGCTCTCTGGGTGAAGACGCGAAGCCACCCCACAAGTGACCACACTCAAACCAGTCGGCGGCAAGGTACGTGGCACCTCGGCCTGGGTCTCTGCCCGCCCCCGCCCTCCCCAAGAAGCCTGCCCTGTGTAACGGATGGCACGCTGTTCCCTAGCTCAGGGCGCCATCAGGCTGGACGAACAGGAGGACCTGGGAACCTGCGGCTCTGGAGGTCACTCGCTTTCTCCACGCAGCGAGAGCCACAGCAATCCCCGGCCCTGGGGCCCCAGTGCCTGTGGGAGACGGAGGCTGGGGTCTTTCGGCCCAGCCCCTGACTTGGGGAAGTGGGGAGAACACGGGCTGCCAACAACAGGGGCTTCGATTCAAGGCCCAAGCCTGGTACTCCCTGACCCGCGAGGGTCGCAGAAAACGTTGAAGATAAAATTGAAAATCAGTATGATGTGTAAGAAGGGGCCTTGTCCTAAAAGGCTGGAAGTGTAAACAGGCGCAGGCTTTCTGGGGGTCAGCTGAGCTAAAAGTATGGGCTTTCACCCCAAAATGCCATGTTGAAGAACTGGTCTCCAGGGGACAGTCAAGGCCATGTAATACCCTGCATGTATCAGAACACAAAAAAGAAAGAGGTGTGCTCAGCACGTCCAACAACAGCGGATTGGAGGGGCTTCCCTGGTGGCTCAGATGGTGAAGAATCTGCCTGCAATGCAGGAGGCCCGGGTTCAATCCCCAGGTTGGGAAGAACCCCTGGAGAAGAGAATGGCAACAAGGGGTTGGTTACATGCACTGTGACGAGCCCAGCATGGTGGCTGTTAAAGTTGGAGCCTAGGAAGACAGTGGAGGCAGAGGGCACCCCTGGGCCTGGCTTACCGTGGGATTTGGCGAGGTCTCACACCGAGACTGGTTGGAGACACAGGCGTGCTGCTGGGCGCACCAGAAACAGGGCCACTGAGCCGACAGGCAGCTGGTGCAACTGAAAGACAGGGGGGGCTCCCCTCAGCTACCTGGCTCCCCATCCCTGTGCCCAGCAGCAGGGACCCGGGACACAGATCCCAGCACAGTGAAACGAGGTCTTGCTCAACATCAGAGCTGCCCAGAGGGGCTGGGCATTTTGTAAGGTAATGAGCTTCCCAGTGCAGGAGGTATGCAAGGAGGAGACAGGCACGCAGGGCCTCCAGGGGACTAATCAAAGCACTTTTCTGAGCCTTGACTAGCCTGGGTGCTCACAGACGCCGGGCACACTGGGTGATGAGAGTTTGTTGCACCAATGAGCCATCAGGTAAATAGCCAAAGGTCCCATCTGCCTCTGCGACACCATTTTGCTTGAGGAGCTTCCCCGAGAGCAAAGCCTCCTGCCCCCACCGGCAGCTAGCCCCGACACCCCACTCACGCTGTGTGTGGGTACACCTGCCCAACCCGGCCGCAGTCGTAGATGGTGAAGCTGGCCCTGACGATGCTCTGCCCCTGGACCCTCACCGACATCTCAACGGTCACGTGGTCTGGAACAGAGCAAGGCGTCCAGGGAGAGAAGGGCAAGGGGACATGGGGGGCCCACCGACACCAGCGGCTACACCATCAGGACTCCCCCACGCCTGAGAGTCCACCATCCGAGGGCCCCCATCAGCCGTCCCTGCACCCCGGGCCATGAGGTGCCTACCTTGGTGCGGTGGGAAAGGTGGGAACTGATCCTTGGGCAGGAGGTTGCAGTAGGCGATCTGGTGGCCGAAGGCTGGGCCCGGGACCCGAGCCACCGTGTGGATGCCGTGGCCATAGTCACAGGCCATCTCCATGCCGCTGAGGCTGGGCAGGCTCCCCGAGATCTGCAGGATCATACCCTGGAAGCCAGGGGCCCTTAGCTGGGGGGTGCAGGAAGGCCATGCAATGCACCGCCCCACCCCTACCCTGGAACCTGGGGAGAAGAGGCTGGTCAGTGGCCTTGACTCCAGGGCCACAGGGATGCAGCCTACGTGGGCCTCAGTTTTCCCCTCTGCAAAGTGAAACTGACCACTTTACAGGAGCCAGAGGCCCTGTACAATCTGGCCCCTGACCTTGGATGCTAGCCTCTTAACACTCTCAATGAGTCTTGTTCCCACCCCAGGGCCTTTGCAATCTGGCCTCTGCCCAGATGCTCACGCTGGCTTCCTATCGCGGCTTGGATGCTATCTTGCCCCTCACCACCCCGACCTGATCTAAAATGTCAGCACTATCCCCCGCCACGCTGCTTGCTCTGCACCCCGTCCTCTGCTCTGCTTCCTCCTCCTCCACAGCACTTACCACCAGCTTGGCATTTTAGCTTGTTCCCGCTGTCTCCTCTGGGAGTGTGTCCACCCCTCAGGGACCAGCGGTTTGCCTCTCTTGTTCACTCCAGGACTGTACATGGCACAGAGTAGGTGCCCAATAATACCTACTGTTATTGATGACTGACTGAATGAACGGATGGACAAAGGCCCGGACTGCCTGCTTGACCAGAGGACGTATGTGCAGGACTATGACGTGTAACGATGGGGAGCACGGGAGCCCTAGCTCCTGTCGGTCATCAGAACCATCACGTGACAGACGAGGATGTCTGCCCCAGAGAAGTCTCTGAGGGCAGGACTGGGGCGGGGGGCACCCAAGCCTGTCTGTCCCTCAGCTCCTGCTCCCTGGAATCTCCTGCACCGAGGCTGTCTGCTACAGGTAAGCAGGGAGCCAGCTGCGGCAGGCCTAGGCACTCCTGGACATGGATTGTGGGGGCGGGGGGGCAACTACTTGAATTCAACTCCCAGCTTGGGCACTTCCTCACTGTATAATTTTGAACAAGTCACTTTACCACTCTGTGCCTCAGTTTCCCCATCTGTATGATGAACATGTTAAGAGCACCCAGGCACTGGTCTCACCATCTGCCTCCAGGTCCCTGGGGCGCCACACCCGGGAGGCTCCACCTGTCGGGTCTGGGTGCCAGGGAAAGGGCTGCTCTCCACCCGCACCCCTGAGCCCGGAGCTGGGGTCCTGGCCCCTCCCGGACTCACCGGGTACTCCTGGTGCACGTTGATCTCGGCTGGCAGGACGGTCATGGCGGGGCAGCGGCCGGGGCCCGCGCTGGCACTGGTCCAGAAGTGCGGCTGGCTGGAGTTGGCGCAGTCCTGCCGCAGAGTGCACCTGGGGTGCCCGGCGTAGGTCAGGGTCCGGGGCGCCCCCACTCCCGCGGCCTCCCGGGCCCAGCCTGTGCCCCAGGTGCCTCACCGCGTCTCCAGGGTGCACCAGCCGCAGTAGGCGTCGGCCGCGCCCACGCAGTCTCCGCAGGTGGTGTGCGCGGCACACGCGGCGACCTTCACCCTGGCCATCTGGAGACAGAGGCGGGGGCCCAGCTCAGCGGGGGAGGGGCAGCCGGGCGAGGCCAGGGAAACTGAGGCTGTCACGGCGTGGGGGGCGCAGAGAATGAGGCTTCCCTGCAGCAGCCACGGCAGGCTGGAAGGGAGGGGGTGACCCTTCTGGCGGGAGCAGCCGCTCTCGTGCAGAGGCAAGGGGGGCTGGGGCTCAGTACGTCCTGGGGCTTCGTCAGGCCGAGGCCCGGCCATACCTGGTGGGACGTCATCAGATACAGGTAACCGGGGTCCGCGGGGTCAAACTGCATCACGCGATGCACAGGCTCCCCGTATGCCACCGTCACCGCCTTCCGGCTCACCACCTGCATGCTCTCGTTCAGGTTGATCTGGGGGGGTGCGGAGCGGAGCGGCCGTCAGGGGATGGGGCACCAGGAGGGCGTCCCCAGGTAGGGGCAGGCTGGGGACCGGCCCTGGGGGTGGGGGCGGGCTGCCCCGAGCTTGGGAGTCTCAGCCTTGGGCCCTTCCAGGACTGGCCGTGGCAGCCGGCCCCCACACTTTGTCCTCTGTCGTGCGCCCCTCCCTCCAGGAACCCCCGCTCCCTGCCCTCACCGGCGCGTCCTACCCTGGTATGCACAGGGCCAGGCTTCACAGTTAAGAAAACAGTCTCTGGGAGACTGTGGGCATCATGCCAGGGAGTGGGGACCTGGGTTTGAATTCCGGCCTTGACATTTACAAGCTGCACAGGCCCGAGCCATCCGAGTTAGGGTTCTCGCGGGGCGGGGCCGTGGGGTGTGCTGGGGAAGGTCCCGGAGAGGCGGCAGGGCCCCGGGTCTCACCCTCCCCTCTCACACGCCCATCTCACAGGTGAGGAAACCCAGGCCCAGAGGGGCCAAGGGGCTTGGCAGGAGTCCTGAAAGGAAGATGCCTCAGGGCCCTGACGGAGGTCTAGGTCCACCTGGCCCCAGCTCCAAGGCTGGGGCCCAGCGTCCAGGCAGGACAAGGACCAGGACTAGCTGGGGTCTGGAAGCTTCTCTGGCTGAGGGCCCCTCTGCACGTCCCCCAGAGACCTGACAAGGCTGGTCAGAGACTCCTCAAACTGCTCTTCTCTGCTCATCTCACGTTCCATGTTGCCTTGTCAAGGCCTTGTCAAGCTCTGAGCTGGGGCGAGGGGGCCTGCAACCCCCCCGTCCTCCTCCGTGGGCTCCAGAACCTTTAACAGCTGCTCCTGCTTGTGGAATCGATGTGTTCTGGCATTCGGGGCCCTGACCGTCCACCCCATCTTATTCCACGAGCCTCCTCTCTAGTCACTAAACCCAACTTAACATCCAGCCCCCATGTCTCCTCCCTGCTGTGCTCCGGTCTCAAACACCTTCCTCTCCTCCTTGGGCCGGGAGCTGTCCTCCCAGTGTCTTCAGCAAAACAGCCTCCCTGATGCCCCCGACACCCTGAACTGCAATTACTCTCTCCCCAGCCCCTGGGATATGCCTCATCCCAAGTGGCCTCTTGGCACAGTCTGTCCCAGGCAGCCTGGCCCCCTGCATCCCCCAGGCATCCAGCAGACATGTTTCCACTCTTTCCAAAGTCTACCAAGCACCTGGCATGCTCTGGGGCCTGGGCTGGGGGCTGTGATTAAAGCCTCAAGTGAGGCGAGAGTGGGCAGCAGATGACCGGGCATGAAGTAGGGTGGTGGGTGCAGAGGTCAGGACTGAGGGGCGGGGCAGCCTCTGAGCTGACTGGACTTGGATTCCACCCCGGTTCCTGCGGTGTGGGCTTCCCTGGTGGCTCAGCTGGTAAAGAATCCGCCCGTGACGTGGGAGACCCGGGTTCGATCCCTGGGTTGGGAAGATCCCCTGGAGAAGGGAAAGGCTACCCACTCCAGNGAGGGGCGGGGCAGCCTCTGAGCTGACTGGACTTGGATTCCACCCCGGTTCCTGCGGTGTGGGCTTCCCTGGTGGCTCAGCTGGTAAAGAATCCGCCCGTGACGTGGGAGACCCGGGTTCGATCCCTGGGTTGGGAAGATCCCCTGGAGAAGGGAAAGGCTACCCACTCCAGTATTCTGGCCTGGAGAATTCCATGGACCATACAATCCATGAGGCCGCAAAGAGTCAGACACGACTGAGCGACTTTCACTTTTCCCGCTTGTGACTTTGGGGCACTCGGTTTCCCTCACAGAGCCTCAGTGTCCTCATCTGTGAAATGGGCTCTGCCTCCCTCAAAGCCATGTGAGAATTAAACGTGAGGATGCCCGTGATGTGCCTGTTGAGGCTGGGTAGACAGTGGCACCTAATAACTGCGGCTTCATGGGTGGGGGTGGGGGAGACTCCTGGACAGATGGGGAAACCGCCCCAGATCCTGCAGCTGGGAGGGCAAGAGCCAGGAGCCACATGCAAGTGTTTGATCCCGACCACAAGCCCCGCTGTCTGTGGACCTTCAATGGCAGCTGTGAAGGTGGAGAAGGCCCCCTGCCCCTGCTCCCACGACTGGGATCTCCCTCAGGGATGTCAGCAACTGGGGTCCCGGGGCCGGGCAGGCTGGGACTCTGACCCCCACTGCTCACCACCAGCCTGTGGCGTCTGCCCGGGGAAGCTGAGCGAACTGGATTATCAGATCTGAATCAATTAGACTAGGGCCTGGTGCAGGTCGGAGCCAGGCCAGACAGCTAACGCTCTGGACAGGCCGGGGGTGGGAGGTGGCTGGAGGGCCACCCAGGGTCCATGCCCTCCCCTGGGGCAGCTTAGTAGGGCGACTGACTCCTCTCACCCAGCTCTCGGCATCTTGGGGGCGGGAAGCTTTACCTGCAGAAACCAGTCACCTTGGTTGGGAGCTGGGGCATCCTCAGAGGCTGGTGGAGGAACAGAGGAGGAGACGGGGAAAGGGGGAGACTCCCACTTGCCAGGCCGTGGCCTCCCTCACCCCCCGTCAAAGCCCTGTAAGAGTCGTGAGAGGCTGAACTTCCAGCCTTTGATGGCTGGGAACGCTGAAGCTGGGAGAGGTCAAACAGCCTGCTAAGCGGCAGAGCCCAGAGACTTGAACACAGCTCCGCCGGCTTCTGAAGCCAGGTCCTGGAGGACAGGCCCCCTGAGCTCTGCTTCCCTCGTCTGCGTGACGGGAGCTCACTGGTGTGAACCGGAGTGTAAGGAACAGACGTGGGAGACGCTGTCTAACCTCTGGGCCCCCGCCCCCACCGAGCACCCCGGCCCAGCCGTACCTTCAGCAGCCGCCCGCTGACCGTGCCCAGGAAGACCACGGTGTAGTTGCCCACGCTGGCCACGGCCACAGCGGAGAGGCCCGGCGCGCGGAACACGGGCAAGGCCTTCAGCGGCTGCAGGACGGACAGCGGGTGCTGCAGGTGGGCGGCCCCGCAGTCCAGCTGCTCTGGCTGCAGCTGCAAGAGAGACAGCGTGTCAGACCGTGGTTCCAGAACCTTTTGCAGCTCCCAGTCCCCCGTGGCCGCCGCCTCCGAGCTTTCAAAGTCCTGCTTCTGCTCTGCGCTGGGCTCAGGCCCCGATGCAAGCAGGACCACGTCTCTGAGCCCAGGTCGACCCCTGCCCTTGGCTTCAGTCATGGAGCTGCCCCTGGCAGAGGGGTCCGTCCCGGGTGCACAGGAGCTCGCCAGGAAGGGTCACGTGAGGGAGGCAAGACGGCCCAGGGAGGCCAGCCTCTGCCCCAACTTACCTCCTGACACCCAAGAGGTGCCCCTCCTGTCTGGATGGGTCTCCATAGCAACCATGGGGTTTTTCTCCCCTCCGCCAGATTCCTGCTCTGACCCCAGCAACCCCCACCCCTCAACTTCCCAACAGGTTACTAGACAAAGGTTGAGGCCTCCCCAGACTGAGGCCCCAACACACATCACTTCATCTGCCCACGTTACAGATGGGCAAGTCGAGCCAGGGGTGTCCAAATGCACACTCCTGGCATCCACGTCAGCCCCAACTCACAGGGGCAGGATGATCTTTTGAAGGTTTCTTCTGCAATTTGCACAAAAATACAACACCAGCCTCCAGGAAGTGCCTCTGAGAAGGCAACCGTGCAGATCCACCAGGATGTGGACACAGGGTGGTCCAGGAGAGTGGATGGCAGGGACGGACGGGATGGACCGCACCACCCAGCAGGGACGGCCCAGTCCGGGCGACACCACAGATCTGCACTGATGGCGAAGAAGGAGACTCTGGCTGAGAAAACTCCCAGGGCGTCATGGGGCCTTTCCGGTAAGATGGGCGCATAAACATTAACAGTCACGACAGCAAATGCACCACAGGCCACGTTTGCTGGGAACTGACCCTGCACCAGGCCTGTGGCTTGCTGAATCCTGGCCCCGCTCTGGGATCCCATGTCACAGATGGGGTAACTGAGGCTCAGCGGGGACGTGGCCCGCTCCAGGTCACCGGCTGCGACGTCAGGCCACCAGGACTAAAGCGGGCAGGACTGGCTTTATGGCACGGCTTCAGAGAGAAGCTTTCCTCCCTTATCTGTGCTTTCCTGCACGCCGAAGCCACCAACGATGTGCCCACATGGGTTTTGTACATAATCTCGGCTAGTGTTCAAAAGCGAACCATAGATAGCAGGTCCTTCATTCTTGGAAAAATAAACACAGCTGAGCCCTGAGCCCAGAGACGGGGTGGGGCTGGGGAGGGCCCCGGGGCCACAACCCACCACGGGGTGGCCTTCCGCAGGAGAGTCAGGGGCGACCTGAGCAAGTCACGTCACTCCCCTGAGCCTCGCTTTACCAAGCTGTGAAGTGGGCACATCTGGGGCTTCCCGGGTAAGGCCAGTGGTTGAGAATCTGCCTGCCAATGCAGGTGACGCACGTTCGGTCCCTAGACTGGGAAGACCCCGGACACTTCGGAGCAACGGAGCCCATGCGGCCCAATTACTGAACTTGTGGTCCAGAGCCTGTGCTCTGCAACGAAAAGCCACCTCAATGCAAAGCCCCAGCACCGCAACAGGTTTCAGAAAGCCCGCGCAGTGAAGACCCAGCACAGCCAAAACTAAACACATAAATAACTTTCAAAAAATCTTAAAAAAAACCCAACACTGGTGCATCTCCAGCACCTCCCTCACAGGCACGTGGATCAGACAGTTCACTGTGGAGTGCCAGCATGCAGCGCGGCCCATGGTAAGCGCCCCAGAAGTGTGATCTGGCACTACCACCGTTTCAGACGTGATGGCCCCTGACATGACTGTTACCAAGTGGAATTTAGGGGTAAATCATGCCTGCCTCAGAAGCTTTCTCACCTGGACCCCCGGGACCACCTCAAGACAGCCGTCTTCCCATAAAGGAGACTCTCCTGGCTGGCCCTGCTCTCTGGGCTGACTCTGTCCTCAACATTTCCCCCGGAACAGAGGTGCCGCCCGAGCCCTGTAAAGGTGCGGAGCGCTCCTCTGCAGAGAGGTCTCAAATCATCCCTGTCTGATGGCTGGCGTGATACTGAGAATAAGCCTCACATCCTAAACCTCCCTCACACCCCTCCCAGGGTCCTGAGGAGCCGAGGCCCGTCCCTTACCCTCCCCCTCCACTCCGCTACGGGCCTCGACTCTGCCCCTCGGTCCAAGCTGGGTCCTGCCCCAGGGCCTTTGCACATGTCAGAGATGCCGCCGCCCAGACTGTCTTATCACTTTTCGCTCCTCATCTTCCAGCTTCGGACCCACCCTATCTGACTCATCCCCTGTGTTCATCGCAGGGTCTGAGTTGGGGGACGGCCCTGGAAGGCGGCTGCCCACTCCTCTTCCCAGGGCCCACTTCCCTTCCTGGGGCTGCAGGGAAGAGGTAAGGCACCGAGCAGCCAGGAGAGCAGGCACCTGGGTCCCAGACCTTCACGAGGACGCCTTCCCCAGGGGGGTTGCATAACTCCTTTTTCCTGGATATGGATGACGCGTGTCATTAAATAATACGTTGTTCTAAAATTAACATTGCAAACCCTGGCCCAGGGGATGCAAGCTTCCTCCCTGCATTCTGGGGGTAGCGGGCGGGGGGGCGGTGGGGGGAGCAGGAAGGGCCACCTGGGAGGCCCGGGGGACACTTTTGGGGTTTTCCACGATGTGGGTCCCCGGTCCAGCAAGGTGGGGGGTCCTGGGAACCACATGGACCGGGGTGATTTGCGGGCCGGGGCGGCAGAGAGGGCCAGGCAGGGCAGCCTGGGAATCTGACTCTGGCCTGCCCGCCCCGAAGTGCAGAGCCATTAATTCTGCACTGGAGGAATTCTCTAAAAAGCCTTTCCTCTGACTTTTTTTTTTTTTTTCCTTATCCTAAAAATAAAATTAAAAAAAAAAAAAGTTTAAAGGAGAAGTCACCCATTGGCTGCTCACTGCGCGATCTGTGATATGAGGGGGAGGCTGGCTCCCCGGCCACCAGGGGAAATCACAAGGCTTCAACTGCCTCGAAAACGGAAGCTAGACATGCACGTCCAGTGGGCAGGCGAGCAAGGCCTCTGCTCTTAGGGGGATACGGCCCGGGAAAGGGGTGAGCGGGCTCCGGGGACCTGGCAGCCGGCAGTCCTGAGCGTGGCCTCAGCCGAACTCGGTCTCCAAGGGGCGGCAGTCGGCTCCAAGGTCCAAAATACTGCCTGCCCTGACCCTGTGACATGGCCTGAAATTCTTCTGTCAGCACCGGCCCGCCTTCGAGTCTCACTCGGCCTTGGTCTTTCACAACACCAGTTCCCCGGGTGCAGGGGGAGGGCTGGGCGCCCACAGCGGCCTCCTCCAACCCACGGGGGCCACCTTCCCAGCACAGGACTGGCCAGCCCCTCCCTGGCTCCTGGCCGCCCCGGGTCAAGCTGGCACTCAAGGCCTGGGTGAGCAGGCTCCTGCCGGCGGCTCCGGCCTGGAGTCTCACTTCTCTCTGCCTCGCCCCTGGCTCCCACCACACTAGTCTCTGCCCTTTCTCAAATGTGGCCACACTTTCCTCTCAGGGCAGCTGAACCTTCATAAGGCTGTTCCTTCAGCAATTAACGCCCTTCCCAAACCTCTGAGCCCCTCGGACTCCCCCTTGGCCCTCTAGTCCCCCTCGTCCTGCCCCTTGCTGCTCCCTTTGCTGGGCGTGCCCAGGCAGCAAGCTTTCAGCCAGCCTTCAAGATGCAGCTCCAAAAAAAAAAAAAAAAAACCCAACCACCACCTCTCCCCGCCTCTGTGCTGCTCACCACTGATTCCTCCATGAGCTCCTTTAGGGAGGAGACTGTTCTCCGGGTTTAACTAAAGAAAGGAAACTAGTTTTGACTAAAGTGTGAATGACTGTATTCAGGTCCTTCTTTGCCAAGCAGAAATAGTGAGAACAACACCGCCCATGCTGGGTGCTACTGAACTGAAGGAAAAACACGAGTCAACTGTATGTTGACGGTGTGTGTGACAACACAGGTCTTCGGGGCCAGGCAGCACCTGGCTGCTACTTCTGGTTCCTCTGAGAACCTCAGTTTATCCCTCTTGAAAATGGGATGAGCGGCAGGCGGTTGCTGGCCTCAGCTCTTTTCCAGGAGAGTAGAACACTCCCTCCCTTCCCAGGCTGGCTGGCTGCCTCCCGGGGCCAAAGCTCAGCTCTGCCCACTCTCACATTAGAGCGCTGACATATTGATTTCACTACCAACTGTAATTGTGTTGACTTTTTCTCCCCAGGAAGCCAGTGGAACAAGAGCGTCCAGAGCCTGCTTCTCAGGCCTCCCGCCTCCTGCCTGCAGACCCCACCAAACCTCAGCCCCATGGCAGGTCGCTCCAAGGAGGATGAGGCGTCAACAGCTGACTATAAACCCCAGCAGTTCCGCCCCCGGGGTAGACGACACCGGCTGTGGGGCCTCTGTGTCTGGGAAATGGGGGGTACCTTCCTGCCTCGAGGTTTTTGATTGCTATCAAACCCAGATCCCGGGAAGGTGAGGTTTCACTGCTGAGGAGCTGAAAGAACATGATCACTTTGGGATGTGAAGAGCAGGCAGCAGGGGGGCCTGCGCTCATCACAAGGGGCTGGGGGCTGGACAGAGACCCTCCCCAACTCTGACACAGCAGCCAGAAGGAGCCTTCACAACTGCAAAGCACCATATGCAACGTGTGTCGTTGTGTCCGACTCAGTGTGATCCCATGGGCTGTAGCACCCAAGGCTCCTCTGTCCATGGGATTCTCCAGGCAAGAACACTGGAGTGGGTTGCCACGCCCTCCTCCATGGGATCATCGCAATCCAGGGATCAAATCTGCATCTCTTATGTCTCCTGGATTGGCAGGCGGGTTCTTTGCCACTAGCACCCAAGGGAAGGGTGTGCAGGAACTATCTGTACTGTCTTTATAACTTCCTGTAAACCTAAAGTTATTCCAAACTAAAAAGTTGTTTAAGAAAAAAAAAAAAGGGACATCCTTGGGGGTCCACTGGTTCAGAACCCACCTTGCAACACAGAGGACGCAGGTTCGATCCCTGGTCAGGGAAGTAAGATGCCACATGCTGCAGAGCAGCTAAGCCCGCACACTGCAGCTATTGAGTCCAAGTACCACACCACAGAGCCCATGTGTCGCAACAAAAGATCCCGCATGAAGCAAGAAAGAGCCCGTGTTTGCTGAGACCAAGACCCGATGCAGATGAATAACCAAATCACTTTTCAAAAAAAAAAAAAAAAGAGAGGCCTTCCTGGTGGTCCAGTGGTTGACTCTGAGCTCCCACTGCAGGCGGCACGGAGTTCAATCCCTGGTCAGGGAACTAAAATCCCATGTGCCCAGCTGCGTGGCCATCAGAAAGCAAATGAAGAAATGCAAAGCAGGTGGTGCCCCTCCCACAGCTCTACAGCCTTCAGTGGCTCCCCAGTGCCCTCAACATAAACCCAAACTTTGCTCCCGGGCCCTCAAGGCTCTGGTGCACCTGGCCTGCCCCCTGTGGCTCCCCTGAGCCCCTGTCCCCGCAGCTCCTTCTCCCTCAGTGTGGACAGGAGACGAGGGCCTGGGAGGGTGCCCCAACGACAAGACTGGAGAAGCAGGAGCCGGTGGGGCCAAGCAGGGTAGCAGTGGAGATCCAGTACTCTCGCCAGGAGAAGTCCATGGACAGAGGACCTTGGAGGGCTGCAATCTGCAGGGCTGCAAAGTTAGTGAGTGACTAACACACACACACACACAGACACACACACCACACAGACACAGACACCACACAGACACACACACATACCACACAGACACACACACACCACACAGACACACACACACACACACACCCTCCTCAAAAGGCAGGCCTAGAAACAGGGCACGCACTGAACGCTGCTTCCTGCAGAGCTCAGCTGAGCAACATCCCTCCCAAGCTTCCTCCGAAGCTCTGCCGCTAAAGGGGAAGGGTCCCTGAGGCCCCCGAGGGCGCCGGTCAGCTCCAGGTTTGAAGCCATCCCTGTGACTCTCAAATCCAAACTCCTCCCAGCCATGTCAGCCTGAGAGGCCTCCCGGGACACAACCCCATTGAGTGACCCTCCACAGAGGGTAAACTGAGGCATGGAAAACCTGGGCTACTGTGTGCAGGCCCTGGGAGGGGGCAAGACAGACCCAGCTCTGGGGGGCTGGCTGAGGGGGCTCTGGCAACAGCCCCCACACCAAGGAGGAGGCTGCCTGCCGCCAAGAGAAGAAATACCAGCACCTCCCTGTTGGGAGTCAAGATGCTCACTTCCTGGGGCAGGAGACGTGCAGGGCAGGGTGGGAGAGAACAGCCAACCAGGCCAGAGGACAAGTCAGTCAGGAGGCCTGGCTCTGAGCCCGGGGGGAAAGCTGGGGAAACTGAGACACAGAGTGGGCAGAGGCTCCCTTAGGACACACGGTGCGGTTATCCCGACGTGGCCTGAATCAGGCAGGAAAAAACCAACCAGTGGCAACGGGCACAGCAGCTTGCATGTGCCCTTCCAAGCTTCCAAGAGGCCCACCTTGGTCTTCCGACCCCCGGACCTCTGGAGCAGGTGGGTCGCCCAGAGCCAAGGGCTGTGCGGATCAGCCAGCTGGGCCGCCCTGAGCACCATGTGTCCACCCACCCCCAACGGGCACCCCTGACCTGCCAGTCTGAAGGGACGGCCCCAGGCTGGGGTCAGAGGCTGGGCCACACTGCCGACCTGCCGTGTGCAGGCGCTGAGCACACTCTCCCGGAGTGTTCCCATTTAACAGGCAGAGAAACTGAGGCTCCTGAAGTGCCAAGTCTCTCAACTCCCTGTGGGCTGCCCCACCCTCACTGAGCTTCCGAGTCCTCATCTGTGAAATGGAGACAGGCCCTGCACCCGCCACAGAGGCTCAGCTCACAGCAGCCCCCAATCCTGGGCGGGGGCTACAACGTTCCCAGTTAGTTCTGCAGGTCACCGGGCAGAGACCAGGATGCTCAAGGACAGGAGGGGCCCCCCAGGAGCAGCTGCTCCCCGCTCCCCAAAGTTGAGCATCGGAGGCTGGACCATCCGTGCCGCTCTTGCCCGGGGCCTGCCTGGGAACTGCCGTGGCGGCCGCTGACTCAAGCAGCCCTTGTTTTGTTAGCTGGACGCGGCCCCCTGGACACCCAGCTCCCCCTTCTCGAAGCTGTTTCTCATTCCGGCCCAGCCTGGCCGCGTTTCCAGCCCTCCCCCCGGGTCCCAGAGGAGCCCAGGACGGGATGGGCAGCCAGGATTCAGGCCAAGGTGGCGGGGGCGGGCGCTTGCGGGGTTTGGGCGGGGTGGGGGTGGATGGTTCGCCAGTGGGGGCGGGGCAGCTCCTCGCCCTGGGGGGACGGGTTTAGGTCCCCACTCCTTTCCCTGAAGGGACGAGGGCCAGGAGGAGCTAGGAGCAGCTGTCTCTCCTGGGGACGCTGGGCCCTCCTCCTCCAGGGGCTGAGGGGGCCTGGAGGCTGGAACTCACACCCTCCTCCCCATTCTCCGGGGTGCTGGCCTGGGTCCCAGAGTCATCTTACAACGGCTTGTGACCGCAGCCCAGGGCAGTTGGGCGGGGAGGGGAGGCCCTAAGCAAACATCTCTGGGCTGGGTCTCATGTGCTGGAGACACGGAGACATGTCCCTTCTCTCTAGCTGCCAGCATCCCAGTCCAGGGACCGACCCTCAACGGAGAAGGGACAGCTTCACAACTACAGCGACGCAGTAGCACCAGTAACACAAGAGAAAGCAGAGATGGTTTCCTGTGTGCAGAGACCTCTGTCCGGAGAGCCTCGTGGAGCCCTCACCAGATCCTCACTCGCTACTGCTACTTTACAGAAAAAGAAGCTGAGGCACAGAGAGGCCAAGTGACTTGCCCTGGGTCACACAGCTGAAGAGCCGGACGTGAGCCTCACACCTAGGCAGGCTGGCTCCGGAACCCCACAGTCCCGCCACCCCCTGCTCTGCTGGGGACCACCAACAGCTGCTGGGAATTTGGCTGCTTGGAGCTGGAAAGGCCCTGGATTGTGAGCTGGGGAAACTGGGGCCCATCAAGGAGATGACCACCTCCAGAGGCTCCACCGCCTCCATCACAGACGGTGGAAGGCTCTGAGGGGCTGGGGGCGGAGGCGAGCGCCGATGGTGGCTGAGTTCCGTTACTGGCCCGGCCTCCGCTTCAAGGCCTCTGCGCATGGCCCGCTTCCTCATTATTTACCGATCAGAGCAGAAAGCGCTCCGTGATTAACGCCCCACCGGGGCCTCGTGGGGCCTCGTAATGGAGCTGCGAGTTTCCTCCCTCCCCTAGCACATGATTTATTGAATTTCAGGGTGACGGATGGTGGATGGGGTGGGGAGAGCCTTGCTGGCCCGGCCGATCGCAGAGGCACTGGCATCGCACCGGGACCCAGGGCTGCCAGAGAGAGTGGGCGGCCGGGGGTCCTTCCAGGTGGCCTGCTGGGCTCAGCCCTGGCCCAACACGGGCTTTGGAGAGAAGGGAAGTGGCCGAGCTCTGGGGACAGCCAGAATCCACATCCACGCGGCCGGCGCTAGAAGACTTCCCAGGCCTGTGCCCACGTGGGGACCAGCTGGTTTCCATGGCAACCCCCACGCCACTGGCAGAGCCAGTGGGCCCTCGGGAGTCACCTGGTCCAGCCCCAGTGGGGGCTCCCACCGGCTCCAGGCAGAAATGATGCCCGGCCGGCAGCGCTGGGTCTGCTCCAGAGCCAGACCGCCCATGTCTCACTCTTTCCTCAAGGCCTTGCTGGCTCCCCGCAACCCACAGGACAGCGTCCAGATCCTTGGCCTGCACCCCAGGCCTCACAGACTTCTCAGCTTCATCTCTGCCAGCTACCCAAGCCGTGTTCTGCTGCATCTCCGGACCTCTGCCCCAGCCGTGCCCTCTGCCTGGAAGGCATCCCTCAGCCCTATCCGTCAAAGGCTCTGCTGCAATACCCCCTCCTCCAGGAAGCCCTCCCTGACTGCCTCAGAGGAGGCTGGTCAGCGTGCAGCTCTGGCTTGGGTGTTCTACCTCCTGTCTTGATCTCCTGCCAGACCATCCGGGGCTCCTGGAGGACAGGGGCAGGGGCTGATTCATCTCTTTTGAGGGGCTGCCGGGTAACAGAGCTGAGCCCCCCTCCCTGCCACACTCCAGGGCACCCTTCACCAGGAGCGCAGACAGGCAGGGCATGTTGCCTGGGAGGTCTGGGCTCTGGTGGGCCAAGTTGGAGACGGCTGTCATTATGGGGTCAGGAGCCCCGCACCCAGGGGAGTGGTCCCAGCCTGGGACCACGCTGGGCACGGGAGTTCTCACCACAGCCCCAGCAGGGGAAGGACGTCCCTGGGTCTCAGGTCCTTCACCTTCAAGAGGGACTGACCCACCCCTTCCCACCGTGACCTTGAGTGCCTCTGCGGCTCACACCCGTCAGGTCAGCATTTTCAGAGGAAACAAGAAGGGAAGGTGAGGAGCGCAGACTCTGAAGTCCAACACCTGCTCCACCGCTGTGTGACCTCAGGCAAGTCACTTTCCCTCTCTGGGCCTCTGTTTTCCTTTTCTGTAGCCTGGGGGTAATCCTAACCCCATTCTGTTTCTGGCAGGGTTAAAAGATACACACCGCATGCGATTTCGCAAAGTGCCCAACAGAAAATAAGTTCCCAGGAAGCAACAATAATAAGATAATAATAACGATGCTGCTGCTGACGGAGGTTCTGGCGGCACAGTGAGGGCTTTCTGGCCACCCCGCAGCCCAGTTCAGACTGGGAAACCGAGGCCCAGAAAGGGGAAGGGACCCCTCAGGCTCCTCTTCTGTACACACTGCGTCTGCTCTCTACCCTCCAGCAACCAGAACCCACAACCCGGCCTGCTCCCTTCATCTCCATGAAATCCACCAGCCGCGGCTGTGGCAAATCAGACTCCTGTAGAGGGAGATTCTGCAGGGCCCGAGCCAACACATGCACGGCCTCCGCTGGACTCCAGGCAGCCCTGTTCTCGTTGACGGCCGAGCCCACTTTACAGATGGGGAAATACAGGCTGGGAGGAGGAGAGTGACTAGCTGGAGGCCACAGGGAGGAGGTGCAGAGGCAGGATTTGCATCCAGGGAGTCAGCACCAGGGTCCACGGCTCTGGGCGTGGCAGGGGCAGTGACATACCCCCCACCTTCCTAGTGAACTCCGAACCCTGAAGCACTGCCCTGCCCCAGGACACAGCACCATCCGGGGCTGCGGTCAGGGCGGAAAGCAGCTGTCAAGTCCCTCAAACCGACCACACCTCTCACTCACGCACCCAAAGGGCCAGGGCTAACAGTCCCCTTCTCAGAGATGAATGTTACCAGGCACCTTCCCCGATGCCCTGACTTCCTCAGGAGACCCGATCAGCAACCTCCAGCCCCCAACTTGTGGCCTGGCCTCTGCAGACATCCTCGCCAGCCTCAGGCTGCTCAGGAACTGAGTCACTGCAGCGGCGGCTCCCGGCTTCCATCTGGGGCCAGCTGGGAGGTGCGGTCACAGAGGGCGTTTCATGTCAATACAGAGGCCCTCACAAATTTCCCTGGGGTATGGGGGTAACTGCAGACCCCCAGCTGAGAGCCCACAGCTAAAACGGGAGGACATCCACCGCAGACTCCAGAGCCAGCCTGCAGACCCTACTCTGTTAACCAGCTGTATGAGACCCTGGGCCTCAGCTTTCCCATCTGTAAAGTGGGGATAACAGCACTCCCTGCCTCACAGCCTGGGGGCACTGGTGCCTCTGAAGGGCCCGCAGAGCTTTCTTCTCAGAACCGGGAACGCAGCCCCAAAGAGCCGTCCACACACCCCCCAGGCCCACCAGACACGCGGTGCCTGCACCACTAATAGCAGTGGTGATGCCAGGCCTGGTTTATTTTGGGGTGTGCCTCCCACCAGGGAGCTTGGGCTGGGGGCCCCCGACACTCCCCTCTCTCCCCACCACCCCACAGCCCGCTCACCTGCAGGGCCTGGTTTGGCCCATCTCCTCCCGCCTCTGAGTGCTCCCTGCCCCAGTGGCTGTTCCACACACTGAGCACACTTTTCCCAGAGGTATTTCTCTTCTCCTGTACCAGTACCTCCACCTGCCATGGCCTGAGTGCTTCATGTGAGATTTCAGTTCAGGAGGAGACACTGTTCCATTTGACCAGGAGAACGCATGGAGCCCAGAGAAGGTAAACGACTTACCCTGGGTCACACAGCTTACAGGCAGGAGGAAGACGACTCACCATCAGCTTTACCCTAGTGTACCTGGTGGTCAAGACTGATGACGTGCGCTGGGCAGAGAGGTATGGTAACCATCTCCTGGCCGAGGAACCTGTCTGTCTCTCTAGGCTAGAAGGTCATTTTGCCAACCCCGCTGGAACCCCCATCCTAAGTCCCACCCGGTGTCTCTGCTCATACCCTTGACTACGGGGAGCTCACTCCCAGCCTCCAGCCCAACTCTAAACGGAAAGCCATCTTGCAAGCTTATCTCCCTCCACCTCCACCCTGTATTTCAGCCCCTAAATCGGTTCAGAAAACGCCTTCTTGACAACGGGCACCCACCCACTGCATGCCAGTTTAAAACCGCCTGAGCATTTTTTTTCCACCTTTACTATAAAAAGACACCTTGAAAATGCAACATTGACATTTCCCTGTGGGTGTTCTTTTTGATTTAAAAACACGAACTTTCGGTCATTCAAAGGTTGAAGGGAAAGACCCAGGGAGCACGGACTCAGCCTGCCCTCGCAGAGCTGGGCGGCTCTGTGCCTCAGTTTCCCCACCGACAGCACGAGGCGACCTCCCGTCCCACTTTCAAACCGCATTCACGAAGTGAGGGAAGGGATCCGATCTACACGTGATGCAGGCTCATTCCCTCCTTCACTTTCTCAGAATAGTCCCAAGACCCAAATATGCCCAAAGCAATCAGCGACAAAGCTGAGGGCCTCTGAAGCCTGAGGGCCAAGGTTCCCCACCTTTTCATTGTCTTCAAGGTGGCGGGCAAGGGGCAGAGCCTGCCAGGAGAGGAGCTGCGATGTCCAAGGCCACCCCGACCGGGGCTCTGAGTTCCAGGCCCCGAAGGAAAGAGCATGAGGGTTGGGTATCCACAGGTCTGGAGGAGCCAGCTGGCTTGGGGGTCAGACATCCCTGGAGAGGAGATGGGAGAGCAGGGTCCTGGCCCCCGTGGTCAGCCCCACCGAGGCCCCCTGCTGCTGCGGGTCAGGCCCAAGGGGGTTGGGAGGGAGACGGACTCTAGGCCCCTGGTACTCACCCCCGCCCCCGACCGAACTCACTCTCTCCCCAAGAGGCACCCTCTCAGCTCCTACCCCGCTTTCCACCGCTTTCCACCCCAGTGCCGGGCTGGACAAGCCGCTCCCTCCTCCATCCTGTCTGTCCCCACCTCTGGGGCATGTGAACCCGTCCAGAGCCTCCTGCTTCCCTCCATGTGCTCAGACCAGGCCCACCAGGCCGCTCACACCCGTCCCCCAGGAACGAGGCCCGGCTGGCTGCCCCCACGGCGGCCCCAGCGTCCACCACAGGGCCCAGCACACAGTAGGTGCTTAAGAAATACGTGCAAATACAGGAGGAACCCACTTGCCTGCAAGATGGCACCAGCCTCCTTCCTTCTCACCCTGCTTCTCCTGTCCTTCTCAACTAGCAACTTTCTAAACTAGCTCCGCTAAATATAACCCCAGTAACTACAAGCACCTGCGCCCAGCACGCTGCTAGGGGCCTCACCTGTGGCATCTTATTTAATCCCACCGCAGTCCTGGAAGGGCGGTACTTTTGTTATCGCTCCCATTCTACAGACGGGGAAACTGAGATGCTCCTTCAGATCAGATGCTCTGGCTGAAGCCCTTAGAGTCTCCCAGCCCCCTACCCCATGTCCCCGGGACACAGCCGTGCCGAGGGTAGGCCCGCCTACCCCCTCAACCCAGCTCACACTTCCCGATCCCCGCCCCGGCACACTGTTCACCCTGCACCGCCCCAGCCCGCTTTGCCGCTCCAGGCCCCTGGACCTGTGACCCTTGACCTGGATCCCTTCCTTCTTCGCCTGTCTTCATGAGCCCAACTCCTGTTCGCCCACCCACCTGCGCTTTGACACCACCCTCCCCAGAGGCCTGGAGGCCCCTCTGTGCTCCCCCATCACAGCACCCATGCCCTGGCCACGTGTCTGGCCCTCCGCTCGCCTAGCACGGTCCACAAGAGCAGACGGTGAGGGGGCTCCACTGGGCCCCAGCAACACCGCAGGGACTTAGGCAATGTTTCCTGGGTCTTCAGGGTTGCAGAATTAGCCAGGAGAGGTCACTGGTTGATGTCCAGGAATAAGCTCAGACGTACTACTAACACCCCGGGCGCCCACTGTGTGCTGGGTACTGAAAATTAACTCATTTGGTCCTTATCAGTCCTTAGAGACGAGGGCTGACGGTTGGATGGCATCACTGACTCAATGGACATGAGTCTAAGCAAGCTCCGGGAGTTGGTGATGGACAGGGAGGCCTGGTGTGCTGCAGTCCATGGGGTCGCAGAGAGTCAGACACGACTGAGTGGATTGAACTGAACTGAATCCTTAGTGATCTAAGGTTCCCACTTTACAGAGGAGGCAACTAAGCCTCAGAGAGATTAAGCCACTTGTCGAGGTCACACAGCTGGGAAGCAGCAAGAGCAGGATTTAACCCAGCGTTCGAAGTCCACATCCTTAGCTTGTAAGAGGGGAGCAGGCAAGAAAAACCACTGCCCTTCCCACTGCCGCCTGCCCCCGGGGGCTAGAGGTCTGGACCGGGGACCCTGCACACATCTGGGAGCAGCCCTGGCCTGTGCACACAGCTGGGCACAGGGAAGGGAGGGGGGTGTGGAGGACGCAGGGAGAGTGCCAGGCAGGGCCAGGAATCAGCCTCACTCTGGGGTGGCAAGGAGGCACTGGGCCACCCTGTCCCTGGGGCGGTGTCCCTGTAGAGGCCCTGCTCCCCAGGAAAGGGAAGCCCCAGCCCCTTTCAGCAGAGTGACTCACGGCAGCAGGCCAGGCCAGGCTGGGGACGAGGGACCGTGGGAACCAGGGCGGCTCCTGCCGGAGGGGGAAGGGAGGCTGCGGCCTGAGGAATCCCACAGATGGCCTCACACCGTGGGCCCAGACGGCTGCGCAGGCCTGGAAAGGCCCTTCCAACGGGGTCTCCCCTCCAGGGATCAGGGAGACTCCCCATTCCCTCCTGCAGCTCTGAGACCCATCCTGGACACAAAGCTGTGTCCCACAGCCCGGCGGAGCTTGAGGGTTTCGGGGAGGGGAGGAGTGGATGTCCCAAGCACGGTGCTGGGCGGCTGCTGGCTCCCGGTCCGCCCACCCCGCTCACCCACCGTGACCTTCACTTTCAGGGCAGCCGGCCAGCCGAGTGGTGGGCACTGGTGGGGGCCAGGGTGGGGGCTAGCCCAGCTGCAGCGAAGGAATCTGTGTTTTCCCAAAGCTCCAGTGTTGGGCACACCCACAGGGGGAATAATTCATCTCGTGACCAGCTTGCTGACCAGCCCCAGGGAGGGCTCCTTCCTGTCCTCTCCAGGGAAGGCTGAGTTCTGCACTTGAAGAAGTCGAGGCTTCCGAGGGGAGCGGCCAGGGGTCCCCTGACTCAGCTGGGGATGGAGAAAGCGGAAAAGGCACGGGGGTCCACCTCTAGGGCCCCTGAAAAACGGACCCCTTGCTGGCTGGCTTCCTTAAGGACCACACAATTCCCTCCAGCGCCCTTGAGTCACGTTCACCCCAGATCAACGCAGACATTTAACGCTCAGCCTGGACACCCCCTCGCCCCTGCCAAGCCCAGCTCCAGGTGCCTGGGCCGCCTCCCCTTCCGCTGCTGGGGTACCTGACCTTCCCCCTTCCCTCCAGCTCCCACTCAGGCGCTACACACACAGTCCTGCTAGCCTCCCTCCCCTCCTGGAGCGGCAGCTCCCCACCCCAGCCACCCCGACTCCTCCTGGGACACTCACACTCTGAGCTCCAGGCCACACAGCCTGGACCCAGATCCTGCCTCTGCTCCTCCTGAGCTGTGTGATCTGCAGCAAGTTACTTAGCCTCTCTGGGCCTCAGTTGCTTCATCCGTAAAACGGGGATGGGAACAGAGCCTACTTGAGAGGACTACTGCCTGAACATAGAGTCATGCTCTTGGGATGTGCTTAGTAGGCGAAACCCCCATGCCTGATGCACGCTAAATGCTCAGTAAAGGTGCTGTTGCCAACCGGCAGCCTCCCTGGAGCACCGATGGGTTCCCAAATGCCAGGGTCCCTGTGCCGCCCACACTGGACTGCCTCCACTCCCGCGTCACCCAGCTCACTGACACACGGGCCTGGTGCACACACTCGTTCCTCTCCCCACCCCCCGCCAGCAGGGCCCTGGCACACACCTGCCACACCCATGCACACATCTGCCAGCTCCCAAAGGCGGCTCTGAGGGGCCCACACAGCCAGCCCTGAACACATCTTGTGCAGACACAGCGCTCACGCTGAGCCCTCAGCCCACTGCTACGACCCTCACTTGCACACCCAGCTCTCTTCAGAACGTGTCTTTCAGATGCTTCTTTAGAAGATATGCCCCTCTGGCTCCTGTCAGCGCACACCTGGGCACTCACGCACAACCGCATCGGCCCTGCACACCTAGACACGTGCACCTGTAAGGGAGCACTCTTACGGACTGCCCGCCGGGCTCACACCATGTTCAGGCCAGTGTCCCCCACCTCGGCTGACACCTGTATCCTCGGGTCAACACCCGGGTCTCCGCAAAAGCACCTGGGGCGCAGAGTTCACACTTGGGTCCCCATACACGCACATCTGGGTCGAGGTACGCTCACACGTGGGACCCGCTCAGCTGCACACCTGCCCGGTTACCCGCACGCCCTCCCGCCGGCGCCCTGGGACGGTCTCCCCCACCCCCACCCGGCGGCCTGGGCGTCCTACCTGGATGTTGCGCTTGCGCTCGCAGGCCGGCCCAGTGCCCTGCACCACGCTGTCGAGCACGGCCACCACGTCGGGCGCAGGATCCACGAAGCAGGCGGTGCGCGCGGCGCGGATCGCGGCTTGCACGTCGGCGAAGCGGAAGGCGCAGAGCGCGGCGGGAGCCGCGCGGGCCCCCGGGGTCCCCTGCGGCCGCTCGAAGACCGCGAAGAGCAGCTCGCGCGTGGGGAAGACGGACACCAGGCGGCTGTAGAGGTCGCCGCGGCCCGCGCCACCCGCGCACTGCAAGCCCAGCTGGATGTAGGACTCCGTGAGCTTCTTGGCGTCGCCGCCGGCGCCGCGGGGCAGGCAGATGCGCGCCAGCAGGCTCCGCGCCTGGCTCTCCTTGTCGCCCGCGCGCGCCTCGCTGTTGAGCGCCAGGTACGCGTAGGTCTGCGCGCCGGGTCGCGGGTCGGGAGGGTGCAGGAAGGCGCGGACGAAGCCCAGCTTGTGCTGCTCCTTGGCGCCCTGCTTGATCTTGAGAATGTTGTCGTCGGAGGGGTTGAGGTCGAAGGTGAAGAGCTTGGCCAGGTCGCCGCGCGCGTCCAGGGAGCGGATGGCGATCTCGGGCGTGTTCTCGAAGCGGTGGTCCTCCAGGCTGCGGTTGCGCGGGAAGAAGGCGCTGCCGTAGCCCGTGTACGTGGCGCCCACGAGCAGGCGGCTGCCCCCGGCGCCGGCCGCCGGGGGCAGGAGCAGCCCCACGGTGGACGCGTTGGGGTGGTTGGCCGCCACGTTCAGCATGCTGGGGAACACCGTGACGGGCGCGGCGGGCGGCGCAGCGGGCGGGAAGGGCACGGCCACCGCCGAGATGTTGCCCCGCCGCCGCAGCTGGCAGACGCCCTGGTAGATGGAGCCGCACACGACCACCAGGCCCTGGCCCGCGTCCAGCTGCAAGATCTTGTTGTAGTTGTCGGTGAGGCGCCGCGGGTGCTCGCACGAGGCCTGCGGGAGCTGCGGGGCGTGACACAGCGGGCTGTCGGCTACCGGGCCCACGGCCGCCTCGGCTTCCAGGCTCAGGTTGGCGCCCGACAGCTGGTAGAGGCGGTTGACGGCCGCCAAGTACACGGTCCCCGCCGCGCCGTCCAGGGCGAAGTTGTTGGTGGGCGTGGGCGAGGGGAACCGGCGCTGGATCTCCAGGGCGCCGATCCGCGCCGCCCCCAGGAGCAGCAGCAGCCAAAGCAGCGGCGGCGGCGGCGGCGGGCACTGCGGGGCCCGGAATGGCGGGCGCGGCGGCAGGGGGCTGGCCGCGGCGGCCCGGGCGCTAAGCGGTGCGCCGCCCGCGGCGCCACGAGCCATCCGGGCGTGCGCGGGCTGCGCGGCACGGCG
>SJYX01020501.1:196473-231950 GCA_006410675.1 Oreotragus oreotragus | reverse complement strand
CTCCCTCCCCCGATCTCCCAACCCCTCTCTCTCTCCACCCCCCTCGCCCCTCCTAGCTTCCTTCCTGTCTCCCAGCTCATCTTGCCACATCCTGCAGCTCCCCCCACCGAGCCTTGAGGAGAATGCTCTCTGTGGTCGCAACTTCAGTCTGGCGCATGGTGGATGGTTCCGGGCGCTCTGGACACCAAACCACCTGCCAAGCCAAGGGCTGGGTCTCTGGAGATGCTGGGGAGCTGGGGCTACACAGGCCAGGTGAGCCGCGGAAGCCACGGCCAGGGTCTAAACGTCTTCCTGGAAGCTGGAGGGAGACATGCTGTGTGGCCTAGGGCAAGGCCCTTGCCCGCTCTCAGCCCGTTTCCTTGTCTGTAAAAGGAGGAGAGTTGCAATAGGCCTCCCGCCCCTGGGAGGCTGTGGATGTGAAGCCAGCCCAGTGCTGGGCACATGGCAGGTCCTGGGTAACTGTCTGCTTCTCCCCTTATATCAGGGCCCGTGTCAGCTTGCAGACCCACTCTCCACCAAGAGGAAACTACTGTGCCCAGCACTGCCCTGCACAACCTCATGCCATCCTCACAGCCAGCGGAAAACGCAGGGGTCATCAAATCCATTTCACAGATGGAGAAATGGAGGGGACACGAGTGAGGTGACAATTTGAACCCAACTCTCTCCAGATCACATGCTTGTCCTCCTCTGCCCGTTCATTACTCTCAGGTCACGATGGATCGTGGTGGCGGCCACACTGGACCCCCGGCTGCGTGTGCTGGACCCCCGAGAGGTGCTGATGACTGCAGGCTGAGGGAGGGAGGGAGGGAAGGAAGGAAGGAAGGAAGGAAGGGAAGAGCCCGTATCTCCCCTAGTCATGCTAAGAGGCGGAGGGGTAGGGGGTATCCTCTGAGAAGGGATTTTAGAGGGGACACGAGGGAGATGGATGGTCCCCAGGCAGGGGGGTTAGGTGGCACCCACCACCAACCCACGCGGAGTTAGCTAACCTGGATTAACCCACCCTGGAGTGGCTGCCAGCTACCCTGGGTCACACTGTGATCAGGCCCTTCTCCGTGTCTGCTCAAGAGGAAGTTTCTGCTTGGGGCCCATGTATCTTTAATACCTCTCTAACATTTGTCACTGTCCATTTTTAATAGAGACGAGGTCTCAAGCTCAGCATTCTAGAATTTTGCTTATAGCTCCTTGTTTTCTTTATAATATTGGCACTTATTTTATGGCTTGGGCAAGTGAAGCTGGCTTTCCAAGTAATACCGATGTCAAGCATGCTTGATAAACGCATTTATGGAAGTCTTTAAAATGTGGGTTGATTTAAAGATAAATAGGGTCATAATCCAGGTGGTATGAAGAGTCTAACATTTGGGAAACACTGATAGAAACCAGTGTGCTTGGAGATGAGGACATGGTACCCAGATGGGGCAGGTCCTTGCCTGGACACCCAGGGGTCCAGCGGCCAGGCCAGCCCAGAGAAGGGGGGGCCTGGGCCTTTCCCTGTCGCCTGGGCTGGGCCGGAGGGCGGGGGGGTTCCCCATCCTGACACGTCTGTCCTCTGCTCTCTGGCCGCCCAGGGCAGAGTACAAGGAGGAGGAGGAGGAAATGTTTTCCTTCTTCAATTGGAAAAAATAACAGTGGGGCCAGGGCTGACAGGGAGGACGGGGGCCCTGCCCTCCGGTCCCGTGGGCTGGCCTCCTCCGCCAGCACTTCCCCTGCAGGAAATGATCCCCACAAGCCCCCTGCTCCGCACACCGCCGTGGTGACAGGGACAGGGTCCTGCGGGACAGCTCGGCAACCCAGCCCGGGCCCCCTGACTGCGCCAGGGGCCCCCCTGCAGCTCCTCCTCGAGGCTCTGCCCATCTCACTCCCCCTGGGAACAAGCCTTACGGGTGGGTTTTCTCAGCTCCATTTTACAGATGGGAACACTGAGGGTCAGGGAGGTGCCACCCTTTGCCCACGGTGGCACAGCTCGGCGGCCTCTGAACCCCGCTCTAGGCCACTGTGACCCGCTATGTCCTGCCCTGGCGTTGGGGAGGCCTGAGTTCCAGGCCCAGCTTTGTCTGCCCCAGCTGCCTGGGTGAGCTTGGTGGCAACTGCCTCTCTGAGCCTCGGTTTCCTCATCTGGCAAAGGGGAGGGTAAGCCGGCTCACAAGGCTGCAGTGAGAATGGAAAAACTAGGGCGTCCAGTGACTTTCCAGCTCTGGATCACAGGGGTCCTCTCCCCCAGCCCCTCAAATGGGATCATCTGTACCCCACTTGGGAGAGGCCCCCAGACCCAGATGACGACGACACCCTCATATCAGCTGCCACTGAGACGCGCTGCCGATGCCATTGCTGTTACCCACCTGGATGCAAAAGATCGCCTCTGTTAATCAACCTTCCGCCCGGTCTCCCTCCCCTCTTCTCATCAACCTGGATGCCAGGTTCAGAGATGCCTAGGGGCCTGCCTGAGGTCACACAGTAAAGAGTCGGCCTGAAGTGGCCCCTGCCCCTCCACGCTGGGTCTCCCATCAATGTCTCTGCATCCTACAGGAGTGGACAGGGTGGGGCCGGGTGACCCTCGAGTGGCAGCGCGGGTGGGGCCACAGGACCCCTGACCGTCCTGGGTTTCAACTACAGACCCCTGGTGCTGCTGGGGAGGTTTGGTGGGTGTCCGCCCACGGCCAGCTCTGGGGAAGACCGGGGTGGACCTTTTTCAGGGTTCTGGAGCATACCGTCCCCTAGGATGGATGCCCTGGGGGGTGGCAGGGTGGGGAGGGGCGGGTAGACTTCCAGGTCGGGTGTGAGGGCTCCCGAGGGGCGCCCACCCTCACCTGGGACGAGCCCCCTGCCCACTTCTGCCTGTCTTTNGGGTGGACCTTTTTCAGGGTTCTGGAGCATACCGTCCCCTAGGATGGATGCCCTGGGGGGTGGCAGGGTGGGGAGGGGCGGGTAGACTTCCAGGTCGGGTGTGAGGGCTCCCGAGGGGCGCCCACCCTCACCTGGGACGAGCCCCCTGCCCACTTCTGCCTGTCTTTGTCTCCCTGAGAGGCTAGAGGAAATGGCTCTCCTTCCTGCGTGTGAGAGATGCCCTCTCCCGGCTCTGGGCACAGCCCTGCCCTCTGGGGTGGGGACCCGGAGCCCCTGTGCACCCACCCCACCGCGGCCCGGACGGTTCGGGGGCGCACCCGGAAACACGAGACACTCGACCTATTACCCGCCGTAAGAGTCTGCAGGTCAGTACCCAGACCCGGGCCCTTTCCTGGGGTCGTCGAGGTGTGACTCCGGAGACAGGTCGTCACCGCCCCCCGCCCCCGTCCCGGCGGGGGTCCCTCCCCACCCACATTCTCAGGCTGTTGCCTGCTCCAGGGGGCCAGCTGCCCGGGGCAGGCAATCCCTGAACAGAGGGGAAGTGCCCCACAGATGGAGCCCTGAGGAGGCAGGGGAAGCCCAGAGCTGAGCAGGATGCTGCTGTTCACCAAACAGTCATGGGGGCTGAGCACCTACTGTACACCAGACACGTCCCAGTCAATCCTCACGGAAGCCATCAAAGGGAGGTGCTAGTGATCCCATTTGATGGATGAGTAAACTGAGGCTCAGGGAGGCAAGGCAGTGGTCCTGGATTTGAACCCAAGCCTGTCTGGCCATCCTCATTCCAGCGGATTTTGAGTGAGCACCTACTGTATGCCCCGGGACCCAGCTGTGACGATGCCTTGAGGGTACACAGAGGAGCCTTCAGGCAACCAGGCCCCTGGGAGCAACCAAGGCAGGCTTCCCAGGGGAAGGGGCACCCGAGCCCCAGGGTATACAAGCCCTTACAGGATGACTCAGGATTGAACGTGAACTTCATCCTTCACACCGCATGGACTGTCAGGCCCATTTACGGGGGAGGAGANCGTGACGATGCCTTGAGGGTACACAGAGGAGCCTTCAGGCAACCAGGCCCCTGGGAGCAACCAAGGCAGGCTTCCCAGGGGAAGGGGCACCCGAGCCCCAGGGTATACAAGCCCTTACAGGATGACTCAGGATTGAACGTGAACTTCATCCTTCACACCGCATGGACTGTCAGGCCCATTTACGGGGGAGGAGAAAAGGGAAGTGACTTGCTCAGGGCCACCCACTACTCAGGTTGGAGCAGGAACTCCTAGGTCTGACTGTTCCCTCTTCTCCACGCGGGAAGTCCAGTCAAGGCTGTGCCGCTATCATCCCATGGCCCGTGGCCCTGAGTTCAGATCCGTCTGCTCCCCATGTGTGTGACCCAGGGTGAGTCCCTTTGGCTCTCCAGGTCTCAGTCTCCACACCAGTGTTCAGTTCAGGCGCTCAGTCGTGTCCGACTCTCTGCGACCCCATGAACCACAGCACACCGGGCCTCCCTGTCCATCACCAACTCCCGGAGTTTATTCAAACTCATGTCCATAGAGTCGGTGATGCCATCCCACCATCTCACCCTCTGTCGTCTCCTTCTCCTCCCGCTTTCAACCTTTCCCAACATCAGGGTCTTTTCAAATGAGTCAGCTCTTCGCATCAGGTGGCCAAAGTATTGGAGTTTCAGCTTCAGCACCAGTCCTTCCAGTGAACATTCAGTGAAATGGGTCTACAAGTCCCAGCTTCTCTAGGCCATGCAGATCAAAATGAGACATTCCCTGGAGCATGCGCAGCTGCCAGCCATTTGGCCTGTGGTGAAGAATCAATCCGGGGAAGGCAATGGCACCCCACCCCAGTAATCTTGCCTGGAAAATCCAATGGACGGAGTAGCCTGGTGGGCTGCAGTCCATGGGGTCGCTAACAGTCGGACAGACTGAGCGACTTCATTTTCACTTTTCTCTTTCATGCATTGGAGAAGGAAATGGCAACCCACTCCAGTATTCTTGCCTGGAGAATCCCAGGGATGGGGGAGCCTGGTGGGCTGCCGTCTATGGGGTCACACAGAGTCGGACACGACTGAAGTGACTTAGCAGCAGCAGAAGAATCAATCATATTGATCACTCAAGTCATGGATGGCAAGGAGACACTGCCCCCCCCCCCGACCCCGCAACCCTGTCCTTCCAGCTCTGGCTTCTGGCTGCCCCGCCCCGCCCCGCCTGGATGGAGCTCAGAGCTGGCTTGGGTGTCAGGTACCCACAGAGGCACCTCTTCCCCCTGCCACCACCTCCTCCCCCTGCAGCCAGGGCCTCATCTCAAGACCCTTTTGTCCTCTCCAGACTGCATGCTCCTCTGAGTCTCAGTTTTCTCTTCTGTAAAATGGGACGATGCATCTGCTTCCCAATAGCGTTGGCCCGTGGCGTTTGGTCTCTGCTCGGGACAGAGCTGGATCTTTCCTCAGTGGCTCCCTGGAGTCTGCCTAGCAGGTGTGCCCTGGGCCTGGCCTGCGACTGAACAGATTCTGAGACCCCTTCCACTCCAGCGGGGCACACACAAGAACTGGAAAGTCCTCCTGGCTCTAGGACAGGGCAGAGATGCTCTCATTGGCACGCACGTGTGGGCGAGGCTGGCGCGGATGAGCAGGGCCCTGTCTCACTGGCCCTGTGGCCTGCACAAGTCTCTAAAGAGAACCCATTGGCACGCACGTGTGGGCGAGGCTGGCGCGGATGAGCAGGGCCCTGTCTCACTGGCCCTGTGGCCTGCACAAGTCTCTAAAGAGAACCCAGTGTCCGGAGAAGACGTGCATCTTCTTTTCTTGGTCACCTTGCACGCGCCTCTCCACACCCAGCCCAGATGCCGCTTCCTTCGGAAAGTCTTTCCTCTTGAGCTCCCAGGCCTCCCTCAAGGTCGAGTCTACACGGCTGTCTTTCCGAGAGGACTACCCTGAGTCCTTCTTTCCGGAGGACTTCCTGGAGCAGTATCAGAAGCTCCTCTCATCAGATTGCTCACCTCACAGTGGGAGAGCATCTGTCCTCCCCAGCGGACTGGCTGGTCTTCCCGGGTGGACACGTGATCACTGCCTATAAAAGTTAGGATGGATGGACCGCTGTGTCCCCACCCCAGGACGTCGACCGAGCAGATGCGATAGTCACGCTGGCCTCTGGAGACCCCTTCCTGGGCGACGCCAGACACACTCTGCCAAAGCTGCCTCCATGACCCCCACATTGTCCACGTGGCCACGCTGCCTGCCCCCTTCACAAGACCAGGCCATCCTGCCCTGTGCCTGGAAGACCCACTGGCCCTCAAGGTGACCCCTCAGCCTGATTCCAGGTGTAGTTCTGAGGGTCCTGCTGCCTCCAGGCAAAACCCTGGGTGGAATGAAACACCAGAACAGAGTTCTCCCTTCCTTCCTTCCACCACCACTGACCTAGCACCTTCTCTGCCAAGCCCTGGGGATATTATGGGGACCCCGCAGGCACGGTCTCTGTCTTATGAGGGAGACAGTCTTTAATCAAATAGTGCAAATAATCACATAACTGCCAAGAGCCACAGCTTCGACAAAGGGCAACACCACATGGTTTCAGGAGAATTTCTCGCGGCGGGGGGGGACCTGAGCCCGTCTTGGGGTGAGCAAGGGCCTCCCTGGGGCAGTGATCCTTGGGCTGAGATCTGCAGGACGCTCACGGGAGAGCTTTCCCAGCACGAGGACCGGGGCAGCAGCTGGAGTGGGCAGTGCGCGGCCCCTGGAGGCGCAGAGAAGGTGAGCTGGGGGCTCTGCTGGAGCGGGGTGGGGTGGGATGGGTTCTCCAGGCGCTGGAGGGCTGGGCAAGGCCAGGGAGAACCTCCTGACTGCACAGTGAGTGCAGGAAGCCAGAGATGGCTTTCGGGTTCTTAGGAAGAGGGACTCCTGAGGACTGGGGGACGACGATGTGGTCTGGGGTGAGGAGAGGCAGGGTCCAGGCAGGGAGTTCCTACGTCGGGTGCTTCACCAGCCTGGGGCTTCCTCTTCCAGAGGCTGAGAGCAACAGGCTGGTGGGAGATGCAGAGTTCACTCTGGAGGCGTTTAGAGGGCCCCCCCTGGTCACTGGGGGCAGACTCTGCCCTGTCTGAAACTCGCAGAGGTGGGACGGCACCACGCTGACCGATGTCTCTGAAGAGGCCTTCTCATGGACAGCTGCCCAGGGCAGGCGGGGCCGCAGCCCATCAGTTCACCTGCCAGGAGAGAGGCATTGAGGACCCACGGGGCATGCCCTGGAAATGACCGTCCCCCCAGGCTGCAGGAGCCCCTGTCTCTGGTTGGCTCCCAATGTGTACGCATTGGGGGCGGGGGGCGCGGTGTGGGCCAAACAAGGAAAACATGGGCACAGACGTGGGGAGACGTGTGTGTGTCTGTGTAGACGCTGGGGTCATGTGTACACGTGGGGGATGAGTGTGCAAGCTCCACACGGGTAACAGGCTGATGTGAGGGGATGGACACAAGAGCCCGCCCTGTGCACTTCTCGCTGGGACTCCAGTCTCCGGAGCGTCCACTGGCCCTGGGCTTGCTGCCCCCAGGCCTGCTAGAGGAGTTCCTCCTCAAACTGCCAGGTTTTTTATCACCAACCAACAAGAGCTCAATTGCTGCTTTGGAGGGCTCAGTCTGGTCCTGGGTGCTTCAGCCTGTGGCCTGGGGTGGTCCAGCCTCTGGCCTTAGAAGCTAAGCTAGAATTACTCCTCAGTCGTGTCTGGCTCTTTGTGGGCCCATGGACTGTCGCCCACCAGGCTCCTCTGTCCGTGGGATTCTCCAGGCAAGAATACTGGAGCGGATTGCCATTGCCTTCTCCAGGGGATCTTCCCGATCCCAGGGATTGAACCCGGGTCCTCCGCACTGCAGGCAGATTTGTTACCACTGAGCCACCAGGGAAGGCCCTAAGGCCCTGGAAGGTCCAGCCCTTAGCCACGGGCAGGGCAGCCCGTGAGCATTACTCAGCCTGGCCACAGTCCCCTGAGCTGAGGAACTTGGAACTGGTCCCTTGGGGACTTTTGGGTGACGCCATCTGTCACCTTACTTAAGCGCAGTCTCCGCTGACCACAGCCGGGAGGCCCAGGATGAGCCAGCGTCCTCACCAGTTCTTTCCCGCATCCCTCCCCCACTCCAGGTCAGAGTCTGAGTCCCCAGCGCCTGGGAGCACCCCCACCCACGTCCTGGTATGCATGCTACGTTTCACCAGATCCTGAAACTTCCCTCCTCGCCCTGTCTCCCTGGCTGAGCCTCCAAGCGTGCCTCTGAGTCGGCTCTGGCCTCGCCCCTTCCAGGCAGCCTTCCCTGATCTCCCAGGCTGAGTGAGTGTTCCCACTCTGCACCCCACGGCCCCCCACACGCCCACACCAAGCAACGATGTTGCTCTGGCTCCCTCGCCACCAGGAGGTGTCTCGGGAGCTGGTTCCTGTCGGGGGCATACCTGGGTCCCCCACAGGGACTCAGAGCAGGCCCACGAGAGGGAATGAAGCAATGAGTGAATGGATGGGCAAGGAGATGAACTACAGTCCTCTCGCCACTTTCTTGGCCGGTGCCCACTCCTCACAGCTCCAGGGCCCTGGTATCCGGCTGATGCCCCCTCGCGCTCTCACCCACCTGCCAGGGAAGGCCGACACCCATCCCCCCAGCCTGGGGAGGGTTTGTGAGTCTAAAAATACAGATTTTCCTATGAGGACATGACTTGGCTGGGTTGATCAGGCTGGCATCAACTCATTCCCCCAGCTTAGGGCCAAAGGCAGGGGCCGGACACTCTGGGGTCCCCAGGCAGTGTGGGGAGGCTTTGGGAACCGAGGGAGCAGGTTTACATCCTGCCTCACCACTCCCCAGCTGCAGGACCTTGGACAGAGCCCTTTTCTCCCAGCCTCTGTTTCCCCTTCTGCAAAATGAGGGTGAGGCTGCATCTCTCAGCTTCACTGGAGCCTCATCACCTTTTTTACAGCCCCAGGCACACAGCAGAAGACCTACAGGGCCCAAGGCGGAACATAAAACAGCTACAGTTTACTGAGGCTGCCCAGGAGCTGCACGTGGATGATGACAGTTATTTGTCACAACAGCGGCCCATGAGGGAGGGCCTTCTATTATACCCATTCTACAGATGGGAAGCAAGGCAGAGTGGAGTTGAGTGACTTGTCCACAGTCACAGGCTGAATGCACCGCCCCGCCCAGGCCTCCACTGCATCGCACGTGGCACTGAAGGCAGAACCTGGGAGGTGCCCAGACACCCCGTCCTTTCCTCCCATTTGTCCAGAGGGCACTCCGTCCTCCCCTCCCATCAGTCTGAGACGACATCATCCGTCCAATCCCCACCCCCTCCCGCCTCTCCTGGAATCCCTTCTCCATGAAGCAGCCTCAGGGAGACTGTCCAATTGCAAACCTCTTCTCGTTGTTTTTCTACAACTTGAAACCCGGCAAAAGCTCTTGGGGGTAAAGCCCCACCTGTTTTCCTTCATCCATGACCCCGGAGGACTCCACAGTGGGCAGAGGCCCCCACACCCTCCCTGCACAGGGCTCACAGCACCCTAGTGGCCCCCACGCCCTAGTTGCCAGGTTATTTGGTGAGTGTAGACACTCGAGGGCAGGTCCACATATGTTTGTTCACTGCCGCTGCCCCAGGGCTAGACCCCTAGCGGGTGCTCCTATACCTAAGCCAGCAAGGAATGGGTCCCTGGGCTGGTCTGTGTCCAGCTGAACACAGACTTGGTGGTGGGTGCCCAGGCCTGGCGAGGGGTGGGCTGCAGAGACTTTGAGTAGCTGCCGGGGAGGGAGCCCCCAGCACTGGCCCAGCATCCAGAGGAAGCTATTTCTAGCTCCGGGAAACAGGAAGTGAGTCATGGCCTGAGAAGGCCGGCCGGACGCTCAGCACCTCGCGCACGATTGATGAGCGCCTGGACGGAAGGGCCTGCCGTGCCTCGGGAAGCAGGAAGGAGGCCTGGAGGAAGGGGATAGGAGGGGAGACCCTCTCCCCAGCGGAACAGGCGGCCCTGTGGGGCCCCAGAGGAAGCCGGTGAGCTCCACACAGATGGAGCCATCAGCCCATTGTCCCTCCGCACCTGGGGTCGGTCAGCGGAGAGGCCACCTGCCCGAAACTTCCAACCCAACTGACACCCAGCCGGGGCCTGCCCCGGGGGCACCGATACTCATCTCATCTGCTCCCATCAGAAGCGCGAGCCATCCCTCGCTCCGTTTCACAGAAGCCCAAAGCCACGGCCACAGAGAGGGCTGTGGGGGAGTCGAACCCCACCCGGTGCCACCAGGGAGAGCGCTCTCAGAGGACAGGAGGCCGCCGCCACTAACATCTGGGCTGGTGTCCGAGGCCCCCTGGCTGGGCTCTAGACCCAGTTCAGTCTCTATCTGAGAATAGTAAAGCCAAACAAGAATTCCCCCCACCACTCCGGGGCGCCGACTTCCCTGTCTTCACTCAAGAGGCTTGGCTGGTCAGGCCAGAGTCAAAGTCTGGGGTCTGAGGCTGGGACGGTCCCCACTGAGCTGAGGCTCCCCGGGCAAGCGACCAGGGAAACCCCCTTCCTCCTGGCATCACAGCCTGGGGCCCCAATATGGTTTTGGTCGGGTAGCGGGGCACCACCCTGTGACCCTCCATCCGGGACACGGGGTGGTGTCAGCGGGCTGCCGTCAATCCTGTAAGAGGTTGGGGAGGGGTCACAGGAGGACTTTCACTTCCTCAACTGAACCCATGCCATCCCATCCTTGCCCCTCTGTTCTCACTTCCCCCTCCATGCCACGGCAGGGGTGGGCATCCCCCGCCCTTACAGGAGTCGAGGGCTTTGACGCACCATGCAGCTAACGATGGGCACCCTGAGAGCCCGCCACCGAGGGTGTGCGCCGCGGGTCACAGGGTTGGGGAGAGGTAGCATCAGGCAGGGTGAACCCTTGAAGCTTTGCTGGTGCCTGCGTACATGCCAAGTCGCTTCAGTCGTGTCCTGCTCTTCGCAGCCCCATGGACTGCAGGCCGCCAGGCTCCTCTGTCCATGGGATTGTCCAGGCAAGAACACTAGAGTGCCATGCCCTTCTCCAGGGGGATCTTCCCGACCCAGGGATCGAACCCGGGTCTTTTACAGTTCCTGCACTGGCAGGCAAGAACTTCACCCCTAGCGCCTCATGTACAGGAGTGCTTTGCTGGGTGGGAGGGGGGAATTTGAAGTTTTTCTTTCGAGTCTCAATTTTCTAAGTTTCATCAGAGAAACTTGTGTATTATTTGTGTTAAAGGCAACAGCAGACAAAAGCCACGGGTTGGGAGGATGTGGGTAATGGTGGGTATTTGTTGAGAATCAGAGGCCAGAAGCGCAGCTGCACCTACGAAGGGAAGGAGGGTGGGGCCCGGAGCCTGGGGACCGGGCACTCCGAGGAGAGACTACCTCGGCCCAGCCGAGGCCCTGTCGCCGCCCCACAGCCCCGAGGGAGAGACTCAACTCCACCGTGGCGGGGTACCAGACGCTCAGAACAGCTGGCCACCTGCTGGGGGTCACCCGCCCAGAAGGTGGGCGGCCCTGCCCACCCCAGACCCTCCTCTCAGACACAGCTTCCAGGGCTGGACTCACCTGGCTGGTCCGCAGGTCCCCTCTGAAAGGTAGCACTGGTGGGACCCCAGCTCTGAAGCTCCCCAACAAGTCACCACCCTGCTCTGTGCCTCAGTTTCTCCCGGGGCCCCGGGGTGGGGCCAGCAACGCTGGGCACGCACGCGTGGGCACGTACACGTGGGTCCGGACGCACCGCCTCTATTTGACGGACGGGAAGGAACCCAGCGCCGCGCGCATGCGTAAGGCCAGGCAGGACCGGAGCATCCTCCGTGGGGGCCCAGTATCTGCGCGTGACGGCCAGAGGTACCCCCCTGTCATTTTACTATCCAGCCCTGTCCCTCTGTCTTTACTGAACCTCAAGGCCTCCGGACCTCAAGGCTTGATGGGAGGCAAGGGCCTTGCTCCTCTGCACGCCCACGTGCCCACCCAGCGCTGACCCCGTGTGATAGAGGAGGGTCGGAGAGGTTGAGTGAGGAGCCCCAGAAAAGGCTCGTAAATGCTACAATCAGCGATATTTACCGCAGGTTTGCGTTGGCAGGACCCTCGGCCCCTGGCGGAGGATGCGGGAGGAGAGGTGGGCGTGCGGAGGAACCGGTCGCATTACTTTGAGCACCGGTAGCTGAGTGGATCCCTGTGAGTTACAGATCTGGGGCTCCGCTTTCCCCTCCATGCCCCGGACCGTCCCAGCCAAGAGACCAGACTGCCTGGGCACCAAGCCCAGCTGCCCGCCTCGCTAAGCTGGTTAAAGCACCTGCAGGGTGCCTCCTGGGCCGAACGCTGGGGCCGTTCAAGTTGGTTTCGCCGGGTAGGGCTGTCATCCCCATTTTACAGAGGAGGAAGTTGAGACTTAGGGAGAACTCACTGCCGAGATGATAACCAGGGTCGTCAGAGTCCAGCCCTTGAGCACTCCCGATCCGTATCCACTTCCGTGCTTGTACCACCCCCTGCGACCCCGCCCGACTCTCCCTTTGCCTTCTCCATTGCAGATCAAGGGCCCTGAGTGGACAGTGAGGACCACAGTGTAGGACTGGGTCCCTCTTCCCATGCTCTACGCGGCTGGTGTCCCCTGAGTGCTGAGCAGAGGCGAGAGCTGTAAACCAACAGGCCCAGCCCGCAGTGGAAGATGAAGTGCCGATGAATGAAAGCAGGAAGGTGCTGACTCCCGTTTGTTTGTTTAGCCTGGGTAGGGGAGGTCAGGGAGGGCTTCCTGGAGGAGGCACCGGGCTATCAACAGGGGCAGGGGCTGAGGGGGGGCGGCACAGCCGGTGCAAAGACCCAGGGGCGAGAAGGAGACCTGCCTTCCTCCTCGCCCCGCCGCCCAGTTCTCCCCTTCCTGACTGCCCCCCACCCCCCTCCCCGCGCCCACGCCCATCCTCTCCTGAGGCTCCTCCAAAGACCGGAAGTTGAGGTGGGAATCCAACCCCGCAGATGAGGAGAAACTGCTCCAAAGGAAAAAAAACAAAAACCACCAAAACCCTTACACACGTTAATTCCATTGTTTCCACTCCCAGATCCTGCCTGAAAAGCAAAAATAAAATCAAAATCAAACCCCAGCTGGGAGGCTTTCTCTGGCAAAGCCTTCAAGTAGGGGGTTGAGTGGAGGAGGCATCACCCCCGTCCCCTGCATACAGAGACCCCGTCCCCCTTGGACCTGCGCCTCCGCCAGCGCCTCGGTGGGGTGAGCACCGTGGGGGCCGGTTGCCTTCCCTGGACAGTTCACCCAGACCCCTTCACACCCGTAAAACTGAGGGGCTGGGCACACAGAGGAGCTGGGATTGGAATCTGGATCTTTGTGACCCTCAGAACGCACTAGCTTGCCCCCAGTCCACAGGGCACTGGGAGCAGGTAAGGAAGAGTAAGTGTTGGCGGGTTGCCTCCTGCACATCTGGCGGGCTCTGCTCATACGTCCAGCGACAGGGAGCTCGCTCCTCACAATCAGCCATCTTCGCCTATCTGCGTTGTCAAGAGTTGTCTGTCCACTCCTGCCGCACCCCGGACTTGGCTCCTAATCTCTGATAGCGACACACGGGAGGCTCTGTCGGGACCAGGACTGGAGCGGCAGCCTGGTGGGACACTTTTCAGAAATGGGAACAAGAAGTGGGAGGCCACAGGAGGAGAGTTAAGTCTGGCCCCTCCTGGCACTGTGGTCCCTCGGGGGAGTCCCCTGGAGCCTCCTGCCATCCCAGGCCTCTCACGGCCCCATGGGCAGTATCACTGTCTTGTGCCAGGCCCAGAGGGCGCATCTTGTCTCCCTAGGGGCCTCTGAGGTGGGCTCGATTAGGCCCATTTTATGGATGGGGTCAATGAAGCACAGGATGCTCCTAAGGCCGGCCAGGCCGGACCCCATGTGGGGGCCCTGGCGCCCCGCTTCCCACTTCCCTCCAGGGCTGACCTCAGCGGCCCCTGGCCGGGCTTTTCCCAGAGCTGAGTCCGGAAGCACAGGTCCCGAGTGTTTGTTCAGGCCGGGCCGGGGCTCCGGGCAGGCGAGGAGGAAACGGCCGCAAGATGTTTGTCCAAGTGAGGGGGGAGGCGGTCAGGATCCACAGCCAGGAGCTGGGAAGGAAGTGCCAGAGAAGTCAGACAGAGTCAGCAGGCCCTGGGCCTCGCCTGCCTCTCCTGCGGGCGGGGGAGATGTGTATAAGAGACAGCCGGAGACCATCCTCCTCCCCCCCACCCAGTCTATTCCCCGCCCGCCTTGGCGCCAGAGGGATCCTTATTAATATGCAAATCAGATCTTGTCTCTTCTTGCTCAACACTCAGCCAGGCCCCCACCTCCTCGAGAGCAAAAGCCATCTGTCAGGGGCTGATTTGTGTCCCCAGATTCACATCCTCAAGTCCCAACCCCCAGCACCTCGGAATGTGACTGGATTTGGAGACAGGGCCTTTCAAGGGGGTGATTAAGTCGAGGTCATATGGGTAGGCCCCAGGCCAACGGGACCAGTGTCCTTAGAAGGAGAGATTGGGGCACAGACAAGTCTCCGCACAGAGTGATAAGGGGGCCATCTGCAGGCCAAGGAGAGAGACGTCAGGGGAAGGCAAACCCGCTGATGCCTTGACCTTGGACTTCTGGCCTCCAGTGAGCCCGGTGGGGCTCTTTGTGACCCCATGGGCTGTAGACTGCCAGGCTCCTCTGCCCATCGTGGGCTTTCCCAGGCAAGGATACTGGCGTGGGTTAGCCATTCCCTTCTCCACGGGATCCTCCTGACCCAAATGGTTTTCTGTGTGAGCCATCAGGGAAGCGCTCCAGCCTCCAGATCTGCAGGAAAAGAAATTTCTGTTGCCATGCGGTGGTACTCTGTCTCTGCCCCCGAAGCCAACCAAGGTGCCCTCTCCCCTGGTGCCCTGGCCGGTTCTGGCCCCTCCCGCTGTCCCCACGCTCTCTCTTCAGTCCACCTGGCATGCTCTCACCCCCTGGCCTTGGCCCTTGCTGTTCTCTCTGCCTCTTACGCCCTTTCCCCGGGGCTGCTGCCTTCTCATCACTCGAATGTCTGCTGCCACGGCCCCCTCCACAGGGGCGTTCCCGGCTCACTGGGGCTGCCAACCACCTCTCCTGATGGACTGGCACCTCCACCAGGGCAGCAGCTGGTGCTTTGTGCCAGAGTGGCCTGCACACAGCACATGTGCAACGAAGACCTGCTGAACGCCGGGAGGCAGGCCCCTCCTAGTCCCACCTCCCCATCTTCCAAAACTCAGAGCACAAGGGAGGTAGGACCTGGCCTCCAGGTGCTGCCCAGGTTCAGGAGGTGGCCCCGCAGCACGGCCTGCCTGCCTGCCTGCCGGACGCATGGGCTTGCTGCTTGCCTCCCACATTCTGGGCTTCTAGACGGCACCTGTGTTCACTCCCCTCTTTCCTCATTTGTTTTTCAATGACTCTTCCGGAGGCTCTGCTGTAGGTCAAACGAGGTCCCCCGCCTCAAATTCATCTGTTAAGTCCTAATCCACAATGTAATTGCATTAGGAGGTGGAATCTTTCGCAGGGTGAGTAGTCGTGAAGGTGGAGCCCTCATGAATAAGGATAGTTGTTTTTCAGTTGCTCAGACTCTCTGGGGCCCCATGGACTGTAGTCCCCCCAGGCTCCTCTGTCCATGGGATTTCCCAGGCAAGGATACTGGGCTAGGTGGCCATTTCCTTCTCCAGGGTATAACCCTGTAAACATTCACATGTTTGACATCTGTCCGTTTCCCTCTAGCTAAATTACATCTCGATAGGAAAAAAAACAAAGCAAAACCTTTTTTTTTTAAAGCCACCACTCCCCTTGTGGGCCACTCGCGGGACGGGGCCGGGGAGTACTGATCACCTAGGGCGCCGCTCCTAGTCTCTCCCTGCCCGGGACGCGTGGCCCCCAGAGCCGCGCCGACCTCCCCGGTGCCCCGTCCCGCCCGCCGGGGCTGGGAAAGGCCGGAAGCGGCGCCGGGTGGGCGAGGGCCATTGTCCGCACGTCCGCTCCGCCCAGCCCCGCATTGTCCCGGGGGTGGGCTCCTCCGCGGGCCCGGGGCTGGGGGTCCCCCGGGTCGTGCAGTGGCGCCTCCCCTTGCCCGTGCCCGTGCCCTCCCCTCCTCGTTTGCAGGAGGGAGGCCAGCGCCGGGGACCGAGCCCCGCGTGCCCCGCCGCGCCGTCCCCAGAGGTCACTCGGCCACCCGCTCCCCCTTCCCCCTTGGGGCTTTGAGCCCCTCCGAAATCACAGACGCCGCTGGCGGGTGGGTGGGTGGGGTGGCAGGAGACATTCCCTCGCCGAGGGTCACGTGGCTGCAAAGCTGGGGAATCGGGGAGACGGGGAAACCTCGCTGTCCTGGCCAGCGCCCTCGCTTTGAACGAGGGAAACCAGAGAGGGTCTTGTCTGCAGGGGGCTCCCATTCCAGTGGGGAGCGGGGGTAGAGAGGGCGCAGAGCATCGTTTGGACGGCAAGTAAGTGACTGCACCGTTGCACAAGCTGGGAGACCGGTGAGGGAAGGCTCAGCGAGACGGGTGGTCGCCGGAGGCTCTGGGCAGGTGACGTCCTGGCACAAAGCTCGGGAGGAAGAGGCAGCCCCCCCGGGGGGGGGGGCGGGGGCGCGGCGCAGTCGGGGCAGAGGAGCCGTGTGGACCGAGACCCCGGTCCGAGGCCGGCTGGGGGAGGCGCCTGGCGGGAGGCAGTGAAGTCAGAGAGCCGAGTCGTGGGAGCCCAGACTTTAGGGACTGCATCTGAGTCAAACTCGGTGAAGAGACGGGCCGGCAGTTTGCTGAGAACAGAGAAGTCAGGAAGGCTGCTCGACGACGACGTGCCCTCTCCCGGCCTCGCTCTCCCTGGTTGCAGAAACCATCTGGGTCGGAAGACGCTCTGAAACTGACTCCTCTGCAACCAGCATTACCGCGACCTCACCTGGGTTGCACAAGAAAGGCGCCTGCAGTGGTTCACAGATGGCGGATGGACCTAAGAATGGAAAATCAAACCTGCCCAGCCAGGGATGCCCTGGGCGGGAATCTGTGATTCGCCGGGAGCCGCTGCCGGAGGCCGGGAGTTTAAACGTCTCCGCCAGGGAGGGTGTGCTCCCCGCAGCGGCCGCCAGGCGGCGACAGAGACCGGGCTTGCAGCGACAGTCTTTTTCTGAATCGTTTTCGAAGTTACAGAAAAATTCTGAGACTAGTAACAGAGGACTCTAGGACTTTCTTAACTAAGATTTATCAAGTGTTAGCATTCGGACCCCCCTCTATTCAAGTCCCCCCCCAAGCATGGGGAGAGTAAATTGCAGACGTGCTGCCTTGAACCCTAAATCCTTCAGTGTGTGCTTCCCAAGAACAAGGACATCCTATTAACACAACCGCAGTAGAGCTTTCGAGATCAGGCGATGTAATGGTGATCCAAGACTATTATGTACTCTGCAAAATATTATTCAAATATTGCCAGTTGTCCCAGCGAGGCCTTTTATAGCATTCCCATACCCCATCCCATTCCAAATCCCGGATCACATTATGTTGTTCGTTTTTATGTTAAATGAAATGTATTCACTAAGCCTTCTCAGGCTGAAGTACTTGGAAAAGATGCATGTGAAGAGTTCCAGCCTCACCCTCCTTAACCACACGTCCCTGGGGCAGGTCCCACTCAGGTCCTCTCTACTGAAAGGTAGCAGATTCTGGGCAGGGTGTGTGGGAGAGGCGGAGCGGGCCAGAGAATGCACTTACAGCCTGAGGTGGAGTCTTTCTTTTTCATTCTTTCTGGCCTGAACCATTTCCCCAGGTCCTTTGGCCAAGGGCTGCTCCTCAGCCGTTCACCAGGGGTTTCAAATGACTCCTTGAGGAAACAGTTTCTTGCTTTGGGAAACAAAGGCAAATGCCCCCTGCTGGCAAGGCCAGGGGAAGTCCTGTGCTGGGTCTGGAGAGGGAGAAAGGCTGCGAGGGCTGCCAGGACTGGGAGATAAATCCTTTGGCCGGTCCAGTGGCTTCCATTTCTTGCTTGCAACAAATTCGCAGGATGGCCCGATCCTTTTGTCAACTAACAGAGAGTCTTTAACTTTTATTAAGAAAAATGGAATCATGCACAAATAATAATGCCAATCACCAGGTGGCAACAAAAAAGAACTCTTTCTGATGGATTACTATTGATTTCTGGCGTAAAACGCAAACCGAGGTAACATGGTTAACGTTACTCCAGGACTTTTCTGTTCCTTATTTATGTGACAAGATTTCTGAGTGCTTATAGCCGTAAAAATAAGAATGAAGAAGAGATGGCGCTGTAGAGAGAAGTAATACTTCTCCACTGGTACACAAGACAGGGGAAATCCAGTTAAACCATTAAAAATGTCATGTGAAATAATACTTTGTGTCATCAGTACCTATCAAAACTTATAATATTTATAGTTTTGATCAATCACGTACTAGTATTTGTAATCATACCTTTGCAGTATTTGTAATCATACCTTTGCAGAATAACAGTTTTCACTTAGTGACTTAGGAGCACAGAAAATTTTTAAAAATTTAAAACCGGTTTACACCCATAGTTGTTGTCACAGAGAAGATGGTGTGATCAGTAAGCGACTTTCAGGCATGAGAATATACTGTTGAGGACTTCCCTGGGGCTCCAGTGGTTAAGACGCTGCACTCCCACTGCAAGGGGCCCGGGTTCAGTCCCTGGTCAGGGAACAAGATCCCACACGCCACAGCTACGACCCAGCAAAGTCGAATAAATATATATATTTTTAAAGTGTATGTTGTTGTTCAGTCGCTAAATGGTGTCTGACTCTGTGACCCCATGGACTGCAGCCCACCAGGCTCCTCTGTCCATGGGATTCTCCAGGCAAGAGTACTGGAGTAAGGTGCCATTTCCTTCTCCAGGAGATCTTCCTGACCCAGGGATCAAACCTGCGTCTCCTGCGTTGGCAGGTGGATTCTTTACCACTGAGCCACCAGGGAAGCCCACAAGAATAAATTATGTTGGGCTAAAACTTTGCCAGAGGGGTGGAACTGAAGACAAGTTTCAGAGAAACTGAGGCGAAACCTCACTGATACAGAGGAGCTCGTTTGTGTGCTGTCTACACAAGTGTACACGAGGCCACTGCGCTCTTCAGCTTCACGGGATGTGTAACGTGGAGTGATCAAACGGTTCAAGCTTACAGTGTCACTATTTAACATACCCCAAAAGTACACCCTTTGGCTTCGACATTGTCGATGTCGATTTTTGAACGTGTAAGAGGGTGCGGTGTTTCTGAATTCTTTCGCGGGGGCCGCCAGCTAAGCAGTTTGCAGTTCTCCGATGGGTGGGTCCAGGCAGCTGGCTCTGAAGTGTCAGGCCGGGCTCCCTGCAGACGCAGGCTCCTCTGGGTACCTGTCCCATGTCCGGGAGATGTCTACCTCAACCGCTAACTGTGTCACACCTGAGAACAGTGGGAGTCCGAGGTCTCGGAGCAGAGGAATCGGCCCTTCCCAGGTCCGCTCACAGCCCCAGCGAGGCTGACAGTCATGTAACTGCTCGACCACAGCCCATGGTGGGATCCCGGGGCCCTGCTCAGCTGCCGCTGGGCCCCGGACAGAGAAGGGACTGAAGACGGCTTCCTGGTCTGTCTGGGGGCTGTGGGGAGAAGGCTTCTGAGAAGCGGGGCTCTCTGAAGGAAGAGGAGAAACACCTGAGCAGACGGATGGAGGTCAAGGCCGTGAGGACAGCGTGTGCAAAGGGGTGGAGGTGACAGCGAGCGCTTTGTCAGGCGAGGTGAAGGGCGTCCAGGACACAGGGCTGCTGGACCTTTGCTGAGTATCCACTGCCTCTTGGCTGCTGATCTGGGTACCTGACGAGGTGACTCACGACACCCTCCTGGGCTTCCCTGGTGGCTCAGACAGTAAAAAAAAAAAAAATCTGCCTGCGGTGCAGGGGACACGAGTCTGATCCCTGGGCCAGGAAGATCCCCTGCAGAAGGGAATGGCACCCCACTCCAGTGTTCTTGCCTGGAGAATCCCATGGCCAGAGGAGCCTGGCGGACTACAGTCCACGGGGTCGCAGGGAATCAGACACATCCGAGCACACGCGCAGTCCCTCGGGCAAGACCCCGACCCCTCTGACCTCATCAGCAGAACACCGTTCACTCGACACTGCGCCATGAAACGGCCATTTTTATAGCTAAAAAAATGGGTGTTGGAACTTCCAACAGTTCCTCCTTAGAGTGGGCCCCCAAAGGGTGCCTAGTTAAGAGGAGCATAGGTATGTCCTACACAAGTGAACCCCGGCGGGGACCGTGTGGCCGGCTGCATAGCTGGGCCGGGGCCCGGGGTGCCAGGCTGTGCCCCGCCTCACCTCTCTTTGCCTGTGTGGACTCTCCCCCGGCTGACAGCTCTCACAGACGTCACACATCTGCTTCTACAACCCCAGATCTGGAACTGCCCCTCCTGGTCCCGCGCTCGATTCTGACGATGCGGCCACAGCACGGCTGAAGCGCAGGGCGCTGTGGTCCCAGAAGGGCGGGGACTGGCGGACAGTCTCTTCCGAGTCCACCGTCACGTGCATCTCCTGGCTGCGGGTAACAAAGCCCAACTCAAGCTAGCTTCAGCAAGAAGGGGAATTTACTGGTTCACGAGAGCCTCCCCGGTGGCACTGGTGGTAAGGAACCCGCCTGCCCAGGAAGGAGACGTAAGAGACACGGGTTCCATCCCTGGGTGGGAAGATCCCCTGGAGGAGGGCATGGCCACCCACTCCAGTGTTCTCGCCTGGAGAATCCCATGGCCAGAGGAGCCTGGTGGGCTGCAGTCCACAGGGTCGCAGACAGTTGGACACAGTTGAAGCGTGTGAGCACGCAGGCACTGGCTCCTGAACCAGAAGCTTCTAGAACTGAAACTGGCTTCAAGCATGGCTGCATCTCGGAGCCAATCTGGTTTGACAGGAACCTGGTTTGTCCTTGTCTTGGCTTGCCTCCCTCCCTCTTGACCTCGGGCTGTGTTCCTGGCAGCCCTGGCACACAGGGTCCCTGTGAATAAGGAACAGAAGAGTTCCTCTTTCCCAACTCAGCCAGCAGGAGCCTCCGGACCGACGCGGACTGCCCTGCCTGGGATTACTTGTCCATCTCCTGAGCCAGGATCACGGGATTACTTCACCTGAATGGCGTTGAGAAGGGATGGAGGAGGGTGTTTCCTGACCCAGGGCCCGGTTACCGGAGGAAGCCACGCGGCGTGGCAAAAACCACGCGTAAACCAAAGATGCCGTTCGGTGAGGAGGCTGCTGTAACGGAGGGGCTGGCAAAGCTGGCGTCCCCCGAGTGTGCGTGGGGGAGTCAGGGCAGGCTGCACAGGGGACAGGCTGCTCACGTCCCCAGGAGGTCACACACAATTGTCACGTGAGCCGGCAAGGTCGCTCGTAGGTGTACACCCCAGAGAACTGAAGACAGGGACTCCAACCAGTGCACGCGGACCTGCGCCCGTGGCCGCAGGGCGTCTATATAACATGAAGCACCAGACGTGGAAACGTCCCAAAGGCCATCAGGCGGCGATGCGCGGGCCTCTACAACAGGATCTGCTTCAGCCGCAGGAAGGAGTGGGGTGCCGATCCAGGCCACAGCACAGATGAACGCTGAGAACGCTCTGAGGAGAGGAGCTGCCAGCCTGACAGGTCCCGCTTTGGATGCCCGCATTTGCAGAGAACATCCAGGGACACAGCCCAGGGCGGTGGCCGCAGCATGTGGAAGCGGGGGCGCGGGGGCACTCCCGTGCATCAGCTCGGCGTTTCCTTCGGGCTAGACGGAGGCGGCGACGGTCGTGCAGCACTCTGGCCCAGCACCCGCCAGACGCCACTGAGCCACTCTCTGTAACCTGGTTCCTTTTAGTGGCAGGAGCCACGTGGGGCCGCCAAGGCGGCAGGAAGCCCGAGAGCAGCTGAAGAAGCAACGAGGAGGTGGCGGAGGAAGATCAGGTGTCCAGGCACAGGCAGGGGTAAGAGGGGAAGGAGCTGAAAGCGAAGGCCTCGGGGCAAGGCCCCGGCCCTGGTGGAGTCGGGAGACCTGGCCAGAAGCGGAGCTGGTCCTGTGCCGGAGGCGATGATGGCCCTTGGTTCCGTTCCCGTGTGAACGCCTGGATCTGCTGCCACTGACATCGAGAAGAAGTGTCGTCATGGAACCTATCCTACATGTAAGAATAAACTTTTGTGAAAAGAAAAAATCACACACTGGTTCATCTCGTCTTTAGTTCTCAGCCATTTCTACCTCAGCCATGAGATGCACAGAAACCCAGTCCAGAATCCTGCCAAAGTGTGTTCTTAAGTCTGTGTTCTATCCTGATCTCTGTGCCATCCGAAATTAAACCAACTCATTTGAAATGAGGGGGAAAAAAAAGGTTCATTTTATGTCACGTGAATTTCACCACAGTTAAAAAAAAGATTTTTTTTTTTTGACCAGAAAAAAAACCCCAAAGGACAAATAATGTATGCTACCTGGTTATTTCCTCCCAAAGGATCCAGTTTGAAGAGAGACGGGAGGGAAAGGCAGGTGTGTGGATGAGCAGGACTGACCACAAGTTGGTGACTGATGACTGAGTTTTAGGACACTATTCACTGACGGTCCCTGTTTGAAAAATTCCTAAAGAGTTAAATACAAGCGTGGGAGCTGTCAGGCAGACACACGGCTGGGGGAGGCCACCGCAAGAAGGAGAAGACGAGTAAAGAGGACTAGGCGTGAAGGGAGCGTCGGGGGACACTGCCTGGGGGAAGCCAGCTTCCTTCTCTCTCTCTGCTTCCTCTCTCTTCTAAATAAAATCTTGGTGTTAAGCACCAAGAGTCTCAAAGCTGCTCGATCAGCAGTCACAAAGCCCAAGCACCTATCATACTTTTTGGTGGGGACCCAATAAGTCCTGGTCATTGAGGGCCCAGTTAAACTTGTGAAAGTCGCTCACTCGTGTCTGACACTCTCTGCGACCCCGTGGACTACAGCCCGCCAGGCTCCTCTGTCCCTAGGATTTCCCAGGCAAGAATACTGGGGTGGGTTGCCATTCCCTTCTCCAGGGGGATCTTCCTGACCCAGGGGTTGAACTTGCATCTCCTGCATCAGCAGGCAGACTTCTTTATCACTGAACCACCTAGGAGGCCCATAAAAACAGTGGAAACAACCCGAATATCCACCAGCCAATGGGTGGACAGAAACGTGTGTCCACACAATGCAATATTATTCAGCAGCAAAAAGGAACGAGGCGCTGAAACACGCGGCCACACAGATGATCCTTGACAACGTCCTATGTGAAAGAAACCAGTCACCAGGGACCACGTGCTGTGTGATTCCATTTATGGAGAATGTCCAGAAGAGGCAAGCCTACAGACAGAAAGTAGATTAGTGTTCTTCGGGTTGGGAGAGTAGCGGGGTGGCAGCTTATGGGTGGAAGGTTTTCTAGGTGATGGAAATGGTCTGGAATTAGTGATGCTGGACGCATCACCATCAGCAGACCACTGAGCAAAACGCTTTAAACGAGTAAACTGCATGTTCCCTCAATAAAGCTTCTATTTCCCCAAAAGATTAAGTATAGTAGCCTGGGCTATTTTAGGGCAGGGGCAAATAGCAGAACACTCCAATTACCCAACTCAGCTTCTCTGGGCTGGCAACCTGGTCATGATAATTAAATGAATTTCAGCAGGAAGTGTTTCATTTATGTTCTGGCAGATACCTACTGAAAATGTAAGAAGGGGGGGGGAAATGCTTCCGGTACATAAAGCAGTGAGATTCAGGGTCTCTGAGGCCAAATCCTGCCTTTGCCATTTACTAGTGAAATGACTGGTGCAGAGAATAAAACCTAAACACCTATCTGAGTTTGCTTTCATCTGCAACATGGCAATTACACACCATCTCCTCTTCAGAGCAACTGTTAAGAGTTAGAAATAAAGCAAGTGCCACGGTGCCTGGCACAGACTAGGGATTCTATACGTAGCGATTTAAAAATCCCACCTTTTTTTTAAACTTGGGAGAGGTTTACATTTATTTTTACTTTCCCACATCGCCAATCAGGGATTATGAGCGGCTTCTGTATATCCATCAGGAAACACAGCGCCATGGAGTGACTTCTGGGCCTAATGGAGAACTCAAACTCCGGTCACAGTGTTACCTACTGGCCCTCTTTGAAATGACCTAAAATTCCACTTTTCAAAGAGCACTCACCTTGTGCCAGGTGCCGAACCAGGCACTGAGGACGTGGCCGCGGACACAGCACCATCCTTACCTGTGGTTAAGAAGCCACCAGTGGGGACCTCCCTGGTGGCCCAGTGGTTAAGACTCTGCCTTCCAATGCAGGGGACGCCGGTTCGATCCCTGGTCAGGGAAGTAAGCTCCCACGTGCCTTGGGGCAACTAAGCCCGTGCGCCACAGCTAGAAAGCCTAACGCTCGCCACAGCCAACGATCCCAGGCAGCCAAATACAAAATGAACAAACATATAAGAAGAAGCCCCCAGGGGAGTCTGCCGTTGGCCGCTCGGCCCAGTGTACTTGCGTCCACCTGCTAGTTTCTGTTCTCTGTGGACGGGATGCTCTCTCTTGCTGTTTCCACGTCAACAGTATTGTTGACACATACTGATTTTTTTTTTTTAACCCCCCAAGCCAACTTACGATCTAGAGCTGGCAACAGAGAGCCCAAATTCTGGCTACTGGTTCCTTCATCACATAAGAATGAGACAGGACATAATCTGAAGGGATGCAGATGAGTGAGAGAGGTCCATGTCCTCAAAAAGTCCTCAGGCTATTAATAATTCCATGAAGAATCGAGACCATTTGTGGAGCTGGGAGAGGTACTGTGCAATTATTTAATCTCATCCTTACAACCTCTAAGGTATAGTGGTTATTATATTGGATTTTCTTCACGGTTTGCTGTACCTTTTAACTGTCTCAACAGCTACTGAAATGAGTCTTCTAAACGAATATTCCTTTGGACATTTTTAAGCATTCTTTAATGCAGAAGCCTAAATAAGCTGTTAAAGACTCCTGATGTAGATAGACGATCCCTCTAAGGGTTCTCAGGCCAGAAATGACTCCCATTTACGTATACGAACTGAACTCTGAGCTTCCTGTGCTCTCACCATATCCTCACCTCGCAGACCAAAGCAAAACTTGAGCTTCTTCCATTACAGGATCAAAAAGGCAAATGACCAAGTACCTTGGACAGCGTTTCTCAACCAGCCAAACGCCATGAGGAAGAGGCTACTGGTTCATTGCGAAAGGGCTACAGTTGACTTTAAACATAGGGTGGGTCCCTGCACCCGGGCAGCTTCCTGCAGCCACAGGGTACACCTTCAGCAGGGCATTCAGAATCTTTCAGAACTGCTGTTAACTTTGTCTCTGAGTCACACGTTCACCCAGCATGCTTGCAGCCAAAGGCTCTCATCCGCTGCTGAAACCACCCGCCTTGGCCTTTGTCACCGGGGCGGTGTTCGGGAGTACTGTTCTTTCAGCGTGCAAGGGCCCCTCACTCTTCTCCGCCCACCAGAAACCCACCGTCTCTCAGCCCAGACACTGGGCCTCCTCCTCCAGCCTTTTCCAACGGCCTGCGCTGAAGAGCTGCCTCCTCTCCGCCCCCTCACGTGGCTCCTGGCTCTGTTGCAACACAGGCTCCGCCCCCTTGACCGAGCACAGCCCCACCGCCCGGCCTGGCGCAGAGCGGCTCCCAGAGGCCGGAGGATAAGTCAGAGTGGCAGCAGCTGCCGCAAGCCCACCGCCCCACGTCCCCCTGCCCCAGGCACCATCCCCCCCGCCCCGAGGGGACATCCATCTGACCACCACACCCAGAAATCCAGGCTGGGAAGAAACCCAATGGGTGGTCCAAACTTGGCTCGGATCTCCTTCTAAGGCAAACCTAAATTACAGTCCGGCATGAGGAAACACTCTGTCAACTCTTTCCTGCTTCTCAATGGACCTATTACTTAAAAAAAAAAAACAGGTCTTGATTTTTTAAAGATACACAGCTACATTCATGTGTCAGAGATTCATACTTTTACAATCAAACATCAAAGTCCTTTTCATCACCATCCCTCCCACTCCCTTTCCCAGAAGTAATTACTGGGAACAGTTTTAATGTGGTTTTCATTTCTATATACTTACATACATAGAGTTATGCAAACAAAACTACTGGGTTGGCCAAAAAGTTTGTTCGGAACTTTCTGGCCAACCCTATACTTTGCACAGTAGACAATGTTCTGTTTCACCACGGACTTTCTCCCCCATTTCACACACTGCTCTACCCACGAGGCTGAACGTTTTCTTTTGAATACTTACTGGTGATTCATTCCTTTTCTCGGGAACCTCCGCCAATTTTCTACTTGGGTTGATCATTTTCTCAATTTGCACTAACCCTTTGTGGACACTCATCTTTTGTTACATATGTTGCACAGACATATTTTCCACCCCATTCGTTTACCACTTCCTAACAGTGTAACCAACCAGTCCATTCTGAAGGAGATCAGCCCTGGGATTTCTTTGGAAGGAATGATGCTGAAGCTGAAACTCCAGTACTTTGGCCACCTCATGTGAAGAGTTGACTCACTGGAAAAGACTCTGATGCTGGGAGGGACTGGGGGCAGGAGGAGAAGGGGACGACAGAGGATGAGATGGCTGGGTGGCATCACTGACACGATGGACGTGAGGCCTGGCATGCTGCGATTCATGGGGTCGCAAAGAGTCAGACACAACTGAGCGACTGGACTGAACTGGACTGAACTGAACAGTGTAACTCTGGGCAAGCTTTAGCTCAAGCTTTGCTCCTCAGCTAGACAGTGAGGATGACGAGGCCTGTGGAAGAACCTTGGGAATAACTGAGTGAGAACTCTGGGCCTCCCTGGTGGCCGTGTTGGTGAAGAGTCTGCCTGGAATGCAGGAGCCCCATGTTCCAACCTTCTCAGGAAGGTTCCCTGGAGAAGGGCATGGCAACCCACTCCAGTATTCTTGCCCAGAGAATCCCCATGGACAGAGGAGCCTGGCGGGCTACAGTCCATGGGGTCGCGGAGGGTCAGACCTGACCGAGTGACTAAGCACACAGCACACGCGTGTCAAGTACCAAGCCTTCAAGCCCACTGTTTGATCAAGATTCAGTGAGTGTTAGCAGCTCTTCATTACCGAGGTTTGGGGTCACAATCGGCTGGGAGTTTAGTTTAGCTCATGGTTTAAAAATAACACAGCTGCCTCTGTCAGGTAAGCAGACACTTTCGAGTCGGTCACGCGCCCATTCCCTGCCTCCCCAGTCTGTTTCTGCACCACAGCTTCACAGATTTATGAGGGAAGCCCATTTCTAGTCTTCCATACTCCCAAGTTTTTAATGGATGATAATAAATCAGGCTTTGAAATTATCCATCATCTGCTGTCCGGGTTCACTGTGAAACTCTAGGACTTGTCACTCACAGTGTAGCCTATTAGGGCCCCTTGGGACTGGCCAGCATACCATCTGCACATAGCAGGCTGGTCCATATTTCAAGCAGCTTAATGGGCTTCCCAGGAGGTGCTAGTGGTAAAGAACCCGTCTGCCAAGGCAGGAGACACAGAGACGCGGGCTCGATCCCTGGGTTGGGAAGATCCCCTGGAGGAGGGGATGGCAACCCACTCTAGTACTCTTGCCTGGAGAATCCCAGGGACAGAGGAGCCTAGCAGGCTATAGTCCATGGGGTTGCAGAGAGTCAGACACGACTGAAGTGACTTAGCAGCAGCAAGGGCATTCTCACAGCAATTTAAAAAGTTTTCGTTAAGAGGTGTCTCTTCCTTTCACATCATTCACCAGGCAGGATCAAGGTGGGTGAGATATTCTAGCTGATAGATAGGGGAGGGGGGGCGGGGGAGCACAGAGCTAGCAAGCCAGAAGAGTGACCTACACGTCTTGACATTCAGATGGTGGGGGTGAAGGATCAAAATCAGGAGGACCCCGTTTGGTGCCCTGTCAAAGGCGAGATCAGAGCTTCTCCATTTCCAGAGGCCTCCCAGAGATCATAAAAACAAACAAACAAAAAAACCATCACAGAAACTATTACATCAATACCCTAACCACAGATGGAGACAGGCTACAAGATAACTCCTTGCGTGAATGCAGAACTTCAAATGGTACGTTTTACTAAGCAAGTTTTTAGTCCCATCGTAACATCTGTTTATTAACAAAATGGACATGGATGATTATACCTATTCCGGGTCATCAGGTGCTGAATTTGGAAGGTCCTGCCTCTAGAGGACTCCCTCCTGAGAAGGAAAAGGCAGTCTTGCGTGCCTGTGTGCTGTCGGGTCTGACTCTCTGCGACCCCAGGGACTGTAGCCCGCCAGGCTTCTCTGTCCGTGGGATTCTCCAGGCAAGAACACTGGAGCGGGTTGGCACGTCCTCCTCCAGGGGATCTTCCCGACCCAGGGATCGAACCCACGTCTCCTGCGGCTCCTGCGCTGGCAGCTGGAGTCTTTTATCACTGAGCCACCTGGGAAGCCCGCAGGAGGCAGTCTCACCTACCAGTGTAAAGGAACTGTGGCCAAGCGCCAGTCTGAAATGAAGTCTACCCAATCCAGGGAGACTGTGACAGCTACCCAGCTACAAGCTTATCAGTTATGGTCTTGAGATACTGGCTAAACACGCACTCTCTCTCTCTCACACACACACGCACACACACACACACTCACACACAGAGTTTCTAATGCACAAACTAGTGGGAAGTTTTCAGAGTGACAAACTTGTCACTGGAACTGAATATGCAAAAACGAAGAGCAAAGCAAACCCGAATCCAGCCAGCTCGTTAACAGCTGAGGTCTTTATTTCCAAGTCATATGTACAGTAAAAATGCTGCTGAGAACCGGCAGCAACCAGACACACATAAACGCAATTCTCTCTCGGCAGTTAGCAGCCGAAGATCTGTCACCTACAGTGGTAAAGTTCACACGTTCACAAGTGTCATTTCTGTACTTTTCAATTCGTGCAAGTGAGTTTTTACTCTTACACACTTTGATAAAACACGCTTACAGTCTAGTAATCACTCCTGCTGAGGGCATTACCCAGCATACACGGCACACAGACAGCAATGATAACTCTTAGAGCCACATTCAAAATCCCCAGCTGCACGTGGGGGCGGGAACCGTAATCCGACCTGTGTTGGTTTTTTTTTTTTTTTTTTCAATCATATTTGGCTTTGTTTTGGATGCATATTTTCTGAAGCTGAAAGGCAGCTCCTTGCTGGAACTCACTTAGAATTCAGCATTTCATCCAACTGTACCTCTGAGGAACAGGAAATCAGAAAACAAAACCAAAAGCAGCAAAGGCCACGTGAACATTATGCTCGTTATCCCGACGTGGCGACGTGGCTAGCAAGGAAGGCTTGATCCCAGTTTTTCCTGGAAGCAAATTTTTACCTTAATCGGGTGGAAGGGGCTCAGGGGAGAGGGAAGACCCCACCCAGTCAGTGAAGTATAAAATGTAACCTTGATTTTGCTCCCTCAGGAGCGGGTGGAATAGAAAGCCTTCTTTGCTAGGATGCACTGAGTATCTTTCCAAAGAACTGAGACTGGAGCAGACAGAAGTGCCGTTCAATGATCGTGTAAAAGGTAAAATGTTAGTGAGACTCTACAACCAGAACAGAGTCACCCAGGCTGCCATGGTCAGCCTCACCAGTCATCCAGGAATGCTTCATTTCACAGGGAATGCACGCAATCTTTAGGAGAAGCAGCGTTAAAGCGAGGAGGCGTTTCCACCCACACAACTGTTAAACCGTGAGAGCGAGGTTATAGGAGAGCTCTGAACAGACAAGACAACTCAGGGACAGCCACAATGCGAAGAGACTCAGAGGCAACGGGGATGGGCAGGCGAGAAAACGGACGCACGGCTACGAACAGCATTAGGCGCAGACAACTGCTGGGCCTGGGGAATAATCAGGGGACAGGAGAGCTAGAAAGCCATTACTGGGCCTGACCTGCCTGGAGGGGGTCCTTCCTGGGACAGACGAAGACGCCGGACAGTCAGCGGGGGCCTGTTTGGCTGGGAGCTCAGGGAGCTTCCGGAGGTGCAAACCTTCCTTTGACAGAAATTGTCCCAAAGCCAAAAAAAAAAAAAAAGGAAAAATTTTAATCCATCTAGCCAGTGAATTCCGGTGCCCTCCAAACTTTGTAGCCTCTCCACAGTTCAAGGGACTCAAAAGTTCTTAGAAAAACTGGAGGATTGTGGCTAGAGTTGTTTCCAATAACTTCGTGGGGCGCTCTTCCCCTCTCTGAGGGGTTAACCTAAAGCAGACAGTTAGGAGACACTGTGCTGGTCTCACCAGGTCATGGTGTCCTCTGACACTTCTACCTAAAGTCACTGCAATATATTTAGGCAGAGTTAACATGTTATCATTTGTATTTTTATCATTTGGCTGTGCTGCACAGCATGAGGGATCTTAGTTCCCCGACCAGGGATTGAACCCACGCCCCCTTCATTGGAAGCGCGGAGTCTTAATCACTAGACTGCTGGGGAAGTCCCAACATTTTTAGATACACGGGCTTGGGAACAATTTGTTTTGGGCCAGGACATAAACTGGTTCCAATTATTTTAAAGGAAAATTCAGCCCCATGGTCCTTGTCCTGGGCGGTGCTTCTGAGAGGCCCGCAGAGCTGATGGGTATGCTGTCACCATCTGGGGGTGGAGGATGGGGTGCCTGAGTTAGAACGTCAAGGCGACGGAAACCGCACGCTGACTCTGGGAAGGCCAGCCTGCCAGGCCACGGAAGGCCGGAGCGGGCGTGCAAGCCGTCGGCTCGTGCGGACAGGCGAGGCTAATCTGGGGCTGGAAGCGTCCCCCAGCACAGGGAGGATGGGCAGGGCGTGCTGTGCGTCTCTTTTCAGGGCAGAGGACGTCTGCCCCTTGCTCACTGCCTGGCTGCACAGGACAGAGGCCAAGAGGGACCAGCATCTGTGATTTAATACTATGAACACGAAAAGCCTGACCACGCTTTCAAGACAGGCTCGAAAAGTCCAAGTTCCACCAAGATGGGAGAACTGGTGATGAGACAGGGACGGAGGCTCAGCCCATCTTTCTAAACTCGCTATATAAAAGTCCACGGAGCACAGCTAATACGTCTGTCTCGATGAAGAGGAGGCTGACGACATGGTACACCCCAAACCTGGGTCCTTCTAACCTGACGTTTCCTTTCCTGCTCTCTAGGGAGAATCATCCTCAGTTGATTCTCTCAGGCAGACAGAATAAAGCTGTGAAATGAAGGCGGGCTGGGGCCAAAATAGAGACACAAGACCCCACGGCACTTTGGTCTCGGCAGTTAGGGGGTGGTAAGAAATAAATTAAGAAAGCACGAGGAATTATTTATGATTCTCGTAGTGCAGTCTCAGATTTTCCTAGAGACAGCCCCAGCCCAAAGTCACTGGGTGATCCTAAGGCTCGGGGCAGAGACGTCCCTACCCTGTCACGCTGGTTTGCGGAGACAGCCCCCCTCTCCCTGAGCGCCCCTCTCCTCTCCAACCAAGCCAAGCCCTTCGCGGGAGGTGTGGAGTGGCAGGACATCAGAAAGCAGCAGCAGCCAGGGGGGAGCCGAAGCTGTGTCTCAGGACGAGGGCATCAGAGAGCGGCATTCACAGCAAGTTCTCTCCTCAAACTGTTTCAGAACAAGAGGGGCAGCACACTTAAATATCCACACATCTCTTCATTTAAAAACAGCACTTCTTTATTTCAAAGGAGGAAGGAAAAAAAAAGACCCTCCCAACCCTTTCCAAAAAAACCCAATAATAATAATAATAACAATAATAAAAAATCCTATTAGAAACCATAAGGAAGCACTGAGAGTTTGAGTATTACATTCTTCAAGTATGCTGTTCGGATTTTTTTGTTTGTTTGTTTTTTTAAGTTGGTGACTAGACACATCTTTTTTTAAAAAAAACCTTAAAAGTGCGGCCATGGGATTTGTTTAAAATTAAGTAGTTAGAGGGCTACTTCAAAATACTGTAGTAGGACTGTGCAGTGATCCTTGGGGTGTGATGTCCTTTTTTGTATCCTAGCAAAGGTTACGGGACCAGGCTCCAAACTGATCATACTTCCAGGGTTAGCGTGAGTGGCCAACTTGGGTGAGAAAGCCAGGGAGATCCACGTGTTCTTCCACGGACAAGGAAAACCCACCCCGAGCACAGAAACTCAGACATGGAATGTGGTAGGACTTCACAGTAACGTTAGTCTGGGACGGGGAGAGGCGGTGAGCCCAGACAAGGCAGGGCGTTAGGTTCCACTGGTTTCCCTCGTCAGGTGTCCGCACATCTTTTTAGTGGGGTTTAGTGCAGCCCTTCCAGCCACAATTTAGAATGCCCTTCAGTGTGCTCCAGAGGGTAGGCTCATGTGAAAGGACTGTTTTCAGATTTGCATCCCAAGGAAAATCATGCTACATAAAAGTGATCCAAGATTGTTGCCCAAAAAACTTCTTGGATAAAATCTAAAAAATACTATTGCAATTGCGTCTTTTGAGGAAGAAGAAGAAGAAGAAGAAAAAAAAAAANATAAAAGTGATCCAAGATTGTTGCCCAAAAAACTTCTTGGATAAAATCTAAAAAATACTATTGCAATTGCGTCTTTTGAGGAAGAAGAAGAAGAAGAAGAAGAAAAAAAAAAACCCATTATTCTAAATGTAAACAGATTCACTCCACTCTTTTGTTGCTGTAGAGAACTCCAGAGGAGGGAAGTGGCCGCCTACGTCTTCGCCGCATGCACTCGCCGGAGGGGAGGGGAGCACCGCGTCCCGGTCGCCGGCAGCATCATCTGGGTGAGGAGAAGCGCTGCACGTAGCCCAGGAGGGCGTCCCAGTGCTTCCAGAGAAAGGCGACGAACACCACGAGGAGCAACGTGCTGAACGTCCTGCTGCGAGTCTTCATGAGCGGGACCACGCAGTTGGCGACCGTGGACACGAAGACCAAAAGGACCGCCATGACCGCCAGGAGGATGTTGATGAGCTTGCCCAGCAGGTTCCGGGCGGTGGCGTTCTCCAGCCCCTCCAGCTGAACCACCTGCTGCTGCTGCTGCTGCAGCTCCATCTTGGAGATGCGGGTCTGGCACGCCTCCAGGGCCTCCTGTGGGCCAGACAGGGGAGAGGTAAGCCTTGGGACGCTCACGGCGCCCAGAGCAGCTGGCAGGCCCTGCGGGGCAGCCAGATGCATCCCGAGCTACGCCAGAGATCTGAAATGTGCGCGAGTCTTGAGTGTGAGGGGCCACGGCACAACTCACGATTCAAGCAACTATTATTTACTTTTTGATTACCATTCAAGCAACTATGATTCCCCTCTGCTGCGCTCTGCTGCATTCAGCCACAATCAGATCTGGTCTTGAACACTTTAATGACAAGACCTCAAACCCACGACTACGTCTCTCTTTTCTCCCCTCATGTAACAATTACTAATTCGAGTGGCACAAGAGACATGCACTTGCTCACCGTAACAGGACATACAGGTTCCCTTGGTATTTTCCTCAATCCCGGTCCCTGCCCTTGGAGTGACTCTGCCAGTCTGGTGTGTGTTCACCCTTTCACCCGTGTTTAAGCCTACACACAGATGTCCTTAGGGAAATGCATGGAATTATTTAAAAATTTTCTACCTTCAATGCAAATAGTATCACACCACGGGACTGGTCCACTACATGTTTCTCACTTGACAGAGGGCCCTGGCGATTCTCCGCCTCAATGCATGGAGGCCCACCTGGTTCTTCTTAATGGCTACCTAGCATTTACAGCTTGGCTAGGTCACAGTTTATTCAGCCAGCTCCCTACTGGAGAGATCTGGGTTATTTCCACCTTTCTCACAGAACAATGGAGGAGTGAAGCTCCTCTGGACATATTACCAGGTGCTTTTCAAGCTAAGTAACTCCCCAACATCAGGCAAAAGGGCTCCCTGCACTGTCTTCTTAAGAAGAGTTAATCTCTGTGAAGAGAACAGACACTGCACCCAACACCTGACCCAATGTTTCCTTTCATAACCTGCACCCATGGGTTCATATAAAATTGGCCGTAAGACTCAGAGGACAGGACCTATCTCCTTAGCCGTGGTCAGACATCCTCCCAGGTTCAGCAGTGTTAGGAGCCCTGGATTATGTAACCCCAGTTTCAGTGGGTCCTGGTTTCCTGGGATCTAAGGTGACAGCAAGGCAACTTGAGACTGAAGCTAAGCTAGAGAATGGACCTGCAACAGACACGCCCCATCCCAGGAGGACCTTGGGGAAAAACTAAAATGTAAACAGACTTCTGGGTCATGGAGAAGGGGGCATCTGGGCAAATGTCATACAGGCTTCTGTCATACATGCCTCCTGCATCACAGCACCAAGACTGGCTTGTTTCAGGATGCTTTCCTGTGAAACCACCAGAGCCGCCAGAGAAAGGCAGTGAAAACCAGAAGGAATAAAGCGCTGAAGGTCCTGGTGTGAGTCTTTTGAGTTTTCTCTGGGTTTTTAGAAATACCTCCCAACTGGGACGAGAGAAAATTAAAAGACTCTGTTTTGCCGTGGATTAAACTAGAGTGCCGTTAGCCTTCAACACTACCGCTGTTACTGTTGAGTTGGTCAGTTGTGTCCGACTCTTGGGTGCCGCCATGGACTGTGTAGCCCGCCATTATTCTCACAAGTGGCCTGGTAGTGTAGCTGTATAAGGTGGATCTGGCAGTGAGGCTTCTGCCACAGAAGAAGATGGGTCAGGTGGCCCTGGGACCTGTCAGAGCAGCTCCCGAAGCAGTAACCACAGGTGTAACATCCGTGCTCGTCCATCTCCTGAGACCATTCCGAGCCCAGGAAACATTTCCCAAGAAGCCAAGCAAGCACACCACCTCCAAATGGCATAGATTGGAGAAATGCTGGTGGCTCAGACGATAAAGAATCTGCCTGTGATCCGGGAGACCCAGGCTCGAGCCCTGGGCTGGGAAGATCCCTGGAGGACGGGATGACTGCCCACTCCAGTATTCCTGCCTGGGAAATCCCCTGGACAGAGGAGGCTGGCGGGCTACAGTCCAGGGGGCGCAGAGAGTCAGACACAGCTGAGTGACTGACACTTTCACTTTGAGACACGCACCACATTTGAAGAGCAGGTGTGTTACAGGCGGTCTAAGCTTCTTCTAATACTCTGCTCTCTCTGTCTTTGCCCCTAAACATTTTTTTGTGTGCGTGGTAAAATACATAATATAAAATCTACCATTTGCTCCTTTTAAAGTGCTCACTTAAGAAGCGTTTATAAGTTCACCATGTTGTGTAACCATCGCTCCTATTAAATTCCAGGACGTTTCCATCATCCCCAGAATAACCCCTCCCCTTTAGCCATCACTCCTGTTCCTCTTCCTCCAGTTTCTGGCAACCACGGATCCACTTTCTCTGTAGACTTGCTTACTCTGCGCACTTCATGTAAATGGACTCAGGCGCTGTGCAGCCTCTGCGACCGGCTTCTTGCACTGAGCTCCATGTTTTCAGGCTGGACCCAGGCTGGGGCAGGTGTCACTGTGTCATTCCTTTTTCTTCCCCTTTTTTTACTGTGGTCACATATATGGGACGTAAAATTCACCATCTGCACTGCTGCTAAGTGCACGGGTCAGGGGCATGACACGTTCGTGCTGCTGTACAATCACCGCCACCTACCTCCACGCTCCTTTCATTTTAGAAGATTGCGACCCTGGACCCGTTAAACAGCAACCCGCCCCCAGCCCCCGGCCCCCGGCCCCGAGCCCCTG
>SJYX01020501.1:85805-185022 GCA_006410675.1 Oreotragus oreotragus | reverse complement strand
AGTTGGACTGTGAAGAAAGCTGAGTGCCGAAGAATCGATGCTTTTGAACTGTGGTGTTGGAGAAGACTCTTGAGAGTCCCTTGGACTGCAAGGAGATCTAACCAGTCCATTCTGAAGGAGATCAACCCTGGGATTTCTTTGGAAGGACTGATGCTAAAGCTGAAACTCCAGTACTTTGGCCACCTCATGCAAAGAGTTGACTCATTGGAAAAGACTCTGATGCTGGGAGGGATTGGGGGCGGGAGGAGAAGGGGACGACAGAGGATGAGATGGCTGGATGGCATCATGGACTCGATGGACGTGAGCCTGAGTGAACTCTGGGAGATGATGATGGACAAGGAGGCCTGGCGTACTGCGATTCATGCGGTCTCAAAGAGTCGGACACGACTGAGCGACTGAACTGAACTGAACTTATGGGAGTTAACTGTATACTTTTTTCCCCCAAGTCTGCAGTATGTTTGAAAGTTTTATAATAAACATCGGGGGGAAATGACTACAGGTATTACAGCCAGGAGCATTTGGGTTCGTGAGTCCTTTGAGAACTCTACCTCTCAAAGCTGCACGATCTCAGGCCAGCTCACTTTATATAGCAAATTCCTTCATCTGCAAACTGAGGTTAATAATCTACCTTCAAACATTCGTTTGAGTACACAGGAGGTGTTAAAAAATGTGTTTCTCTTTTTTCCATCTTCAGTTTACTAAGAACACAATGGCTGTTTTGAAAATGTTTCTAGTCCATAATGAAGAAGGCATCAGGTGCATACTTGTTTCCTGAAAAGAATTCATGGGAATTTGCAAACCTTTCTAACCAACCAAGTATTTCCTGTGGTGACTGATTCATGCCTTAAGGCTCATTTTAGGCTCATCAGCAGTCCGCATCATTGTGCTAACTGCAAAATAAGTCCAGCACCTCACACCCTATTTTACATGTTTCTAACACGATCACTGTTTCACATACCTCCCTCCTTTCCCCTTGCTGCTGCTGCTAAGTCACTTCAGTCGTGTCCGACTCTGTGTGACCCCACAGACGGCAGCCCACCAGGCTCCCCCATCCCTGGGATTCTCCAGGAAGAATACTGGAGTGGGTTGCCTTTCCCCTTAAGAGTTGTTAAAAATCAGTATGTTACTAAGAGAAATACACCACAAAGTATTGTTTGAAAGGTAAAAAATTTAGTTCCCGGACTATAAAGAATCTTAAATTCTAGGGAAACAGAAGAAGCCTTGTTAAATCTCTTTCCATCCAGGAACTATTTCTACAACAGCCCTGACAAGGAATCTCTCTGTGAACACCTCCAGGGGCAGGGTCTCATCTTTCTTAAGAGTTGTTCTCACTGCTAGATAGATGCAGCTATCCATCTAAAACTGAACTGAAACCTAGCAACTCCTCACTCACCCCAAGTCCCTCCCTCCGCTACATTGCTTGTGATGCCTGCCTTCAGCAATAAGAGGCAGTTCCCATGGAGTCCACAGAACCCAACCTCGGCGAAGTCTTGGCTGCACACGCATCTGTCAGTATCACTCTCTCGCGCCTCATGTTATTTGTAAAGATGAGGCTGTATTCTATTCCGGGGGAAGACACAGAAGGCAAGAGGTAAGGGCAAGACGCCTGGGAGCCTGGAGGTGGGAGCTAACCATTGGACAGCCAGCAGCCATCACTTTAAGGGAACAGGAATGACGTGAACAGAAAGTTGCCAGGTGCCGAGTGACAGGCAGATCAGGACATAAGATACGCTTTTTCTGTCCCTCAAACTTTTAACACTTTAACATTTCTTTGAAATGCAACCCTTGAATCCTATATTCTCTTCTGCAATTTTAGATTCAAACTGATGTAGACACTAAGAATTTCCAATGTAATTTTTAAAGCCCCTACTTAAGATTTACCAACCTGCTTTATTGAGTTCTTTCATTGATTTAAGTTCTTTTTAGTATTTCTTTCAGCAAGGCTTTGTAAGAGTTAATTTTACCTACATGTGTCTGAAAGTGTCTTGATTTCACCCTCCTCCTTGAAGAATAAAGCAGGTGGGACAGAGGAGCTCACGCGTGGTTTCTCTTCCCCAGCCCTCTGGAGGTGTCACTGCCATCCTCCAGCGGTATAATGCCACGTGTGTTTGGTCTGTTTCACAGTCTCTTTCATCAGCTGGATTTCCTCGTGACGTTGGCAACTAATTGGCTTCAGAGTATTCCATGACGTTCCCTCCGGCAGGTTATCTCCTCTTTTCGGGTTTCTTTTTGAGCTGTCTCATGGCTTTGAGTTGTGACAAAACATGTTTTGCATACTTTCATACCTGTGAACAGCTAAGATGATCTCTCAGAGGACACATGAGGCTGGCCCTCGGATTCTTTTTCAACCTGTCTGTAGAAGGGGAGAGTCTATAATGATGTAACACTACTGATGAGTATGTAATGCTATATGTGAATCAAGAGTAAGTGCAAAGTCGTCAGCACGTGTTTCTAACTTTTGGAACCTTATAAACCAGTGTCTGTCATATAAAGGTTACTAACACTTCAAAGGCTCTGGAAACCATGTTAGGACTGAGTTTTGTTCACCCTACGTTATATCTAAAGGCTCTCTACCTTCACTGTTTCTGCTTTGTACCTTTTCTTCACTTGAAAATGTTTTTACGCTGTCACAGTTTGTCCCAGCCCGTGAATCTGCTCATCCAGGTTTTAGACCCAAATCCTGACTCTGCAAAACACCGGTATGAGTGACCCTGTTCACATGTTAAGAAGTCTGTCTCCTCCCAAGGGTAGCTGTGAGGATTACACAGGAGATAGATGACAAATGCCTGGCAAAAAAAAAAAAAAAAAAAAGGCCAAGCCCTAGGGAGGTGGTTCCAGGGGGCTGCTTGTCAGTGGCCACGGGATCCCAAGTGCTACACGGCTGCACTCTTCACGGCTTCCTGCTTCTGATTCGTTTCTCTAACCCGTCATTTCTTCGTCTGTCTCCACGTTTTCAGTCCCACATATTCCGGAATTTTCAGCACTCCCAGTATACCCATGCTGCTTTCCCTATGAAATCACACAGGTGGGTTTACGGGGCAAGCATCTGTCCTCCACGCTGGGCACAAGCCTCTTCCTTCTTGCCTCCTCATCGGGAGGCCAGCACAGGCGCACCGATGGCTCCGGCCATCACCCTGGCTCAAGTCCGCCAGGCGACTGAACTAACTGAACTAGCTGGCCTGTTCCAAGCTGTCCTTTAAATTGGTAAAAACCCTCCTATCCGCCTTCCTTTCATGGCATGTGTTGTGCATGTGTGTTAGGCAAAGTCTCTTGAATAAACTGTATCAGGTTTTTGCAAACCTCCAGAAAGAGTAGAAAGTGTTAATCCTTACCCTGGGTTACCATGCTCTTGCAGAAAACGAAGGCTTTCAGAAGCTGAACAATTTACTCACAGTTACATGGGAATTAACAGCAACATCCCCTCAGGCTGAGTCTTCCTGAACGGGAAAATGTAACTGGTGCTCCCAAAGACAGCGCTTTATTAGCAGGTAGCTAACTAGCCAAGTAGCACTGGCGTAAGCACAAGAGCTCCGTTTCCCAACAGACGAGGCACAGACAGGTTAGGAGCCTTGCTGAGGTGACAGGAAGCTGCAGAACTCAGGGGTGAAGCAAAACCCACAAAGGGTCCAGCTGAAACAGCCCCGTTAATTCATCCACTAAGCGTTTGTTTGCCCTCTTCAAGTCATAAGAATTACCTGGAGAATGATGACTTTCTGAAAGAACAGAAAAGTTGCAGCTGTTATTGTGAAGTGGAAATCCTATCACACTTACACAAACAGTTGTGTTTGGGTTACCATAGCAGTAAAGCACCTCCAATCTGCAGGGAACATCAGGGAGGAGACCGAGAAAGCCATACACTTTGAGGCTTTTGCCAAATATGACGAACAAAGAGGTTGGCAAGATGCCCCTGGTGCTGTGCAATGCCGTCCTCTGGGTTGTCTCAGTACCCTGAAAGAACTTGACTGGCCTGTCATTACTAAAACATTTTCCCTAATTTTCCTACCTGGGTCAGGGAATTTCGTCCCTCAGCTCTTTTCACAACCTGCAAATTGAAAAGCACAAACCTGACCAGGCTTAGCCACTTCCACTCAAACATTTTTTTTTCAGTGCTTCCAGCCTGAGAGGCTTACATAAACCACACGTGAAATTACAGTCTGCAAACAGACTAGCCCAAAGAGCCCAGTAAAAAATGCTGTGGTATTATGTGGGGTGGTAGAACGTATGGGGTGGAGGAGTTTAGGGTTCAGTCTAACCAATTAATCACTGTCAGCATCAAAATATCAAAAACGCCAGCAAAGATAAGGAGAACAACAATAGCCACCTGGCCCACTAGGCCTTTTTATGTGACGTGTCTGCTTGGAGACTCATTGAGACACTGCTCGGTAATCCTCACCTCCTTCCTCTCTGGGAGGTGCTTCGAAATGTAACTTAGAAAGGGGAGGCTGAGAAAAAAAAATGCCACAACTTTCCCATGCTAGTGAGGTGTAGGAGGATGTCAATCGCTTGTTTCCTGCTTCTTGCTGTTTAGATCTGTTTTATTGTCTTTTTTATAACTTCCACCCTGTCCCATACTGTTAGTCAAATGAGAAATCTAAACGACGAAAGGAAGAAAATGCTGTCACCAACTTTCCACTCCTCCCATTTTGAATATTATAAATTCTTTTGCTCCTTTTATTTTTCAGTGTTTACTTCCAGTCTGAATTCTAAAACGGAGAAGCCAGATATCTAGGGAATTGATAAAAAGAACACATCACCATTCTCTCCTTAAATATTAATGCCAAACCAGCAGAGGGTGAAAAAAAGGGAAACTAAACTGTGAATCAGCCTTTCACGTGTGATTTTTTAAAATCAAGAACTCCCTGTAAGGGACCTGTAACCCCTCATATGACACTACTTGAACTCTCGGGACACGAAGGGTGGGTGTTCTTGGCCCTACTAGTCTGTGACTTTGACTGGCACGTGGTTCTCATGTGACTTAACGTGGAACACAAAGTAGCATAAGAGGAATAATCTTACTTTGAGACTTTTAACTTAAAGGTCCTTCCTAAATCATTACAACTCAAATGCAACATTGACAGCTAAATATGATTTGAGCTTAACTATCTAGTAAACAGAAAGCCTGAACACTGTACAATCTTTTTTGAAAAAAGTAGGTTATATCGTATTTGGGGAGGTGAGATTCTTCTCCACCAAGATGCTCTGTCTACAAAGTATTAAAATACATCTAGATTTTTTTTTCCCAAAAGGAATTTAGAGCAATATATTCCAGGCTTTTAACAACACAACCTGAGTCTAGTCTAGTCTGACCACAAGAATCCATCTGGGTTAAATTCACCAGTGGGGTGCTTTCACCCTTAGGGAACCTACTTCTCCCCACCCTAGCTTATTTATTTTTTTATTTTAAAATTAATTAAAAATTTTTTTTTCAAATTTTGGACTTCCCTGGTGGCCCAGTGGTTAAGACTCTGAGCTCTCAGTGGAGGGAGAATGGGTTCGATCCCTGGTTGGGGAACTAAGATCCCACATGCTGTGTGTCCAATAAATGAAGTAAAACATTAAAAAAAAATTTTTTTCCCCAAATTTTTATTTAACACCAAAAACGTTTTGTATTGGGGTACAGCTGAAAATACATCTAGATTTGCTGCATGTTTACAATGCATAAATGAATACTGGTCTTGGAGAGTGAAAATTTCCAGCTGGTCCTGGAAACCTGTCCAATTCATCCAGTGGATTAATCAACACAGTAGCCACCTTCCTAGACCAAAGACGAGCCAGGGCTCTTTGGGGCCGCATTCCTGACAAGTGAGAAAGCTGGGGGAGCGCACAGCTGGGAATGCACCACCACTCTCTGGGTGTGGCTCAGGAGTCTGGAGCCATCTCTGAGAGCCTGTGGGGCTTCCCTGATTGGGCAACAGGTCACCGGGACAGGATGGCTGAAGAATCCTGTGGAACAGGTATTGAGAGGAACAGGAAGGCCTAGGTCCTGGCCGACTGACACCAACAGACAAGCCTGGCAGCAGAAGAGTGCATTATCTCCCCAGCGCGTCCTAGAGACCCGAGGTGGTTTCTGCCAGTGCTGGACCTGAATGGGCAGACACGGCGGGGGCTAGAGACAGGACGTGCAGTGGGAGCCTGAACGCGCCCCTGGCTGAACTGGGGAAAGAGAATCGATTTCCCCTCCTTACCTTTTGTTCCCTTATTTATGTCGAGGCCCAAAAAGAGGCTAGGAAAGACTCCACTAGCCTTCAGTTGAAAAGGAAAAAGCACAGTTTCAGTCCCCAATCAACAACAACCAGTCCCCCCAGCTTTCAAGAGGGGCAGTGAATTATCTTAGAGATGAAAAGCAGCAGATGCCTCAAGCACAGAGGGAAAAATAAAGGCTACAGGGGGAGACGGTGACGACAGCTTTCTGATATCCTGGCGCTGCTCACACCATCCTAGCTGCCCCCACAGACACTGCCTCATTTAGTAATCTCCACAACCCTGCACCATAGACATCGTTTTTATGGAGGAAACTGAGCTTAGGTGAGCCACACCGGCTCACAGCACTCACCAGCGTCAGAACTGGCGAGCAAACTCAGGCCTGCCCAACCTCTCTTAACGAACAAAGTGGTCACTGTATTTGCTCGCGCTCCCATCTGTCCGCCCTTCTCCCCTCCCACCTCAGCACCTCTCCAGGGCTAACCCGGGAGGAGCTCGTCTGCGTGAGAAGTCTCTCAGGTGGAAGATCTTACCCTCTGAATGAAGAGTCTGTCTCTGAGGTGCACCTCTCAATTGGGCTTTTTTCCCTCTTACAAATGAAGAACCAATTTGAGCCAGTATTTTCAGTTTCTATTTCAAGCTTACGGCCAAAGCTGGTCTGCATGTCCTCTGCAGACTCTCAGACTGACTGACAGTGGACAGATGGGCTTAACCCAAGAATATGGGGCTGCCATGGCTGTGTCTGGCCGTGGCTCTGCCTTACGCCCGGTGACAGGAAAACGAATCCACACCTAGCCGCTTCTCTAGTCAGGCTCCCGTGGCCGGGGCCTCACCGGGCGGGCTCACTACCGACTGCCCTGCAGCGTGTGACGGCCGCTCATGGGGACGGGCTCCTTCTGTATTTCTGCTCCTATGACTCAGTGCCATTTAAAATATCCCTGGGCTTAATACAAACAGTCTCAGAAGCCGATTTCCAAAGAACAGCAATCCCCTTAAAATAGAAGCTTTCAAATGGCATTACTGCTCGTCAACACCAGGAGGGCTTTTTGCCTGCCTGATATGACACTGCTTCGTGTAGGCAGCAGCTGAGCAAAATTCCAGGTCAGATTCCCCACGGGAAAAACGACAGCATGAATCTGCAAGACTACTGACGGACTGTTTTCCTAATTCTCTCCTGGTTTCAATAGTGGAACTTCCTACAGCAGCTCAGCACGGCACATTCAATTTGGGAACAGGACTAAACCTCCAGCTTTTAGCAGCCAATTAAATATATGTTAAACCATTTTACTGTGTGACCTGGCAGAAGTCACTTTATCTTTCTGGGTCTCAGGGGACTCATCTCTGGAATGAGATTACACTAGATATCTAAGAGCCCCCTCTATCTCTGAAGTACGAAACTGAACCCACTGTAATAATGCTCTAATGGGATGAAGAGATTAGATGGACGAAGAGAATCTGATGTCAGCACAAATTCCATCACTTAGAAAAAAACAAGCACAGCTATATATCTTGTTTCCTGCCTCCTCAGATGTAAGATCCCACTCATACCCGAGAGTCCAAAGCGAAGCGCAAAGACTAAACACCTAGTCAGGGGCCCGAGGCTGAGGTGGAGTTCAGATCCAAGCTCTGCTACGCTGACTGCCTGGGCCAAGTGCGTGTGGGCGCTGAAGACACACTCTTCACTCGCGGCACGATCATGTGGGTGGAAAGAGGTTTCTGAGTAATTCTGATGATTCCAAAGAAGATGGTCTTGGGAAAAGCTCTTTTCCCTGGTGCAACTCACTGGCGTAGAGCCCAGTGGGAAGCACTCACCAGTGAAGTGACTGATGGTACTGAGAAGGGACTCTGAAAAGGGGGAAATCAGGATGGGGCAATGGAGGTTTACTTAAGCAGGAGTCCTTTACTACTCACCTAAAGTGTTGTACAAGCTTGAGCATTCACAGAATTTTATAGAATATGTTAAAAATAGAGAGAACTTATAGACACTGGGTCCTCAAAAAGGCCCTAAAGCTCTTGCTATTAAAGTCAATGTTTCTTAGAGCTAGACTCTAGGTTAGTCTGTCAATCACACAGATTTCAGCGTTGACTTTGGGAAAATACTTGTCCTGGGATGAAGAGACCCCAGGCTTTGGGGTCACATTAAACTGGGTGTGATTCCTGGCTTTACCATTTACAGAGTATTCGTTACCTCACCGGGTTTCAATTTTCTCATCTGTAAACTTGGGTTCAGGGCTTCCCAGGTGGCTCAGCGGTAAAGAATTCACCTGCCAATACAAGAGGTGTGGGTTCGATCCCTGGGTCGGGAAGATCCCTTGGAGACGGAAATGGCAACCTGCTCCGGTATTCCTGCCTGGAGAACCCCACGGACAGAGGAGCCTGGCGGGCTACAGGCAGTGCAGTCGCAAAGAGTCGGACACGACTGAGAGACTGAGCGCACAAAATCGGGTGCAGTGTGCCTAGAGGTCCACCGTGAGGGCCAGCAAACATGCAGGAAACATCTGGCGTGGTGGGCATCCCCGGGGTTTACTGATGCTGCAGAGGCAGAGTCCTCCTCCTCCTCTTCCTGTACCGCTGTGCCTGGCCTTCCTCCTGTCAACTCAGATGTTAGTAAAGTAAACTAAGGCAGCGAAAACAAGCAGAAACCCATCTGGAGCAGCCATGGACACATTAATGGGTTTCCTGGTCACAGAAGAGCCTCCTAAGTCCAAGCCCTTCCAGGCCTGGAACAGAGCAGAAACAGAAATCGGCAGAGAGGGGCTGCTGCAGGCAGCTCACTCGGAGCGTGGTGAAGGTGTGGGGAGGGCAGAGAACAAGCTGCCCAGGGCCACTCGCTGCAGAAGCACGCACGCTCCTACCTGCACCGGGCTGCACCGGGCTGCACCGGGCTGCACCGGGCTGCGAGCATCCCTCCAGGCTAGAGCACTGCTGCTGCCAGCTATCTGCGCTCACGTCAGGCTCAGTGTACTCCTCTGTTAGAAGAAGGGAGAGAGACGCTGCAAAAATGCTTCAAATATCAAAAGCTGTGGTGCCTTTGAGAATACACTACAATCCATGGCGGAAACCTCACTTATGGAAAACAGTCCAAAGACCAACAAAATTAGATAAATGTATTTACCGTGTAAAGACACATGGAGTAGAGGAGAATTCCCTTATTGCTCTACACATGGAAATACTGCTGCAACGAAATAACTGAGTAAAATGGCTGCTGACTTGCCCAGTGCTTTCTTGGGGAAAAAAAAAAAGAGATTCCGTTTAAAGGAAAGACCACTCTCAAGATGAAGTGATGTGACAGATATGTCTTCCTCCTGCCCCTTTGGTTTTTGAAAATTCACAAGTTCCTTTTATTCTCTCTTCATTCCAGAAAACTAGGCATTCACTTACCAGAATCCAAAATGCAATGAAAGGAGTGCATTTCTCCTCAGTCGCAAGTGGCTTGGATGTGATTCTTTTAATGAGGTACTAATGAGGAGCTAAAAGTTCTGTCCTGTCTGTGAATTATTTTAAATGGACACAGAGGTGGCCTTGGGAGACTTGTTTTTCAACTCCCCAATTTTCTCACACTGGCCTACACCGGACTTGAAGGCGTAACAAACTCTATATGAATTTTAAGCTCTGGAAGAATTTAAAAACTGGAATGTTTTGCTGTCCTTTCAAAATAAAGAGGTCAAAGCAAGCAGTTGTTTTTCTGAGCAACTGACCATGGAACGCCCAGGTCTCCATGTCCAGGGCAATGTATTTTAATAGCAGCAGTAGCAGCTGCTACCTAACATCAATCAAGCACTACGGGGCCAGGCACTGAGCTGCGTGCTGTGCATAAATTACTTCATTTAAATGGCACAATCATCCTATGAAGGACTATTATTATTTCTATGCTAGAGACGAGGAAATCAAGACTTAGAGAAGTTAAGAATCTTGTCCAGTTTTCAAGATTAGAAAGTGGCAGGACTAGAATTTGAACCTGGGAGTTAGGTGTTTTTAGAATCTGAATATGTGTCAGATCGCCCACTGCTTTAGATACTGTTTTCTAAGTATACTCTGTGTGTGTGCTCAGTTGTGTCAAACTCTTTGCAACCTCATGAACTGTATGTAGCCCGCCAGGTTCCTCTGTCCATGGAATTTTCCAAGCAGGAATACTGGGGTAGGTTGCCATTTCCCTCTTCATCTAAGTATATTAAAGAATATATAAAACAATGACATAAGAACAATCATTCACTTGCTTTTAGAACTTCATTTCTCTCTGCCACACTTCTCTTTTCTTCTCCCTTCAAGTCTTAAGTCAGAATTGAAGGACAGAAGAGTGAAGATTAAGAGGTAGGACTGAGTGACATTTTTATCACCTGAAAAGAGCTTGCTGCCGTAACTCCTCTCAGAACTAACTGATACACGTGAACAATTAATCTCAGGCCCTGAAATTACCTCATAAAAGCAAACTTGAAGAAAAAAATCATTTTCATTAATTTTTTTTCCCCCAAGAGGTAAAGGGACTGTAAGAAACTGTTCAATCCTTGACACTACAGTAAAAGTACTGAGACTCTAGATGCTAAGTGGGCCAGGACCAGACGCAGGCCTTTCAGGGCTTAACCTGTGGCTGTGAGCAGGACGTGTGGCTCCTGTAATACTGGCCCTTACATCTGTCTCAGAGAGGTGGCTTGGCTCTGGCTGACAACACCAGCCGCATGCGATGGGAACAAGAGGCAAAGACACAGGTGTGGAGAATGGTTAAGAGTGGTCTAACATGAATACACTGTGTGCTGGGAAACCCAAAAGAGAGACCGGCTCCTACCCTTAGCACAGATGATGACTCCAAGCACTCAGTCCTTGGAGAATTTTCTAGCTGCGTAGAACCACGGCATGTTTAAGTCCACTCTCATTCAAAGAGCTGGCCATCCATGACAGTAACACACAGGCTTATCTAGATTTCCTACCAGTCTAAATCTTTCTGTATCAACTGCCCAGATAAGTGTGTTTAAAGGCAAGTATCTGCAAGGTTCAGTGCATTTGGCCGGGCTCAGAGTCCAGAGGGTCACAGATCTTTTCAGTTTCATGTAGCAGAGCTATGGGCTGCAATGATGTCTGGTGCTGGGAGAAGTAAGTAGGTGGAAAGCCTTGGCTCCATTTGGAAGTTGAAGACAGGAGGCTACAGTGACTGGTGTGAGACCTTGGCAGTCATCTAACTCTTCTGACCTCTCTTTTGCTCTCTCTGAGAAGAACCCATGCCAACATCACACAACATATCTAAAGTGCTGTGGATACTCCAGAGAAAGACTCGACACAGACCTTTTAAAGCTGCGTCTCCGCAGACCCAGAGAACAGACTTGTGGGCACGGGATGAGAGGAAGAGGGCGGGGCGAACTGAGAGAGGAGCGTGTTAACACAGACACTGTCATACATCTAGGACTTGAATCCCGTATCACTTACCTATATCGCTCCTCCTGTAAGGCCTGCATTATTAGCGAATAGTCCCTCTGATAATGTTCCTTGAGGGTCTCAAAGGATTCCTCGAGTCGGGCCTGGGTTTCCCGGATCTCCTGGACCTCGTGCAGCAGTGCATCGAACCCTGAGCTCTGCATGTCCAGGGTGTTGGTTCTGGAGCTGGACGCTCCTACGGCGAGGCCGCCGGTGGTGCTGTTGGCGCCCACTGAGCCCGAGGTGGCGCTGGAACAGTCCTCCTCGCTCCCATACTTGGGGCTGGACTGAAAGGTGGAAATGGCCCCCAAGGCCTTCCCTGCCTCGTCCACCTGCCCTTCCTCTAAAGAGTCCTTCAGGTTGGGGATGTTGTCGGCGCTGCCAAACTTATTCCGAATTAGAGACGCGATCTCTCTGGGCTTGGAGACCACAGCCCCAGCGGCCGAGTGGGTTGCCTGGGAGAAGCTGGACAGCCCCCCCTTGACGCTGTCCACCACGCCTTCGCTGAAGCCGGTCACCTTGGCGCCCACGTCCTTCAGCCCCTGGTGCATGTCCCTGAAGACGTCCTTTGGCTGCCGGGGGATCCCATTCTGCTCCACCTCCCGGAGCTTCCGGTGGTAGTGCTCGAGCTTCTTCTGCAGCTGCTGGATGGTCTGGGCAGACTTCTGGTTCTTCTTCTCAAAGACCTGCTTGATGCGGGCGGCCTGCTGCTTGTCCGCACTGTTGGCCAGCTTCAGGTACTCGGCCACGTTGTCGTCCCGGGCCGTCTGTGCAATCTTGATTTGTTCTGTGAGCTTCAGGATCTTCTGCTGCAGGTGGGCAATAGCAGCCTTTGTGCGCTGAGGGTCTGGAGTTCCGTCCACCGAGTCTGTGTGCAGGCTGCCATCCGTGCTGGAGGCCACCGCAGTGGAGGTCTGGGCAAGGCTGCTCACTTCCAACCGCTCGATCTGGTGTGAAAGCAAGAGGGGGAGGTTAGAAGGAGCCCAGGAGGACTCGCTCTCTACCAGCGATGGGCCCCAATGTACTGAAAAGGTTCACTTACTCAGCAGAGAGCATTGTTCTAATTGTTTAAGTCACTCAGTCCTATCTGACTCTTTGCGATCCCATGGACTAGAGCCCACCAGGCTCCTCTGTCCATGGGATTCTCCAGGCAAGAATCCTGGAGCGGGTTGCCATTTCCTCCTCCAGGGGATCTTCCCCACCCAGGGATCGAACCCACATATCCTGCGTTGGCAGGTGGATTCTTTACCACTGAGCCACCGTGGANGAGCCCACCAGGCTCCTCTGTCCATGGGATTCTCCAGGCAAGAATCCTGGAGCGGGTTGCCATTTCCTCCTCCAGGGGATCTTCCCCACCCAGGGATCGAACCCACATATCCTGCGTTGGCAGGTGGATTCTTTACCACTGAGCCACCGTGGACGCCCACTCAGCACAGAGTGCTGACCCAATTCCTCCTGTCCTGTACCAGTCCCCTTGCCCTCTTGGATACTGTCCCCAAACAAACACACTTTGCTTTAAGCAAACCAGATATATGAGAAAAGATTTGCAGAGGCTGGAATCTGTGCAAAAGGTATTCGTCTTCTGCTAGAGGATTTCTTATAGCACTGCTTTACATAATAAAGCTCTCCTAATGAGTTTAAAGCATGAATTAATTCCCACTCAGCACACATACTTGTGTTTAGAAGTTTATCTATGTACAACACAGTACATCTGCATTTCAATTTAATCATATGAAAACTGTCTCCGTATTCAGACACCACTGTATTCCAATTCTTGCTTTCAGATTACAGTCATCTGAAAATGTTGGTGAGAAAGGTAACTTAAGTGGCTATATATAAAAATCCAACTGTTATCACGTGTCTTTTCAATCAAACCACATCAAGGGGTACAGAATCATTTTGTCTGTTGCAACAGGGACACTGAATTGGAAGCTGGTGGCATGTGAAGGGGAGAACGGGAAGGTCCTGCTGGAAGTGGCAAGCATGAACATGGTATGGGCTTGAGAGTTAACAGCCCAGATCACAAGTAGCTGTGATGAGCTTGGGCAAGGTAACGTGAACTGTCTGGGACAGAGAGAGAAGAGGTAAGTAATTAAACAAGTCAGGGACTAAGTTCAGGCCTTGTGTGAAGCTCGAATTCTGTGTGTTCTGTCTACTCAACGATTGTTAGTAGGCAAGGGACTCCAAAACACACGCGGTGACTGTCTTCCTGTGTGTGTGTGCAGCCATTCAAGGGAGCCAAGAAGACGACGGACTGTTCAGATTTGGAAACTTCAAAACCATCAGGCCAAAGCTAAGGGAAGGCTGAGCATCTCTAACTCAGGAGAAAAAAGCCCTTCAAGAAGGTGCGCCTGGATGTGGCTCGAGGTGATGAATTAGGGCAGGGCCCATGCAAAAAGAGGATGAGATGGTTGGATGGCGTCACCGACTCAACGGACACGAGTTGGAGCAAGCTCCAGGAGACAGGGAAGGACAGGACGGCCTGCGTGCTGCAGTCCACGGGGTCACAAAGAGTCGGACACCACTCACCAATGACAGCCATGCGAAAGGCTTTAGACACCGCTCTCTGTTGAGCAGTAACAGTGAGAAATAACGAAATAACCACCGTGGGGTAAAAAGCTCCCACCAGGAGTGACGATGTACAAGTTCACCACCCTGGAGAAAGAGGGGCACATTCTTTCCCTTGTTTCCCATCCCTAATCTCGTTTACCAGTAAACAAGATGGTAGCAAGAACTATATATAGGTTACTCTCATATTCGGAAAGGCCAAATCGGTAATTCTGTAATGACAGTAATACGCCAAATCTGAAATAGGCATGAAGTGCTGACCATTAGCTTGTCAGTCTAGAGACGCATCCTCCCTTTCCCATCTTGGCTATGCCTCCTCAGTGTGCTGTCTGAGCAAGGACCATGCTCATCTCTAAGACACACGCAGTTCACAACTGGTTTCAGTATATTACTACTGATGTGAATAGTAAACAGTAGTATTTTCCTTCCAGATGAACAGAAGTGAACTACTGAATGCTGAAATAAAAGCGAAAGATAATCTATAACTGAAACGAGTAACAAAAATGACATCATGCTCCACTAACGGAACGAATACGCACAAGAGCCAGGGAGGACACGGTAACCGTGTTGGACCCCTTCTCCTTCTACCCTGCTCCTCTCTAGGCGCCTGCTAATCAGCGTGGAAGGGCCAGGCGGAAGGCAGCAGCGGTGAAAAGGAGCCAGAGATCCAGGTAACTGAGTCGTCCAGAGTTGCAACAGGAGCTCCTGGAAACCCACTCTGCTCAGGGCCTCGGGGCCACTCTCTCAGGCTGCACAGAGCTCCCACGGCGTGAGTTTCTCTCTGAATGGGATTTCAGATCCCGTAACTACCGGGCATATAATTACACGATCCTGACTGTGCTTATGCTCGACGGCTCCCCATCTACCACAGTGTAACAGGAAGGCAAACACGAAACACCTCTAGGTTGAGGACCACAAGCTTATGCATGGTCTAGTTTTCCTAGGCTCTTTCTTATCTGAATATCAACTTCGACGCATCCTGTTGTCTGAGCAGGTGTCGACATGGAAATCAAGTGTCACTGTTACTCTGGGAGGACACACATGGATCACACTGCTCAAAAGATACTGTTGGGACTAGAATCGGGGTGTTTTAAATGTATTTATTATTTATTTATTGAAATGCATCTAATTTACAATGATGTGTTCATTTCTGCTGTAGAGCAAAGTGACTCAGTTATACACACATATATACTTTGTCTTCCATTATGGTTTATCACAGAATACTGAATATCGTTCCCTGTGAGATAGAATAGAACCTTGCTCTCAGAATCAAGGTTTGATTCCATCGCTGAAATTGTACAAATGTATATAAAGGTTCAATATAGTTGTTTACCAATGATGCCAGTTTAGAGGTGATGTTACTTCCCTGCACAGCAACTGAAGAGGTAACTCAGAGTCTCTCTACTCTGGCTTCTCCATCTGGGCTCTCTGGAGCCCCCCTGCTCCAGGACATGGGTCCTTCCCATGCCGGATTCCCACTTAGCATCAGCAACATGCCTGCGAGAATACAGCTGACAGAATCCACTGTCCTCAGCCTCGAGAAAGAAGACGAACCCTCAGTTTCAGCACAAGGGTAGTTTACATTTGAAACCATGAATCCCTGGGTTACCCAGTAACTCCTCCCAATTTTGGCAAGCACTAGTCTTAAAAAGGAAGAAGAGCAAGAGAAATCGGGAGAAGAGGGGAGGGGGCAGAAAGAAAAAGGAAGAAAGAAAAAGATACACTGAACTGCAGAGTTACAGGACAGGGGTGAGAATGCTCTCTTGGTATCGACAGTGCTGTGAACCAAGTCCTTGGTGGCCTGAATACTTAGCACTGGAAGGGCCGACTCAGCCATGAGTTGTAAATGTACCAGCTGCAAAGTTTGCTTTCCCGAAAGTCTTTGCCAGCGTACGAGGCTCTCCACATCTAACAACGTAAAATTTCATTCCTACTTCACTCCAAACAACTAAATTGCCAACAGGAAAATTTGTTTTAAAACCTTTTTAGAAGGCAGTAGTGGAAAATAGGAGAAGGTTTTCTTAAACAGGAAAAGGCACAGATCAGAAAAACAAGACTATTAAATCTGGCTACAGTTCCTATAGCAGGGAAGCACAGGTTCTGGCAAACTGCTCGGGTTCAAAACTGGCTTTGCTACTTACTGGCCATGTGGCACTGGGCAAGTTGCTCAACCTCTGTGTTTGTTTCGTCAATTGTACAATAGGGATAGTACTAACGCAAACAAAATCACCTCAGAAACAGCTTGAAAAAGCATTGCTATACAAGTAATACTCGTGACAATGATCCTGATCACCTGTGAACTTGGCGCTACAAGTCTAGTTTGTCTCAAACAGCCCCTTTCTGTTGAGAACGACTTACGACCCCACTCTCTTTTCTACCACCTGCACTTTTCAGGTCTATCTTCATGAAGAACGAAGTTTTAAAATCATCCCGTGGGTGACAATTCACTGAAACGTGAACTCCGGTAGGGTCTGCTCACTAGCTTTGGAGCTACTGATCCCACCATGTGCCTCAGCAGAACTGTGACCCCGGCCCCCGCCCCCGCCCCAAAAACAACAAACCAAAACTGTATCATGGGTCACTTGGGAATAACGGAAACTTTCCATTGAATCTATGTGTGCTAAGGGCACAACTGGAATGCAGCTCTCCAGCCAGGGCGCACAGCTTCACACATCCAGGCTCCTGCCTTCAAGGGCACAACCTCCTTTCCTTTCCTGGCTGAAGGGAACCCAGGTCAGGCACAGCCTCCTTCCGGGAATCTCTCCTGACAGTCTCCTGCTCCCAGCTGGATTCATGTGTGCAGTCAGTCACTCAGTCGTGTCCCACTCTTTGCAACCCCATGGACTGTAGCCTGTCGGGCTCCTCTGTCCATGGGGATTCTCCAGGCAAGAATACGCGAGTGGGTTGCCAGTTCTCCCCCAGGCATCTTCCCTCCCAGGGACTGAACCCGGGTTCTTTACGGTTGGAGCCGCCCGGGGAGCCCCTGGGGGCACGGCTCTCCCTTTCTGTGCCCACGCATCTGCGCCCCTGCGTCACTGGGCAGCGCACTATGCTGCTGCGACTGTTTGAGGGCTGCTTCTACTGACGGCTCCTGTGGGGTAGGGGCCACCACCCATCTTTGTGCCCTGAGAAGGCATCGCAATGCCTTGAACAAAGAAAATATCCAGTAAGCGTTCAATGTAAGCGCTTGCTAGCGCGTCCTTCAAAGGATCCTTTTACGCCAGGCAGTGACTGTGCCTGTGTGACTATGAATGGAACAAAGGTCAGAATTTTTGTCAGAAAAACAGCTTCCAACAGATGATACACATTCCTCCAAGGCTGCTGAGGAAAAGCTACTGCCTGAGTCGAATATGCATTGAGATGATTAACATCCTCTCTGGCCCACCCTGCTCTAGCCCCAGTGCAAAGAATCCATTATGGAATCCAGGGCTGCTGCTCAGAACGCTCCGTCACAGGAGAACTGCTTTCCTGCTTGTGTGAAATACAGCACTGAGGATGAACACTGCCAGGAGTACTTCAGGCCTGATGCGTGGATTTGATGGATTCACGTGAGCCCGGGGTCGGGTAGGGGAGGGAGGAAGAGAAAGAGAGAAAAGAATAGAAAGAGGTCACAGGCAGCCTACAACCAGAGCACTGACGGTGTAAGTTTAAAATTACATGCTGCTTTTTTATGGGTAGGAGCTGTTTTTGTAAGCAAAGATTCATTGTTCAACTTAACCAAGGGCTTTCAAGTATCAGGTCATGTATGCCACTGGAAATGTTCAAGCAGAGACTTTGTGCCTGCAGTTAAAACTGTCGCATGAGGACGCACGGACAGAGCAGATGGTCCCTGTTTCCTTCTAATTTTAAGGTTTTAACTTTCGTGAAAAAGAAGTAGTGACTTGAGGTATGGGTTTTTCAAAAATCTTTCTCATAAATCCTCAGAGTGAAGAATGACTAGTCCGAAGCACACAGATCTGCTAATACTAAAGTGACTTTCTAGTTTTTGAGCAGGTGCTAACGAGCCAAAGAAGAAAGTGACACAGAAAAATGCTTTCACTGCTGAAGATTTAAGAATGCATATATCAGTAAAACCCATGTGTGGATAAGCGAATCTATAAAACTGCCACCAAACAGTTCCCCTTTACAAGTTAATTTCCCACAAATACTCTTAGGACACAGTCTAATTAAGACAAAAGATTTCTAAGCCTCAGCTTAATCCTTTTTATTTCAAGCAATTCTGATAAAACAAAAGTCTAAAAAGTAATGAAAGAATCTGGAAAGCTCCATGTCGTTTGTGATAATCTGGTTCTCTCTGAACTGGCTATTGTTAGGCTTACACGTGGAGTAAAAAGCTCTAAGGAGGCTCTGTATAAACTGTACACCCTCAACTCCATTTTATGGCTTGTTTACTCTTCTTTCTCTTTAAATGGTCTTAGATATAATGCATTTGCTAACAGTTTCCAAATGTATACCGTAGCCCATACTTAACTCGACTCATATACCCAACTACCCACCTGCTATCTCTACTTGGATATCTAACAATCACTTCAAATTTACTACGGACAAAGCTGAGTTCCTGACACCTCCCTGCGATCTTTTCCATCTTGGCAATGGCTACTTTACTGATCCATGCGATCATAAAGCATAAAGAGTTTAAGTTGTCCACGAACACAGAGAAAAGAGGTGGCCAAACCACTGCTTGAACCCAGGTAGCCTGGCTCCGGAGCCTGCGCTGTAACCAACATGCGTACTATGTTGCCACAGCAAAATGTTTCGGGCTCTACTTGCAGAATCTGCCTGCTTCTCATTGTACCTCAGCTGCTGCCACTCTGGTCTACGACACTATCAGTTCTTCCCTGCATGACTGCAATCATCTCCTACACTACTACAGCAATAATATTTTTACAGTCAAAAATATTTCAGTAGTCCTTAAAAACCTAAGTCAGATCACAACAACTGTCTTTTACATGCATAACTTTCTGGAGGCTCCACACATTGGTCAGAGTAAAAGCTAAAGTCCTTACAATGGACGATATATAAATCAACGTTCTCAAATAGAACATAATGGATATAACCTAGCTGATACTTCAGAGTTATAATGGGACAGCAGTAACTTAATCAATTAAAAATACTGTCAATAAAAAATTTAAAAAATTTTAATTCTACTATGAAAAAAACAGCATAAAGATGTGACTAGGATGGATTTCAGTGCATGCTCAATCACTTAGCTGCATCTGACTCTACAACCCCATGGACTGTGGCTCACCAGGCTCCTCTGTTCATGTGATTTCCCCGGCAAGAATACTGGAGTGGGTTGCCCAGGGGATCTTCCCGACCCAGGGATCAAGCCCACAGCTCTTGTGTCTCCTGCTTTGGCAGGCGGGTTCTTTACCACTGAGCCACTTGCAAAGCCCCATCCATCAGGTCACACAAGCCAAAACCAAACCATGCCAAAGCCCAGGAATCATCCTCGACATCACCTGCCTTCTACCTGTATCCACTCCAATACCCAGTCCTATCCATTCTTTTCCAAATTTCCATCAAAGTATAACACTCGTCACCCATCTCTACTTATTTCTACCGTCAAACTCTTAGGACAAAATCTAGTCCTCTCTCTGCTGAATCACTCACACTGACTGATCTATTTGTATTCATGTAGGCCCTCAATTAAACTGAAGATTTTAATATTAAAAAAAGGAAGTCCTCAACCACCCAATCCTTACATTATTTTAGTAGCTTTCCACACTCTTGAAGTATTAAGAACAAGAACCTGAACTTGGCTGACAAAGTTCCACGTGCTGGGCCCGGGACCTCTCTCTAGCTTCATCTCATAGCAGGTTCCTTCCACTCTAGACACTCTGGCCTTTTTCAGGCGCTGCTGCTCAACCTTTCTTCTCTCATGGTGGATGAAAAGTTTGCTCGCCATCTGCCTCTACAAAGATGAGCTCACTGGCCACTGTGATCGCTGATCTTCAACACATCCTGAAAGCGTTTCAGACCAGAGATCAAGAATGAGGGACTCTGTGCTCCGGGAAAAACTGGCAGAACTGGCCTTCAGATAGTTAAAGATACTTTTCAGGAAAAGATTTTATGACCCCAATTTCCTGCATCTTTTCAGATCTCGAAAAGCACTAAAATCATTAGTGAAGAACCTGCTTCTTGTGACCAGCAGTAACCTGCTCTAGACTAGCAGCATTGTCTGTAAAAATGTATGCGTGAACCCCCTGTTACCAAAATCACAAATATGCTACCACCACCCTCCCTTTGGAGCAATTCCTCACAGTTATCCGAGAGACTGTCTCCCAGGCTATAGTCCTCATTTTGTTCCCAAATAAAACTCAAGTCACAACCCTGACGTTGTACATTTTTTCAGGCAACGTCGCCACAGGATCTTTACTCATGCAGTACTGCCTAGTGTCCTTCCCTCAGCTCTCAGCCAGGCATTCTGCTAGGCGCCTGGGCGTATCCCGACAAAATAAAGTCTCTTCCTTCATGACGCTTAGGGCTAAGTCGGGAAAAGTGGTAGAGAGAAAAAACCAGTAATCGAATGACATACATTGCGAAAAGTGCTACAAAGAAAAAGGACAGAGTGCTGCGAGGAAAGGGTAATGTAAGGCAGAGACCCTACTTTAGCCTGGAAGGTCACGGAGAGGTCATGGAGTACTTCTTTGACCAGAGGCACTGACACTGAGTTCTCAGAGACAGAAAAGGACGCTGTCACTTAACTGGGCCACAGAGGAAGAGAAGCCTTATTTCTGTAGGTCTCAGGTGCCAACAAAATACAGCATTTGAATGATCATAAGCAAGATGAAACGACAGAGTTAAGCTGACAATTCAAAAAGAGAAAAAAGATTTATCTATTCACTGCTTCTTACTTGGTGAAAGACTGAGACTGTGTTACCAAAAACATTTAAGGAAGAAGCACAGGGATGGGACGAGAGAGGAAAAGACCAGAAAAGAAGAAGGGGCCACCTGCCCAGTAACCAAATGGAGTGTATGGGTAGCTGTGTTTCCCAGGCTTATATAAGCAGTGAGTCAGCAAAAAGCCAGGTGTCAATGGGTCTTTTCTCTGCCCACTCTAAGCAGCTAGAAAACTTGGCTCTCTCTCCTGGATAGAAGAGGGGCTCAAGGGCAAGGTCCGAGGCAGGCTAATAAGACAGCCACCGCACCATCCAGCGGTACTCGCCCAAGAAAGGCTGGGGAAGAGGAAACCTTCCCGCTCAGCAAAACACGAGAAACAAGATCCAGCTTAGAGCAGATTAGGGCAAGGTGGTTCTGGTAAGATTTCACTGGCCTAGTGTAACTATTTCTTTAACTCACAATAAAACTGCTTATTCAGTCCAGTTTAGTTGCTCAGTCGCGTCCGACTCTGTGACCCCATGGACTGCAGCACGCTGGGGTTCCCTGTCCATCACCAGCTCCCGGAGGTTGTGCAAACTCATGCTTATTAAAGAGCCCCAAATCCAGACTCCAAAATTTGCTGAAAGCAAACTCTAGATTTTAAAGAAAAATATCTTAATCTTTCTTGGGGTCCATAAGTATTTCAGGGCTTCTTTCTATAACTATCTTTTCTCTAAAAAAGGCTAATATGTATTAACAGTAACAGAAGAAGGGCTCATAATGATGAAACTGGGTCTGGCAAAGCAAAACTGTACAAACTAGAACACAAAAGGGATTAAACAGCAGTACAGGCAGAGATAAAGCACTAACCAACCACTTGACACTGAACAGCAATGACAATGAATCGAAGACAAACACCCACCAACGCACAGCTATGAAGATAGCAGACTCTCCAGCCTGCCTTCCTCCACCTCCATACTTATAATTCTCAGCCCTATTACTGTTCCAGTGGCAACAATTAAATAAGAGCACAGAGCCTTTATTTTTTCTTCTCCACTTCAGGCCACAGGGAAAGCTGAAAAACAAAATGGGGGCAGGGGGCTTAACCATGACTGCTTAAAGAAGAAAAAGGCTATCTAATTGTTAGTGTTCTTTGCTCTGGAAATTCCTGGCTTCTGCCACCTCATGGACATCTGAAAAAACCTGATGACTATTTCTGAAGGTCACAGAACTGAATGACCAGAAATAATGGCTTCCTTTCTGGCTCCCTTGGGTATCCCTTTCCATCAAATGTGAATCTGCAAAATGCTAAGAGGCAATTCTGCGTGGCAGATACAGAACAGTAGAAACAACAACAACAAAAAACAAAAACAAAAAAGGGGAGGGGGCCGTGGGGGCGGAGACCCGAAACATAAGCGACACATTCATCTTACCAAAGCCCCCCGTCAGGCCGTCTGCTGGCTCTGCTTAAGCTCACCCTCATTTGCGCACTGCCAGCGCAAGCTCGGATCGCGCAAGCAAGCGCAGCCTCGTTTGGCTATAAGCGCTTTCCGTTTGTCCCAGCTTCCAAACTGCAGACGAGCTGTGGCAGAGTCCGTCACGGCTGCACATGCTTGCTTTCCGAGAATAAGGCGGTAAACGAGGACAGCTGCCGCTGGGAATGCCTTCCCCCACCAACAGCCAGCCGAAATGAAGCTTCTAGTTGCTCCCTGGGCTTCTCACCTTCACCGCCTCAGAGAAGTGCCTTTCACAGAACAGGCAGGTACAGCCACACCACATCAACATCCCCGCATAGCCAACACCCTGCACTGCCCTCCTCGGCCTGCGTTCTGTTCCACTTGTCTCCCGCATCAACTCTTAGAGCTTTCTACACTGGGGAGCCAGGGAGGAAGGACTCTGTGCTGAACAAACAGAAAGCTTCTGCCAAACAAGCATCCGTGTGACAGAGAGAGAGTGTGTGTGAGTGTGTACGCGCACGCGCGCGTGCCTGGGTGTGGGCACAGTTTGCTAGAGCTGAATGCAAATGAACAGTTTGAGACTGGAGATCAGACAGTATCTGCCGCTCTTCTTCAAGCTGTGAGCATCTTTTATAAAAGACAAAAGCATCCAACAGGCTGGGCTTAAAGCTGTAGGACGTTCATTCACCATCCATATTTGTACTCTCATTTACAACGAGAGAACAGCTCAAGGAGGTGAAAAATATTCTAAATAGGATAACGCTGTTTAGGGAGCTTGGTTCCATAAAGACAAAGGAAAAACAATCTCTCCATGTTTCAACAGAAGACTAAAAGACTGCTAGGACAAATTTCTACGCTTTTCTAATGTTTCTTCTCTTATTTTTCATTTTAGGTTTACAAAGTCATTTAAATGAAAACTGAGCAAAGAAAGACTTCAGAAAGATTTCTTTTGCAGAGCACAAGACCCTGAAGTCTTTTTAACTATGGACAACAGGAAAAAAAAGCTTCTGAATGAAAAGCAATAAGCTCTCTGCAGTTTAAGTAATAGATTAAAACACTACAATCGTAAACCTAAGCTCAGCTCCTGTACCATCACATACTATTTATTGAATACTCACGATACTGCATGAAAGAACGAAATGTCTTCAAGAGACTGTTCCTGCCTGCCCTGAAAAAGTCACTTTGGGATTTACCCTAAAACAACCCATCAAGGATGTCTGTGTGATTAATTAGCACTCTTAATCACAAAAATCAGGTCAAATCTAAAGAGACCAACTATTTTGTGATCAAGAAAAATCTTTGTAAATTATTTATGATCACAAGAGGGATGGGAGGTTATCAGCAGAAACTGGAAAACACTAAAGTGGTTAAAAAAAAAAAATTTAAGTGTCCTTTCAAGGGTTAGCCAGTGCTGTCTATCGGATATTCCAGAGTTATCCGACAGTATAAATTCTGCATCTTTGTCTCTGGCTAGGTTATTTTAAAACTGTAGAGATGGAAATTACCTTGTGAATAGTGCTGGTGATGAAATACAGGTCAATTTTGTCTGGTAGAGAATATAAACTTCCTTAAGTCCAATTCTCATTTTAATATCTTACTGCTTCCTAATAATTGGTGAATTAGTGAGACAAATAAAATCTTTGATACGTGTGTTCATTTTGTATGAGAGTCACAATTTTTCCTTTGAATAAAACCTGTAACATTCGAATCTGCAGCTTTTATTTTGTAAAACATCTAATTAAAAATCAATTGTTTAATTCTGTTTTAATAAGGTTCTTACAAAAGACCTAAGAACCAAGAACTATTTTTAAATTTTTAAAGAATTCTAAGAACAAAAACAAACAAACAAAATATATAATAGAATACTCTTGTGGTTCTCAAAGCCTAAAATATTTATTTTCTGCTCCTTTACAAAGAAAAAAGAAAGCTTGCTAATCCTTGCTTCACAGACTCAAACAGCATATTAAAAGCAGAGACATCACTTCGTGGGCAAAGGCCGGTATAGTCAAAGCTATGGTTTTTCCAGTAGTCATGTATGCATGTGAGAGTTGAACGATAAAGAAGGCTGAGCGCTAAAGAAATGATGCTTTCACATTGTGGGGCTGGAGAAGACTCTTGAGAGTCCCTTGGACAGCAAGGAGATTAAACCAGTCAAACCTAAAGGAAATCAGTCCTGAATATTCATTGGAAGGGCTGATGCTGAAGCTGAAACTCTAATACTTTGGCCAGCTGATGTGAAGAGCCGACTCAATGCAAAAGATTCTGATGCCGGGAGACTGAAGGCAGGAGAAGAAGTGGGCNGTCAAACCTAAAGGAAATCAGTCCTGAATATTCATTGGAAGGGCTGATGCTGAAGCTGAAACTCTAATACTTTGGCCAGCTGATGTGAAGAGCCGACTCAATGCAAAAGATTCTGATGCCGGGAGACTGAAGGCAGGAGAAGAAGTGGGCAGAAGAGGTCGAGATGGCACCATCGAATCAACAGACATGCGTTGAGCAAACTCTGGGAGATGGCGCAAGACAGGGAAGCCTGAAGGACTACAGTCCACGGAGTTGGAAAGAGTCAGATGTGGCCTAGCAGTTGAACAACAACAATCCTCGCTTTAGATCCAAGTTACAGCATCTCAACTGGCATAGATATTTGAATAAGCGTGATCAACTTGACAAAATAGAAGACACTGAGGATTCAACTGGCATTTAGCAGTAAAGTCAAGCTAGGACCCAGACAGAAAACAGGCTCCTTTACTAAATATCACCCAAAGACATATCAGGGATATTTTATTGACAACACAAAAAGTTTCCTTTAAAAATGTCTAAAAATGCTCAAATGTTACTTTACAAAGAAACTTTTCTTTAGCTTTATGTATTATTTTTGGCTCTGCTGGGTCCTCACTGCTGTGCTGGGCTTTCCCTAACTGCTGTGCAGGGCACGAGCTCCTGAGTGTAGGCACCAACTCAGCTGCTCCAGGGCAAGTGGGATCTTCCCCAACTAGCGACTGAACCTGTGTCCCCTGCACTGGCAAGTGGATTCTTAACCACTGGACCACCGGGGAAGCCCCACAGAAACTGTTTAAAACTGGTTTTCACTGACTGGTTTTCAGACTTCTCAACACTGATTAAAGTTTACTGAATATGCCCTTAGACAGAAACAACTGCTGCTACTGCTAAGTCACTTCAGTCGTGTCCGACTCTGTGCGACCCCACAGACGGCAGCCCACCAGGCTCCCCCGTCCCTGGGATTCTCCAGGCAAGAACACTGGAGTGGGTTGCCATTTCCTTCTCCAATGCATGAAAGTGAAAAGTAAAAGTGAAGTCGCTCAGTCGTGTCCGACTCCTAGCGACCCCATGGACTGCAGCCTACCAGGCTCCTCTGTCCATGGGATTTTCCAGGCAAGAGTACTGGAGTGGGGTGCCATTGCCTTCTCCGAGACAGAAACAAAGGTGAATACAAATTTTACTAGAATCTAATTTATGAAATACTTTTACACACTGTAGTATAAATACAATAATGTGGAAACAAAATTTATCTGACAAGAAAATATTTTTTCGCTCAGTAATACAAACCTACGACAGTATTTTTACTGTGTTCAACACTGTTGAGTACTGGGGGGAATGCTGAAAATGTATAGGAAATAGATTTTATCCTTCTAAAAAACTCTTGGGGAAAGAATGCCTTTTAAAAACTTCTTTGTTATGCAACATTTCAAATATGTGTAAAAGTAGAGAGGATACTGAATCCTATACACTTTTTCCAGCATTAATTATTAACTCATGGCTGGTCTTTCCTCCCTCCCATGCAATGATTTGGAAGCAAATCCCAGACAAAAGACACCCTTAACATAAACCAAGACTAATTCTAGAGGCTTTGCTCTATTATTAAAACCTATCTCAGCTGTAAGACCTCATGGATACTACTTTATTTTTTGGACAAAATGCCTAAAGTTCTCCCCCTCTTTCACCCTTTGCAATACTTCATGAAGGATCCACTGGGGAAAAATGTCCAAAGACTGAGGAACTTTGTTCTGTAAAGCATCTGATTTGACTGACCTTCTTGATGCTGATGCCTGATGACTGGCTGGATAGACTTTTCCCAAAGTGGCCAAAGATGGGGAAAAGGAAAGCTGAATCGAGGAAGAAAAATGATAAATCTAATGAATCAGNCATGAAGGATCCACTGGGGAAAAATGTCCAAAGACTGAGGAACTTTGTTCTGTAAAGCATCTGATTTGACTGACCTTCTTGATGCTGATGCCTGATGACTGGCTGGATAGACTTTTCCCAAAGTGGCCAAAGATGGGGAAAAGGAAAGCTGAATCGAGGAAGAAAAATGATAAATCTAATGAATCAGTTACTGTCTGTAATAGCAGAAAGCAGAGGAGAGATCTGCAAGGGAGGCACTAAAGTCAAGACCTGTCGCGACAGCTGACCATGCATTCCTCAAGGAGTCTCTTTTCTTGCCCTCCTCCAGCAGGTTACAGGTTCACCTAAAGTCCTTATTAACTGCAGCAAGCTCCCACTGGGATTCAGTAAGAGGGAGGTCTTCTTTGACTTCAGCAGCTTTCTCTATGCAAAAGCAACCCTCATAACCAGCCAGTGGGTGGGGGAGCAGAAAAGAGACAAAGAACATAACTGTAAAGGAGTTTAAAATCTTTTGAGATTAGTATGGTCACATGAATCTCTAAATAAGGCAGGTGCTTGCTTTTACTGCTTGGAACCAGTAAGTTCAGAAAGGAGAGCAACAGAATTCGTGCCAGCCAATACCAGAATATGAAGCTTTAGGGAAAGAATACAGGCACTGCCTTCTTTAGAAATTAACCAGGTTGCCTGACTTGCTAGTCGAGACAGTTAACTGAAGACGTGCAATTCTGATCCTAAAAGGACGTCCTAGAGACATTTCCATGACTAGTGTCAACGTCTAATGTATGACAAATATGAAGCCAAATATTCACACCCTTTGGCCCAAGTGTTCACAGTAAATGGGAACAGCGTGTAAGTGAAGAACAAGTCTTGCTGAGGTCAAAGACTCACACCAGGATAACGGTAGTCAAAGCAGCTGATTATGAATCTGCACTGATCTTGAAAAATAGAATAAGCACAGGTTCACGAAGTTACAGTTCAGAAACAACTCACTCCTAGAGCTTCAGTGAACGGGACCAACGTGTATACAGTAGATGTACACACAGCAGAAGTGTACTTATCATTATAGTCACTGAGGGGAAAGGGAAGGAGACAAGGAAGATAAGAGGACATCTTCTCCCAAAGGCAATAAACATGTTCTAACAAAGAAAGTACAGAGAATTAATGTCCCTTCAGATACTAATTTTATTCTATTAAAAATGTTTGATTGAAGCTACAGCCAATTTAAAATGTTGTGTCAGCTTCTAGTGTTCAGCAAAGTGATTCAGTTGTGTATATATTTATTCTTTTTCATATTCTTTTCCATTATGGTTTATTTCAGCTTCCAATGGAGGCTCAATAAATGTCCAGTGAATTAATCCATAAGAAATAAGAAAATAACATCAGTTCAGTTCGGTTCAGTTGCTCAGTCGTGTCCGACTCTGCGACCCCATGAATCGCAGCACGCCAGGCCTCCCTGTCCATCACCAACTCCCGGAGTTCACTCAGACTCACGTCCATCAAGTCAGTGACACCATCCAGCCATCTCATCCTCTGTCGTCCCCTTCTCCTCCTGCCCCCAATCCCTCCCACCATCAGAGTCTTTTCCAATGAGTCAACTCTTCGCACGAGGTGGCCAAAGTATTGGAGTTTCACTTCAGCATCATTCCCTCCAAAGAATATAACATCATATCACCTCAAATACATGCTTATGTTTTATTTAAATCTACAGATAGTTGTGGCTAGTTTCTGAATTGGAATCTTCCATTTCTTTGTATATAACGTTTCACAGAGCCACCTCTGATTGCTGGACAGTGTTTGCTTATGAATTAATTTTAGTCCTTTAAGGACTGCCTTTAGTTTCGGATATTCCACAAGCACATAAAAAGCAGAGTTACAAGTTTTTTTTTTCTCCGCAGAATTCCAAGCCAGAATTGTAAGAGACCTTAGAAGACAGCCTCTGTGTATGCTCAGTCACGTCTGACTTTTTGCGACTCCATGGACTACAGCCCATCAGGCTCCTCTGTCCATGGGATTTTCCAGGCAAGGATACTGGAGTGGGTTGCCAGTTCCTACTCCAGGGAATCTTCCCAGCCCAGGGACTGAACCTGTGTCTCCTGTGTTGGCAGGTAGATTGTTTATCACTGTACCACCTCGGAAGCCCCAAAAGATGGTCTATCCAGTATTTAGGTGAAATTTACTAGAAATGGGGGTGAAGTCATTCACAATTAAAATTTGGAGACAAGTTTCTCATATGAGACTGCTGCTGCTGCTGCTGCTAAGTCACTTCAGCCGTGTCCGACTCTGTGTGACCCCATAGACGGCAGCCCACCAGGCTCCCCCATCCCTGGGATTCTCCAGGCAAGAATACTGGAGTGGGTTGCCATTTCCTTCTCCAATGCATGAAAGAGAAAAGTGACAGTGAAGTCGCTCAGTCTGTCCAACTGTTAGCGACCCCATGGACTGCAGCCCACCAGGCTCCTCCGTCCATTGGATTTTCCAGGCAAGAGTACTGGGGTGGGGTGCCATTGCCTTTCCCGTCATATGAGACTAAGAAGCAATAACTGTAGAAGGCCTCTGTTCTCAAGTCATTNATGTGTATAAGAGACAGGCTCCTCCGTCCATTGGATTTTCCAGGCAAGAGTACTGGGGTGGGGTGCCATTGCCTTTCCCGTCATATGAGACTAAGAAGCAATAACTGTAGAAGGCCTCTGTTCTCAAGTCATTATTTAGAAAATCAACATGGAACTGTCTCTAGTTTGTTCTTGACTTTGGCACACTCAGGGAAAAAACATATTCCATCTTCCCAAGAATATTTTCTGACAAAATTACTTTTTATCTTTTAAGGATTTGATACAAATTAATTTTTCAAACTATGTTACAGTCAAAGTTAATTTTAACTTTACAGTTTAGATGACTGTTAAGACTTTATAAAGAGGGCAGAGCACTGAAGAATTGATGCTTTTAAATTGTGGTGTTGAAGAAGACTCTTGAGGGTTCCCTGGACTGCAAGGAGATCACATCAGTCAATTTTAAAGGAAATCAGTCCTGAATATTCATTGGAAGGACTGAGGCTGAAGCTGAAACTCCGATTCTCTGGCCACTGATGCAAAGAACTGATTCATTGGAAAAGACCCTGACTGCTGGGAAAGGTTGAAGGCAGGAGGAGAAGGGGATGACAGAGGATGAGATGGTTGGATGGCATCACCAACTCGATGGACATGAGTTTGAGCAAGCTCCGGGAGTTGGTGATGAACAGGGAAGCTTGGCATGCTGCAGTCAATGGGGTCACAAAGAGTCGGACACAACTGAGCGACTGAACTGAACTGAAGGCTTTATATGGTATTATAGAATTTGCAGCCCTTTAATCTAGGGAGTAGGAAAGGAAAAGTCCTAATTAAAATTCCTAATAACTTAGTGCTTTGTCTTGCACACTGAGGGGAGAACTTTAATAAATTTGCTCATGACCAATTGAGAACAAATGTTCTTTTGGTGGCTTTTTGTAAACAAAATTGAGATGGGAATATTGTTAGTCATCTCTCGTATTCTTTTCAACTACTAGGAACTCTGTTTTCTCTCAGGGTGTTTTATGTTGTAATTATATCAACAACAGTGTTTCTGTTATAACACCCTAATGTTAGGGTAATGCTAATAATGCTGCTTTTCCAGAATTTAATTCCAAAGAATGACTGAGACAACCTGCTTTTTAAATGTACTCTAGCAGACCAAGAGCGCTGTCTGATTTAGGTTGATTAAGATCCCACTAGGTAAAGGCTTCCTTTTTTGCCATAGCATCTAAATTACTTTGAGTTAAGAGATTGCCAGAGAACCTACTCACAGCATTTCTAATTCAGTTCTTCAGTTTGTTTTCTCTTTAATTGAAAATGGTGTTAGGAACAGCTGACCTTTCCATAAATCACTTAAATATGGCACAGCTGAATCGTATAACGTGGTGACTTCTGCTTTACATCTGAGAATACCACTGAATTCCAACTTTACAGCTCAAAATTTCAATTACTCTTTTCAGCTGCTTGACATCCTCACCCCCGACTAAGCACAGCAATGTCATTAGTGACGGATTAATGAAGAGGCTGGAGAGGACGGGAAGCACCTTGCAGCAATCCATCCGAGGCCGTGTTCCAGGAGGGCGTTTATCCAAGTTAGTCATCTTCACTCTTTCACTCACTGACTCAGTTACGAATAATCTATTATAGTTTCCTCCCCTCAAAAGATACCATGCAAAACTCTGTTAAATGTACTGCTGAAATCTAGATACCCTGTCTTCAGAACATCTCTACTACTATAGTAAGCCTATTAAAAAAGGAAATGAGCTTAGTCTAAGGATAATCAAACTTAGAAAATCTGTTTAGTGCCTTCCCTATGGGCTTCTTTTACAAAGTACTTATTTACGTATGCCTAACCACTGGTCTGGAATAGTAACAATTTAATGCTAAGGAGACTGAAAGTTTGTCCATTTTTCAAAGAAGTAATAGCAGCCAGAAAACATTTCTGTACCCTTAATTTTAACATTAATAAAAAACAGAAGCATGAACTAAAAATTTAAGTTTTTATCTTAAGACTGTTAGTGTTTTAGCAACTTTGGATCAAGTTAAATGTTTAGAATACATATATACACCATATGGTTACACTCATTTCACTGTACTTTTTTTTAAATTTCAAATTCCTATTAATTTGTAGGCCACAGAGATTTGTGCTAGCGCTCAGTCATTGAATCATGTCCAGCTCTTTGCAACCCAATGGACTAGACACAGCCATGATCCTTTTCCACATAATTTTCCAGGCAAGAATGCTAGAGTGGGTTGCCATTCCAGGGGATCTTTCTGACCCAGGAATCGAACCTGCGTCTCCTGCATTGGCAGGAGGATTCTTTACCACTGAGCCACCTGGGAAGCCCAGGCCACAGAGATCAACCTCATGTAAATTAAGATATGCGACTCTTCACTTAAGGAAGATTTTGTTCCCGCAAAATAATGTGCAAATTAATGATTTAATATAGAATAATATCTATTACATTTGAAAATGTGTTACACTTAAAAGTGACTATATAAAGAAATTTAGAATGAATGCTTTGAAAGTAAATAATTACCTTATCCAGAGTTAGAGAACTTTGTCTAAAACCAGATTTTCCTCTGTAGTAGTAGTACTAGTTTAAGTCCAGTAAACTCCTTCATTTATCTTCTATGAGTAGTTTGTAACTGAATAATAATCAGTTAAGAAATTGCTTTTTAACTCTAGTAACTGCCTAGAAACAGAAAAATAAGTTTGAGACCGGTGTCTCTGACCATTTCTGAGAGTCATAGGAAGACGTGTCACTTTATTTTTAAAACCAACCTATACGTGTCTATATACATATATTCTGAAATGTCCTAAAATCTAACAGTCTTGCGAAGCTATCTTGTGAAGTAGCCTTATTTTACAAGTGAGGAATAAAAGCTCTGGCATGCTAACTAAATCCCCAAGTTCCCATCTGGTTCTGGCAGGACTGGGACTACAGCCCACACCTCTCCAATGTACTCCTTGTTTACTTATTAGGCTTAGTACTTGTTGTCATCTTCCCCAACTTGAATGGAAGCTGCATGAGGGCAGACAGCCATCTCAACTCCCAAACTCTGACAGATTCTCCAACAACTGTTTGTTCAGTGAACAAATGATCAGTCTACACCACCCTCTGTTTCAGATAGGATATACTGGAACTCGGGCATACAGCAATTTCTGGCATGAGTTAAAATAATCGACGACAAATGTTCTTAAGCACTGAGTCAGAGTTCTCAGCCTCTTTTTCTCCTCGCAGTCTTAAGGGATGTGAAGCATCCTCCGGAGGAGGAGGAAAGCATTCTGGGCACTGGGAGTAGGGAGGCGTGCCCTGCGGGACAGTCTTCTGCTGCTGCGCGGTACGCTTCTCATCCACCACTAAAGTCACGGTCCTAGCTATTCCTTTCGGAAGAAAGTCAATTACAAAGAAATTCCACAATTACAAAATAATGTGGGCAGATCTCTGCACTGTCCCATAGGCATTGTTCCTAGGGAATCTGACCTTTACGTAGCACTCTGACCCCCATGAACGATGAGAGTTGGTCAACCAGCAGTTGAGATGGGATGGGAGTTTTATCATTTAAAAGTTCACAATTTAATAAAGTGAAAGTCCAATGTAAATAACAACTGTTTAAATGACATAGATAGCATCTGTACAGAACCAAATAATTATCACCATAAATTCTGGGCATTTGTACAGAAAATCAAGGCAATTTATATAGATGTGTGTTGTTGCAGGGTTATTAAAGAAGGAAAAAGCAAATTATTCATCTTTAAGTCAACATCTGGGAATATTATCTTGTGTAATATTTAAAACACAAATATAACTTCAATATATAAGCAATGTGTTCTGTAATATCCCACTTCCTAAAACTCTCCAGTTCTTCCCTAGAATCAGATATGTTTTTCCCTCTAGAGTTTTGTGCCTTTAAAATGTTTATCCTGCAGTTTTCATAAGTGTGTTGCAACCTCATGCAAAGAGATTATACATAAACCCCTATCTACAGGAGTTTAATGTATCCAGAAGCTAGAGCAAGTACCTCTTTTCTGAACATTTTAATCATTGTTTCAATGAGAGGATCCTTGTGGCGCAACTGGTAAAGAATCTCCCTGCAATGCGGGAGACCTGGGTTCGATCCCTGAGTTGGGAAGATCCCTTGGAGAAGGGACAGGCTATCCACTCCAATATTCTGGCCTGGAGAATTCCATGGACTGTATAGTCCATGGGGTTGCAAAGAGTCAGACACAACTGAGTGACTTTCACTTTAGCAGATTTGATGAATACTTTGGGTCAGTGAGAGGCACAGGTAGTGAAGCAAGTTTAATCTAAAATTATTCACTCAGGTTACTAAGTGATTTTGGCAAGCTTTTCTCTACTCACGGATTAAGGCAATAAATAGACAAAATAACATCAATTAAAAATATTCAGATTACGTTTTACATTTTCCTCCTCTTTTTGGACTGTCAATAATGAAGAAAAAGGAGTTAACTTCTGTTTTACTATCAGTCTCCACCCTCTACCCTTTCAGGGCTGGCCTATGAATTCTTTTCTTCTGAACACCCCATTCAACCTGGGATTGCATTCTTAATAAAACAGAGATAAGGAAACTGACCTTTTATAACCTCAGAACAAACAGAGATGTGCCAGGGTTTTAAAATCCAAGATACAGAAGAGAATTCCATGGACTGTATAGTCCATGGGGTTGCAAAGAGTCAGACACAACTGAGTGACTTTCACTTTAGCAGATTTGATGAATACTTTGGGTCAGTGAGAGGCACAGGTAGTGAAGCAAGTTTAATCTAAAATTATTCACTCAGGTTACTAAGTGATTTTGGCAAGCTTTTCTCTACTCACGGATTAAGGCAATAAATAGACAAAATAACATCAATTAAAAATATTCAGATTACGTTTTACATTTTCCTCCTCTTTTTGGACTGTCAATAATGAAGAAAAAGGAGTTAACTTCTGTTTTACTATCAGTCTCCACCCTCTACCCTTTCAGGGCTGGCCTATGAATTCTTTTCTTCTGAACACCCCATTCAACCTGGGATTGCATTCTTAATAAAACAGAGATAAGGAAACTGACCTTTTATAACCTCAGAACAAACAGAGATGTGCCAGGGTTTTAAAATCCAAGATACAGAACAAACAACAGGGAAAAAGGCGGTTGGCGGGGGGCGGGGCGGGGAGATGTGTATAAGAGACAGCCCCCATCCCTGGGAAGGGGGGGGGGGCAGTGCGCACAGAGCAGAGGCACAAATCTGTTAGTAAAGCTGGCATTTAGCCATAAGGAACAGGAGAGTGACTCACACTAAACTCTGTAATATCCCACTTCCTAAGACTCTCCAGTTCTTCCCTAGAATCAGATATGTTTTTCCCTCTAGAGTTTTGTGCCTTTAAAATGTTTATCCTGCAGTTTATCACTAAACTCCAGAGTGAAAAACCGATTTGGATCTTAAATACAGTGGCTCACAACAAACACCCTCAGGACCAGGTGAAGCTGTACAGAATCTGTGTGCTTCAGCATGCATCTCTTAGAAAGGATCTATGTATTATTTATAAACCCACAACACACCAAAAACTCATGGTAAACTACAGCCATCACCCACATTTTGTACTCCTGACTGTGGATGAGATGGGAAAATGGTGGATTCACTGTGAAGCTGGATCACTCTCCTATCCAATTGAATCTCAGGGACTTGCTCCACTGCTCCCGAGGCATAGTACCAAAATACGTGCATACCACTTTACAATTCAGAAAATGGCCACGAAAAGTACACGATAAACAAGTAGCTGAGTAATAAGAACGATTTTGTTTTGTTTTGTTTTAATGTGAGAACTATTTCAAATGGCTTTAATCCAAATTCTTATTGGTTATGCATGCCTAGTATCTTCAAATTTAACCCAAACTTACCCCAAACTGCCAAAGGCAAAGGAAACTCTGGTTCTCTGAAGAAAACACTTAATTTTGGAGAACTACTTAGCCGCAGAGAGTGAGGATGACATTTACTCTGCACTGAAGCAGCCCCGTCACACGGCAGAACGGGACACTCTGGTATCATCTGAGCATGCCCACACAGCCAAAGAGCACTCTGTGTGTTTTAGCTAAATACCTAGGGGTAAAATGAACAACTAGGAAACACAGAATACGCCTCTCCATTACTGCCACCTCACACAAATCAGTCCCAAAATAGCAAATGCCCAGGGCTGAGATCTACTGCTGAAAAATGCTAAATTTCAGCAGCTCAAAGCATTTCCTGTGTCTGTCTCAGCCACCAGCCCCCATTTAAAGCTGTAGAATTATAAGATTAAGGAAGAGATTTGAGGAAAATAAAGACAGATACACACACATATACAACATACGGTTTCCGAGGAGAGTGAGGGTTCCATGCTTGTGAGGGAGAAGGAGGAATATGCCGAAGAACCCTCGCGTTTCTCCCAGATTTGAACATGCTGTACTGTGGCATGAGGTCAGCAGAGACTGACTCCAGCCCTGTGAGGCTGAATTCTACCCTGACAAAGCAGGATCACTGTAATATGAAGCAAGAGGACCCAGGGCATGTTGGCTGCCGTACAGAGTGGCTGTTCTAGAAAGTAATGGCAATTCCAAAACAAGGGATCTATGCTGTCACATGAGGTGATCTTCAGCCCAGTTAAGCAATAAGCACCCAAAATACTCTGAATCCCAAACACAGGCAGCTCAAAACATTAGGAGAAAACTTTGTTCCTCAAACCTATTTTGTGTCTGGAGGAAATGAGCAGGAAGTGGGAAATTCTAAGAACTATTGGTTACTTTGTTTTGTATCACAAATAATGTCCAGATTCTATTCTAAACGAGGCACAGTCCTTTGGACACTGTGACCTAGCGGAAGAGCCCCAAAACTTTTCTATTACTTTACAAAGAAGAAGGGAGAATGTTCTAAAAATACATTTTTGGTGTTAGAGATACGCTGAAACTGAAGAGATGGTTTAAAAACCTCATTTCTCCCAAATACCCAAAAGGTGGAGGTTGCGGCAGACCTAAAGCACATTAACATTTCTTTTTAGGCCACCAAGAATGTATATAACTGTACCGTTAGGAATTTTTCCCTGAATGTATATAACTGTACCGTTAGGAATTTTCCCCTGAATGTATACAACTGTACCGTTAGGAATTTTCCCCTGAATGTATACAACTGTACCGTTAGGAATTTTCCCCTGAATGTATACAACTGTACCGTTAGGAATTTTCCCCTGAATGTATATAACTGTACCGTTAGGAATTTTCCCCTCAATGTATATAACTGTACCATTAGAATTCTTCCCTGAAATAAGGGGCACACGCACACACACAAATCATAAATAGAAAAAGGAACCAGGACACGGAATTTCCGTCAAGACAAAAGCACAGGACGCACGGTGCAGACAATCCTCTCCATTCTGTGGTCTCCCTTATATTACGGAAGTGTTACTCTAGACCGGAAGTGACCCAATCCTTTCATCATTCTCAAAAAGACAAAACTCTGATGAAAAGAAAGGATTCCGGATTCGGGGTGGGGTTAGGTGTGACCATCGGGGGGGTCTCCCGGAGTGATGGAACACACGAGCACACACACACCCAAAATCAGCACACACATCAGCTTCCCCTCAAACGTCTCCCGCGTCTCCCGCGTGGCCTTCTGAATCCCAGTTCTCCCATTTCCGAGACGCGGGACAATATAAATGAGAACGCCTCAGGCCCCTGCGACTTCTGGGACTCGCATTTCCCCTTCAAGCGCTTCAGGCCGCCTCACCTATCGCAGGGGCCCCATGCACTTAGTTCCCTTTCCTGCTTTTATTTCCATCACAGACCTGTTCTCACAGACACCAACCGCCACGGATTTCTACGCAGAAACTGAAAGTTTGCAAATCAGAATGTGAGTTCAAAGTTCTGTGCTTCCGCCGTGCCAGCTGACGACGTCTCCAGCAGCCACAGGGCATCGGGGGATGCAGGGCTGCCGCTCATTCATTCAGCAGCGGCAGAGGCTAACAACTCAAGCCTGACTCTGTGCTTGTCATCAGGAAGATAAGGGCACAGGACAAATCAAGGATAGAAGCTGTTCTGTTCTGGTCTTGCACTCTTTTTAGTCTTGTCTGTGGTGCTGCGAAGTCGCTTCAGTAGTACGACTCTTTGCAACCCCATGGACTGCACCCTGCCAAGTTTCTCTGTCCGTGGGATTCTCCAGGCAAGAATACTTGAGTAGGGTGCTGTGCCCTCCTCATTGGTCTTATACGTCCAAACAATATTTCTCAACTCCCCCAGGGAAAGGACAAGAAGTGTGGAAAGAGCAGAATGATCAGAGCCATGAAGCACTCAGGATCGGCTTAGTTTCATACTCAAAATTGAATCACAGGCACTTTACGGGTGGGGTGAGAAGGGTCTTCAAAGGGTATGACTATGACAAAATCACTTCAAGTAAAAAATTAAAAAATCTAAGAAGCGACACCTTCATGGTCTGAAGCAAAGTCTGCCCATCTCCACAAGCTGTGGCACTGTGCCCTCTGGCACTTACCTCTGCTCCCCACTCAGACATCTCACTGCTGCTTTGTCCCTGCTCTGCCTCCTGAAGAAGACTGTCCAGGACTCCAGCAGACACATGGATAAACTCTTACATGACTGTGCTTCAGAACATTTAGCTCTTCCGGGACTTACCAGTTAGTCAAATGGAATTTACCTTTGACCTTATTAACACGAGGTTCTGTTCCACCTCACCACTGAGATCACTAATCTCAGGACTAATCACCCTTTTGGAATTACATCTTAAGCTTTCATGTCTAAGAAATTAAATCTCATTGGTGCTACCCTATTCCCTCCCTCTCCCCCTCCCACCAGGATCTATTATACTATCTTTCAAGCCAAAGTCAAGGTGGTATAAAGAAATCAAGCAAAACTACATTAGAATTGACTCTACTGATGACTGACTGTCCAGCTTTCATAACCACTGAACGTCAGTTTCTTCATCAAAAGAAGAATATAGCACACCTTTCAGCACACATTTCTGAGCACTGCCGCAGAGATTATCAGATGCTGCTGCTGCAGTGGGTAAACCCACATTTCAAGAATGACCTCTTCTATGTACACGGCTCTTTATAGGAGTTTTCAAAGCAATTAATGTGACATAGTCTCCATTTTACAAAAAAGGAACTTGAGATTTGCACAATTCCTGAATATGGCAGGGCCTCAGTAAGTATTAGTGACTACTCTGAAGGCTGACTTATTCAAGATTACACAACTGGGGTGGGTTAGGATTAGAACCAAGGAATTCTGACTCTTCCCTAACATTCTTTCCACTATTTTGCCATTCAGTTATTTGCCTCTATTTCTGTGCTTCTGTGTTTATTTGGAGGAAATAAAATTATATTTCTCATGCTCTATCTTTATCATTTATTATTTCTATATTGGCTTTCTTTAGCTTATATGACATATTTTGCATACTCAAGTTTCTCTATACATTCATTCTAATAAAATGAAGATTCCATGACTTATTTCAGCAAAATAAATTGAGATCATTTAGTTATTTCTTGATAGACTTCTAACACAACAACTTCACTATTTCCAATACTGTAGTTTCTCCTGAGCAAATGTCTCATCTTTTGGTTTCCAACTGTCTACCACGGGGATAGGACTCTCTGATCTAAAGAGTTTGACCTCACACTCTTCACATAATTTACCTAGAAGCCAGATCAGAATCCTTTCATTTCTTGTCATTTACATCTCTCTTCGTAAAGCAATGCCGAAGAATAATTTCCTTTGCCAAGAAGACTCAAGGTCTTTTCAACAAATGATACCAACACAAGTAGCTATCAACATGCAAAAGAATGAAGTTGGACTCTTCCTCACAAAATATAAAAGATTAACTCAAAATGAATGAAGAATCGAAATGTAAGGCCTGAAACTATGGGTATAAATCTTCACAACCTTGGATTTAGTCAATGGTTTCTTAGATGTGACAGCAAAACCATAAGCTATAAAAGAAAAAAACAGATAAAACAGCCACCACAAACTTCAAAGTGTACCACTAAGAACATGAAAAGACAACCCATAGAAAGGGTAAGAGCGTTTGGCAAATCACAAGCTTTATAAGGGCCTTGTACATAGACTATACAAAGAACTATTACAACTAAATGTTAGCGAGAAAAGCCAAGTGGGCAAAGGCCCTAAACAGACACTTCTTGATAGAAGACTGACAAATGGCCAAAATGTCTACTAAAAAGATGCTCGACACCATAGCCTCCAAGGGAATACAATCAAAACCACAGTGAAATACCAGTTCACACCTACTAGGCTGACAACAACTAGAACTGCTGAGAACGCAGAGAAAGTGGGGCCTCGTAGGCTGCTGGGGGGGGCAACGTGCCACAGTCCCTGCGGCAAACAGTCTGGCAGCTCCTCAAACGGTGAAGCAGGCAGCTCCCATACGATTCAACACACCCCCTAGAGGCACATGCCCAAGAGAAATAAAGACAAATGTCCACAGAAAAACTTGTACCCAGACATTCACAACAGTATTATTCATGAGAAAAGGAGAAGCAACTCCAATGTCCATCAACTGACGAATGATATAGAAAATGTGATATTCATATAACTGAACATTACCTGGCACTAATAAGGAAATACTGATAAATAACATACAGTATAATCTTGAAAGAAGCCAGTCACAAAGAATCAGCTATTTTATGATTTGATTTACATAAAATGTCCAAAACATTCAAATCTACAGAGACAGAAACTAGATTAGTGCTTGCCTAGGGCTGAGGGGAATGATAAGATTGGCAGTAATGGCTAGAATGTGTGAGATTTCTTTCTGGGGTAATGAAAATGTTCTAAAATTAATTACGGTGACAGTTGTGAAACTGAATAAAGTAAAAGTTGTGCAATTATAAACTTCCATGGATGAAAGGTATTGTATGTGGATTATATTCTGTTAAAGTTTGTTGAAAAGCTGTTAAAACTTGAAACAGTCACTTCTTGATTAAACATTTTTAACAGGACTTGTGTTCTCAGCTACCACGACTCTTGAGATCTATACAGATTTATTGCATAGATGTACTTGAGCACAGACAGAATGGTATATACCAAAGAAAGCATTCAGAGTCAAGGAGAGAAGACAATGTAGACTGGATACCCACTTTGGCACCAATAACCTGTGTAGACAAGTCTTACTAAGCCCGTTTCCTCATCTCTGAAGCCTCTTATGATAAAACTGTTGGCTGAATCAACTCTCTTAGAAAGATTTTCTGTTAAGTTTGCACAAACTTGAACTTCATGAGCAGTTGAGAATTCTAGGAAGGCCGGAATAAGGGATTAAAAAAAGAATTAAACATTCCAATAAACGACTTCTGTAGAAAAATGTCATCTGTACTTCATTCTATTTATTATGGTGAATCTTTGGAATATGCAGCTACTCCTCTACATGTTATATAAAGTATTCAGAGTAAAATATTTTATCACGAAATAAGAAAAACAAAGTTGTATTTACATTACACAAATGGCACTGTGAAGTATATGCAATCGACATGTGAATTAGAAACACTCACAAAGCTGTTACGTTGTAATGAACCATCAACTTTTTGGGATGATGAAATGTCTTTACAGCCCAAACAATGTAGGACTATTTTTATCACAACTACCACTATCGATAACCACCAGAAGAAGAGTGACCTTTTAAGTACTAGGCTCTTTATACACATTACTTCATTTAATCCACAAAATACCTGGCACTCTACTTATTCATTGGCTTCATTTTTAATGAAGAGGAAATTAAGGCTCAGCGAGGGTAAGTCACTTGCTTCCCTGTGCCATTCAGCCTATCTCTGATGCTCTCGTAGACTGGCCTACATCAAATGACAAACCAAATCCCAAGGGAGATGCTTCGTTTTATTCTACCCATCCTAAAGGAAGGTAGCTGCCTTGCCAGCTTCATTTTTGTTCCAGTGTCTTTAGGTTCACATTGTGACAGCAGTTCAGAAGAACTGGGATGGTTTGTAAACACATGTAACATTCGTACAATATCCATCACTACTGGGCCTTGCCTCCTGAAACACTCTCACCCTGGAATGCCCTTCTACATCCAAGAGCCGTTAAAGGCTCAAAGCCAATGCTCCCATGAAGCTTTCTCTGAGTTCTTTCTGTGGAAATCTTTCTCCCAATCATAGCATTTCAGGAATATAATTATAAAACACCTACTCTGAGCCAGACGTGGTGATAGGCACTGAGTTAGATATATTTACTTTTTTACCATATGGTGCAGACCAAAAAAATCAATTGTATGTATGTTTCACTCAGTGTATAAAAACTGGCAAACAGGCTACATAGTCTGCAAAATGCCCTGATAGAGAAAAATGATGTTGATCATAGCTTCAGAAACAAAGACAGTGGAAGGTGAAAGGCATTTCTGAGTTCAGTTTCTAAATTCAAAGAAAAACTTAAAACTCACAACCTCGTTGTTATTAATTTATTTAAAATTCAGGCTTTAAAAAATACCTTCACCGTTTCATAAAACCCAAATCAAGAGCTTTTCTGGTAGGTTTCAACTGCCAAGTTCCATTTGTTTTAAAGGAAAACAATTACAGTCATAACAGCATCTAAAGAATCATTCTAGTGACACCAGAGTATGATTTTAAAAGAGTTTCTTTGAAATTATCCAAATCTCTAGAGTAAATCTGATTAATATTGTGATCCATGTACCAAATTCAATGCAAAGTAGATGCTTACATTGCTGATAAGATGTTTAAAATCTTAATTTCACCTTGTAATTACAAGCGTACTACCACTTGTACCAAGTAGAGAGAGCATTTCCAGCAACTTCAGGGGAAGAAGGAGAAGGGGGCAGTGAGGCTGGTTTGCTGTAGAAGATTTTAGAAAAATCAACTATTTTTAAGTTGAAACAACCCATTTATCGTCACTCCTTTCTTAAAAACATTTAAAATAGCACACAGTGTGTAATGTCAGTATATAACTTGAGAGTTTTACACATATTCAATATAATCTCATAACAGCCCTGGTAAGAAGTTGTGACAACCACCATCTTCAAGCCGAAGATGAAGCTGAGAGGATGAGAAACTTGCTCCAGGTAGGAGCACTGACAGGTGAAGGAGAAGAGATTTGAACCTAGGTGTTTCCAGCCTATATATATATATACACATGGTAATTCTGGGTAACCATTTAAGAGCATAACCACCACCTTCGAGGCTTCCCACAAAATGAAGAGAATAAAACTGCTTAGAAAACAAACATGTCACTGTCATGTGCCACATCGAATTAAACTATATTTCCAAGTACCAGCTATGAGTGCNCCAAGAGCCGTTAAAGGCTCAAAGCCAATGCTCCCATGAAGCTTTCTCTGAGTTCTTTCTGTGGAAATCTTTCTCCCAATCATAGCATTTCAGGAATATAATTATAAAACACCTACTCTGAGCCAGACGTGGTGATAGGCACTGAGTTAGATATATTTACTTTTTTACCATATGGTGCAGACCAAAAAAATCAATTGTATGTATGTTTCACTCAGTGTATAAAAACTGGCAAACAGGCTACATAGTCTGCAAAATGCCCTGATAGAGAAAAATGATGTTGATCATAGCTTCAGAAACAAAGACAGTGGAAGGTGAAAGGCATTTCTGAGTTCAGTTTCTAAATTCAAAGAAAAACTTAAAACTCACAACCTCGTTGTTATTAATTTATTTAAAATTCAGGCTTTAAAAAATACCTTCACCGTTTCATAAAACCCAAATCAAGAGCTTTTCTGGTAGGTTTCAACTGCCAAGTTCCATTTGTTTTAAAGGAAAACAATTACAGTCATAACAGCATCTAAAGAATCATTCTAGTGACACCAGAGTATGATTTTAAAAGAGTTTCTTTGAAATTATCCAAATCTCTAGAGTAAATCTGATTAATATTGTGATCCATGTACCAAATTCAATGCAAAGTAGATGCTTACATTGCTGATAAGATGTTTAAAATCTTAATTTCACCTTGTAATTACAAGCGTACTACCACTTGTACCAAGTAGAGAGAGCATTTCCAGCAACTTCAGGGGAAGAAGGAGAAGGGGGCAGTGAGGCTGGTTTGCTGTAGAAGATTTTAGAAAAATCAACTATTTTTAAGTTGAAACAACCCATTTATCGTCACTCCTTTCTTAAAAACATTTAAAATAGCACACAGTGTGTAATGTCAGTATATAACTTGAGAGTTTTACACATATTCAATATAATCTCATAACAGCCCTGGTAAGAAGTTGTGACAACCACCATCTTCAAGCCGAAGATGAAGCTGAGAGGATGAGAAACTTGCTCCAGGTAGGAGCACTGACAGGTGAAGGAGAAGAGATTTGAACCTAGGTGTTTCCAGCCTATATATATATATACACATGGTAATTCTGGGTAACCATTTAAGAGCATAACCACCACCTTCGAGGCTTCCCACAAAATGAAGAGAATAAAACTGCTTAGAAAACAAACATGTCACTGTCATGTGCCACATCGAATTAAACTATATTTCCAAGTACCAGCTATGAGTGCTAGAGACGCTGATCTGATAGGAAAATCCTTCAAGAGTACATTAAAAAAAAAAAAAAAACAGAAAAAACATGTCCCACAGTTTCAAACATGCATTCACATTTCTCGAAACTCACTCTTCTCTTTGGCTTGTATGATGAGATTATAAAACATTTTGTTGTCATGTCCTGCACCAACTCCACACCTTCTCTTGGGGGCTCATAATCAGAGTTAACACCAACAGCTTCTCAGCCACAGCACAAAAGATGCTTCCAAGAGCGGCCTCACACTTCCCTAAGTGTAGCTGTTGCCCCAAGCATCCTCCCCGCTCAGAGCGACTGCCCTGAAGGGAGATCGTATAGACCTTGCCTACACACGTGCTGTGCAGCCTCTGGGGCAGCGTTGCTAGACATTCTGGATCCTAAGGGTATTGGCCTCTCTCTCTCCACTTCAGCAGCATGAAGCGTGTCCTTGCTACTCGAACAGAAAGACAAGGCTGGACCTCCTTTCCTTCTATCTAGTTTTTAAATCCCTGAAAGGGAGGAAAAGAAATGAAGTATTCTTAGAGAAGATTTCATGACTATACCTGTGGCTTTAAAAACTGTTTTAAATTTTTATAATACTGTAGACTGTATAATCTCAACTGTTAGAAAACCTGGTCCTAAAGCGATTCCACGAATAAACTGGGTGATAAGGAGACAGTTATGATTATACTCACCGCTACCTGAGCATGTGTACAATAGATGTTTTTTCCATGAGGATATGGGAAGGCTAAGGAAATTCAATGAAGCATTCCCAGCATTCTCACAAGAGAAAATGGACTAATACAGGGAACACCTGAAGCACTTCACCCGCACGCGTTTTATTAGTCGGTATCTACTTACTGCCCTTGCCTTCTCTTTGAGAGAGCGGGACGCGGGGCAAGGGCGTGTGCGGCGCCACGGCACCAGCATCTGCGCAGCGCCCAGGGCAGGAAGGCGCTCGACTGGAGAGAGTGGAGCGGGGAGCAGGACGAGCGCCTCCTTGCTCTCTCACTCGGCTCCGCAACCTTGGGCAAGCGTTTTGAATCTGAGTCTCAGAGTCCTCATCAGCAAAACAGGATTATTCACTTTGTATAAATGCTGTAAGAATGAAATGAATTAATGTGTTAAGAGGTTCTTTTTTCCTCCTAGGCACAAAAGAGGCATTCAGTAAAAAGGTAATCCCCATATACTTGAAGACTAATCTAAAACATACATTTAACCCTAACCCTTAATGCAGGCTGCAAAAGGATTCTTAAAAATGAATTTATAGAGGCTCCTCAGTTACCCACCCTGTTTTTAAAAAACACAATACAATGGTTCAGTCTTTTTTGGATCACATACCCTTTTGAGAATTTGATGAAAATTCTTCCTCCAGAAAAACTCATGGACACATACAGATTTACATGTAATCCTAAGAAATTCAGGGACCCAAGATTAAAATTCTCATATGTAGTATTTTGCTTTGGATACCAGGGAGCACAGTCCAAACTATAACTCAGTGTTATCAGGTAAACCATTGATGTTCTGATGTTCTCCTTGTCCTTTCTTTGAAAACTTGTATTATATGCCTAACAAGTTTTTGTGTATAATACTTCTATTTAGAAGATTTTAGACTCTATAACAGTCAATTCACATTAAATTGCAAATTTGCAATCAGAGTTTTTTCCTTAAGCTTTTAGGATTGGCTTATAAATCATGATTCTTTCCAAAGGCTAGTAAAATTTAGCAATCTTAGCAATCTGTCTCAGTTGTACAGAATCCACCTGCCAATGCAGGAGATGTGGGTTCAATTCCTGGGTCAGGAAGATCCCCTGGAGCAGGAAATGGTAACCCACTCCAGCATTCTTGCCTGAAAAATCCCATGGACAGAGGAGCCTAGTGGGCTCAAAGAATTGGACACAACTGAGCAACTAACACTTTAACATGTGGCTATAAGTCATTTATTCCCAACTTATTAATACCATTAACTATAAGTATAAACTGGCTCTTCTTTGGGAGGTTTTTAATATAGCATCAGAGCTTAAATTATTCATATTTGGTATCTGAGAACCTCCTCCCAACTGTTTTATTCTTGAACAATTTTGCCAGAGTTGGGAGATTTGCTTCATTTTTTACCCAGATTCCTCTGTGGTGTATTTTGAACAAGTAGGGTAATTAATTTTTTTTCAGGTAAATTTAGTATGTGTTTCTCTAAACCTTAGTTTCCTTGTTGGCAAGGAGCTCATTGGATTGTTATAGATATGCAAATATGGTCATAGTATAAGTATTAAATATAAAATCCTTCTAGCCAACAATGCGGAGAAGGCAATGGCACCCCACTCCAGTACTCTTGCCTGGAAAATCCCACGGACGGAGGAGCCTGGTGGGCTGCAGTCCATGGGGTCGCTAAGGGTCCGACACGACTGAGCGAATTCACTTTTACTTTTCACTTTCATACATTGGAGAAGGAAATGGCAACCCACTCCAGTGTTCTTGCCTGGAGAATCCCAGGGACGAGAGAGCCTGGTGGGCTGCCGTCTATGGGGTCAGAGTCGGACACGACTGAAGTGACTTAGCAGCAGCAGCAGCCAACAATGACTAGAGGAAGTAGAATGGAAAATAGATTAAGGGTTCCAGAGAGCTTAAGATAGGTGCAAGGTATTTAGTCTTGTTTTGATCGCTTTAAAGAACAAAAAAATCCAGGATATCCTCATTGTTGCAGAAAAACACATAAAGATGTTTTAATATGACAAGTAAACTGATCTGTCATCCGTGATCTCAGCTCACAGGAAATTAAGATTAATCCTGAATTTGCAAGGCTAAGTTTCATGAATCATTACAAAAGTTTTCTTTTGGCTTCCCAGGTGGCGCTAGTAGTAAAGAATCTGCCTGTCAAAGCAGGAAATGCAAGCGATGTGGGTTCGATCCCTCGCTAGGGAAGAGTGCCCTGAAGTAGGAGATGGCAACCCACTCCGGTATTCCTGCCTGGGAAGCTCCACGGACGAGGAGCCTGGCGGCGGGCTGCAGTCCATGGGGCATGGACAGGGCACACACAATGAGCAAGACTGTGGCATCTCATAATTCAGTAATTACCAGCGCAGGCTGTGGAGCAAGGCATCTTCTAGCTGACCCAGAATCCAAAGGAATGTTACATCCAAAGATGTTACAGTGTTAGAGCGCTCTTGGTCCAGATACAAGGTCATCAGGATTCCAGAGGGTTCTGGGGGGCAGAGCTGAACTATATTATTTGTATTTTAAGTCAGCATCCAACTAACTGTCCTAATTTAATTGTCAAATAGTACAAAGAAATTGTGACCCTCACTGTAAGAGTTTAGGGGTCTCATTTCTAGTCAGAAAGTGAAAAGCAAAGAAATATCCTCTGTGTAGAAGATTCTGAAAGGCATTTCCTTGGACTCTGATTCAGGCATACCTGAAGTCAGATTTGTCTGGGCTAGTGTTCTCTCCTTAGGAGACCTGCAGGGAGACTAACCACTCCCGACAGGAGTAAATACAGAGACAGAAAGCTAGAGATGGGTTGCTGGCCACTCAAAATAAGGACTAAAAGGAAGGCGGGCAACGCAATAAAAGCCCCCTCTGCCTCATCTTTTCTTACTTCTGTGGAAATGGCAAAACCCAGTCAGAATAATCTTCCACTTGATACAACTATTAACTGCTGTGTGAGCTAGAACTACTTGCTAGGTCTGAGACTAGACTGATACAAAGAAAAGGAGAGATCAGTGCCCTGATGTCCTGGGAGGCCAAGCTGGAGTGCTAAATTCATTCATTCATCAGTTCATATACACTGTTATTCACCCAAATATTTTGAGTTTATGGCATCTGCATGGCTTTGTGCTAGCATGCATGGAGAATACAGAGATGACCATGCTGCTGAAAAGCTGGATGGAAACTAACACCTAATATAAGATGTAGATTTTCAAATTTTAGCGCAATGCCTGGCACATAATGAGCAGTCAACAAATGCTAGCCATTATTCTCAAAAAATCAAATGGTTCTTCAGATGATACAAGAATGCTCACTAAATAAGCCTTATGATAAACGCTTTTTAAAAATCACTTTTGAGATATAATTCACACATCATTATAGTTTACTATATAGTTCATTGAAAGTATACAATTCAATGATTTTTTGTATATTCACAGAAATGCACACCCATCACCACGATCAATCTTAGAACATCTTCCTCACCTCAAAAAGGAGCCTCCTACCCCTCAGCCATCACCCTCCTATTACCCCATCCCTCCTGACCCTATGGAACCACCAATCTACTTTCTGTCTCTACAGCCTTGCCTATTCTAGATATTTCATATACATGGAATCACACAATATGTGGCCTCTAGCCTTCTTCAGCGATCAATGCAAAGAGATAGAGGAAAAGAACACAATGGGAAAGACTAGAGATCTCTTCAAGAAAATTAGAGATACCAAGGGAACATTTCATGCAAACATGGGCTTGATAAAGGACAGAAATGGTACGGACCTAACAGAAGCAGAAGATATTAAGAAGAGGTGGCAAGAAAACACAGAAGAACTGTACAAAAAAGATCTTCATGATCCAGATAATCACGATGGTGTGATCACTCACCTAGAGCCAGACATCCTGGAATGTGAAGTCAAGTGGGCCTTAGAAAGCATTACTACGAACAAAGCTAGTGGAGGTGATGGAATTCCAGTTGAGCTATTTCAAATCCTGGAAGATGATGTTGTGAAAGTGCTGCACTCAATATGCCAGCAAATTTGGAAAACTCAGCAGTGGCCACAGGACTGGAAAAGGTCAGTCTTCATTGCAATCCCAAAGAAAGGCAATGCCAAAGAATGCTCAAACTACCGCACAATTGCACTCATCTCACATGCTAGTAAAGTAATGCTCAAAATTCTTCAAGCCAGGCTTCAGCAGTACGTGAACCGTGAACTTCCAGATGTTCAAGCTGGTTTTAGAAAAGGCAGAGGAACCAGAGATCAAATTGCCAACATCCGCTGGATCATGGAAAAAGCAACAGAGTTCCAGAAAAACATCTATTTCTGCTTTATTGACTATGCCGAAACCTTTGACTGTGTGGATCACAATAAACTGTGGAAAATTCTGAAAGAGATGGGAATACCAGACCACCTGACCTGCCTCTTGAGAAACCTATATGCAGGTCAGGAAGCAACAGTTAGAACTGGACATGGAACAACAGACTGGTTCCAAATAGGAAAATGAGTATGTCAAGGCTGTATATTGTCACCCTGCTTATTTAACTTCTATGCAGAGTACATCATGTGAAACGCTGGGCTGGAAGAAGCACAAGCTGGAATCAAGACTGCCGGGAGAAATATCAATAACCTCAGATATGCAGATGACACCACTCTTATGGCAGAAAGTTAAAAGGAACTAAAAAGCCTCTTGATGAAAGTGAAAGTGGACAGTGAAAAAGTTGGTTTAAAGCTCAACATTCAGAAAACGAAGATCATGGCATCTGGTCCCATCACTTCATGGGAAATAGATGGGGAAACAGTGGAAACAGTCTCAGACTTATTTTTTTGGGCTCCCAAATCACTGCAGATGGTGACTGCAGCCATGAAATTAAAAGACGCTTACTCCTTGGAAGGAAAGTCATGACCAACCTAGACAGCATATTAAAAAGCAGAGATACTACTTTGCCAACAAAGGTCCATCTAGTCAAGGCTATGGTTTTTCCATTGGTCATGTATGGATATGAGAGTTGGACTGTGAAGAAAGCTGAGCGCTGAAGAATTGATGCTTTTGAACTGTGGTGGTGTTGGAGAAGACGCTTGAGAGTCCCTTGGAGTGCAAGGAGATCCAACCAGTCCATCCTAAAGGTCATCAGCCCTGGGATTTCTTTGGAAGGAATGATGCTAAAGCTGAAACTCCAATACTTTGGCCACCTCATGCGAAGAGTTGACTCACTGGAAAAGACTCATGCTGGGAGGGATTAGGGCCAGGAGGAGAAGGGGATGACAGAGGATGAGATGGCTGGGTGGCATCACCGACTCAATGAACATGAGTTTGGGTTAACTCCGGGAGTTGGTGATGCACAGAATGGCAACCTACTCCAGTATTCTTGCCTTGAAAATCCCATGGACAGAGGAGCTTGGGGCAGGCTACTATCCATGGGGTCACAAAGAGTTGGGCACGACTGAGCGACTTCACTTCCACTTTCACTTTTCAGGGAGCCCTGACGTGCTGCGATTCACGGGGTCACAAAGAGCCAGACATGACTGAGCAACTGAACTGAACTGAATCTAAAGAATAAATAATTATTTTGCTTTGCTTGAGGTGTGTTACAATAGATGGCAAGATACAGCTCTTCCTCACAATACAGTTTGAAGATATTTCACTAGAAAGTAAAATTTTAAAGTCCCCAATCCAAACAACTTCTGAAGACCATTTTTTAAATGCCCACATATATAGACATAAGGATCTTAATGTGTCCATGAGTTCATTATTTAAAAAAGTTTAGTGAGAGGTGCCTCCTGAGAGGTAAATGATTTCAGCAACTAGATTTCTAGGCATTTTGTTTTGATTTATTATAAATCCTACTAAATGGGTGTTTCTTTTTCCCTCCTGTTGTCCTCTGCTATGAGAAACTTAAACCATCCATTCTTTTTCTGACTCAAGAATAAGATTTGAAGACCAAGTTGCCAAGGAAATGGATCTGGCTTAAGGCTTTACACCATACTCCCAAACGAAATTAATCCATCCCACAAGAGAAAATCAGGATAAAATATAACACGGCTATTCACTTAGTTCAAAGGATTTCTATTCTCACACTGAAGCAAGCCAGGATGTCAGGGTTTTTCCATCCGCAAAATACAGGGTTGGATTATGTACTCGTTAAGGTCTCTTCCATCTCTGAGAGACTATGACTTTTCTCTTTAATCCTTCTGAACATAGGCATAAGCAGCTGTACTATGACCTGCCTGAGGCTAAAGAGAAACTTGTCAGCATGGCTAGGGTTAGACTCCTGATCCATCCCTGTATTCACTGGGGATATCCAGAGAAAGAAGTCAGACTCATTTCTGACCTCACCGACTTCACGGTCTAGCAGGGAGGAAGGACAAGCAAACGGTAACGGATGGGACACACAGAGAACCAGGAGAAGGAAGGGGCAGGAGCTGGGAATTGTCTTCTCTTCTTTGAAAGACTTCACATCCCCCTCCAAAGATGAGTCTTCTATAAAGCAATCTAGGTTAGACCTCATTCACTTAGGTTCTTACACTGATGTTTGGAAATGATGTAAAGGTTGACATATTTACTCTTGACCAGCGGTAAAGATAAACCAAGAACAATTAAACCACACTTCTCTTCTTACGGCACGTAAGCTATGCTGATTCACAGAGGGGGAGCGAAACTGCACAGTTTATTTTTTAAATGCTCTTTTTATTATTAATCACGAACTCTGCCTGAATCAAGTGAGAAAGAATATGTTGCCTATCTTTTTCCTTAGCAGTTAAAGGTCTTTCTTTAAGGTGATAATTACCAAAGATTATTGTAGCCAACACACTCTTTATCTTCTGATTTTATTACGCGTGTCATGAATTCAAACGGACCCATCCTGCACTGCATTTCTGATGCAAAATGGAACTTTCATTTCCCTTATATTGTTAAACGGAAACATTCTGTCCTTGGCAAGCAAACAATTTTGCCTGAGGTTGGTAACTGTTTGGGGCTCCAAGGGATTCTGTGATTATCTGAGGTCCAATTAAATGAAAGAGCAGAAAAATGAAAACGGTATCTCTACTTACAGAGGTATTAAGAATACAGGTTAGACACAATTCTTTAAACACTATCAAAATGCTCCTAAACTACAGATTTTAATTCTACAATCTATCAATTTGGAGATTATCTCCAGAGAGTGTGCAAAATTTCCCACACTTTCCGGGAAGACACTCTGAATTTGGGTTAAGGGACGCTACACAGTAAAATGAATATGTAATTGCAATTTGTACACGTGACTAAAAAGACAGACTATAATTAGGTTAAACCTAAAATGAAATTTCTGGCCTCCTAAGTACTCTAACAAAAATGAAGAGATGTTGACAACAGGAGTATCACAGGCACCGCCCCCGGGAGAGGAGATGAGTCAGTTAAGATGTGTGTGCTCTGAGGTTTTTGTCAACGTGATACTACCACTATAAAAATCTCTGATCTCTGGAGGACTCTAATACTTAACTCTAATTGTCCCTAACCACAACACTCTCAGAAATCAACATGTCCATAGTAAGGAATGTGTTCAGTCCTTAAGTCATGTCTCAGGGACTGTAGCCCTCCAGGCTTCTCTGTCCATGGGATTTTCCAGGCAAGAAGACTGACGCTCTAGGGAATGGTAGAGGAAAGCTCTGATAGAAGGGAAGCAGCTGATCTTGGCTTAAAGAATAGTTAAGACCTGGATAAGGAGATTGGGGGTGGGCAGGAAAAGGAAAGGGAGGATAAAGTGATCATAAGAAAAACCTGAGTGAAAGCAACAGCGAACAAACACAGAGCCTGTACAGGAAACAATGAGCGATTCAGTCTGGCTGAACCCTAGGCTCACTGGCTAATGAAGTTAGGTTAATTGTCCTGTGTCAGGAGAGGACTTAACCAATAAGCTGAGGAATATGAGCTTCATTCTGAGTACAGAGGGAGCAACTGAAGACTGTATGGCATGACTGAGACCACGAGAGACACAGTTTACAAAGATTTAACAGGCAAAATAGATACGGGAAAGGCAGAGCTGGAAGTGGGTGTGGGAACAGTTAAAAAGCTAGACTTTTCTGAATGTACTCTGCTTTGTAGATTTGACTTTGGAACCATGTAAATGTTTTATGCGATTATAAAATCAAATTCAATCAGAATGGGGGGAAAAAACCTCTAAATGTAAAAAGTGAAATGAAAGAAGCCCAACAGCATCAAGTTGGTACGTTAACAGAAAATTTTGAAAAAGTAAAAGAAAATAAACACTTAAAAATTCATGTCTGACTCTGCAACCCCATGACTGTAACCCGCCAGGCTCCTCTGTCCATGGGACTCTCCAGGCAAGAATACTGGAGTGGGTTGCCATCCTCTTCTCCAGGGGATCTTCCCGACCCAGGGATGGAGCTCAGTCTCCTAAACTGCAGGAGATTCTTTACCATCTGCGCCACCACAGAAGCCCAAAATTATTTCAACTGATTTTAAAATATATTCTTACTGTACTTTGTACCTTAAAGACCAAAAGAACTACAAAGAAATATTAAACTGCTTTCTGTTGTCATCCTGACACAACACAGAAGCAATGAGCATACTTAGTACTCAGAATGGTCCCTAAATGTTATTTCTCACTAAAGGAACCAGGGCTCCTTGGAAGAACACAGATGAGAAGAAAATTTCTTGACTTTTGTGTTACACAAGGACAGCTGGAGTCCTGTGAAAATGTCTAAGGGCCATTTCAGAGAATATTATTATTCGGGGTACTGACTACTTTGTCATTTAGCTTGAGGTATCAGTCTATTTATGAATCACATATATACTGAATATTCTTTCCATAAAACTGTCAGTAGGCAGAATAAATTATCATACCCCAAAATGCTATGAATGTTCTATTAATATATATATTTCTTACCACAGATGACCTCCAAGGAATGTATATTAAGAATCTAGAAGGTGGAATTACATGGAAGATTTCACCCCTGCCCTCATGCGGCCTACAGTCTAGTGGAACACAGAGGTAATTCAAAATACTGAGACAGTGGCCTGGTAGATGGCAAGCAGTACACGGTGCTGAGAGAACACAAAAGAAGGGCAACTGGCTCAGAGCTGGTGGGCCACCAAATTTCTCTGGAGCAATGACATCAAAGCTGAGACCCAAAGGACATTCAGGAGTTTGTATACATCTGCTTGTTTCTTGGGAATGGAAACTGGAGAGTGAGTAGTGGCAGGATTAGGAAAAGGGAGGGAAATCCATGCAAAAACAGTCACAGCATGACTCCTCATGACTGAGAGGGAAAAAAATAGTAATTTAGAGTGGCTGGTGGATAGCAAAGATGAGGCAAAAAGGTAAGCAGAGGCCAGGTCATAAAAAAAAATCTACAGATTACGCTAGGGCAGTTTTAACTTTATCCCGAGGCCGCCGGTGAAGAACTTTTGGCAGAGGGAAGCCTTAATTAAATCTGTCCGAACAGCCACAATCCCTGGAGGAGGGCATGGCAACCCACTCTAGTATCCTTGCCTGAAGAATCCCATGGACAGAGGCGCCTGGCGGGCTACAGCCCACGGGGTCACAAAGAGTCGGACACGACTGAAGCGACACAGCATGCATACATGCACGCACATCCAGAACGGAGGAGAACGGGGCGTGAGAAAGCACGCAGAGGCCCATCAGAAGTCTGCTGTCAGAACTCAGGTGCAATGCTGGGGATGGAAGCACGCACTCAAATACTCGCTATCTGAGAGATGTTTAGCAAGCAGGGTCAATGGCTTCTATTGGTTAGGGGCTGAGGGTGTGACGGGGGAAATATTAGAAGCTGAAGATAATGCCTCCTCTTCAGTCATAAGTAACTGGGTACACAGAGGGTGACCCTTAATAAGAGAAGACTGGGAAAGAAGTACGTTTGGGGAAACGGGCGGGGAAGACGAGCTCATTTTTGACCATATTAAACACCAAGTGACTGTGAGAGATCCCAGAAGAGACAAGAAGCAGGCAACCAGCACCGTTCCTCGTTCCCCAGATTCAATCCATCACCAAATCCTCTGAAGTCCACTTTCAAAAACCAAGATACAGCACAACTCTGCCCACCTCTTTTTCACCTCCACTGTTAACCAGCACATTGCAAAGCATCATGATTTTTCTCGATGGTTGCCATATATCACTTCTATTATTACCTAGTCCCCATGCTGTAAGTAATCTGTCTAAAATATAAATCAGATCATATTACTCCCTATTTTAACCCTTGAAGGCTTTCTATTGAATTTTAAAATGAAATCGAACTCCTTATCATAGCCAAAGAACTCCTCCATGACCCTGGCCGATTTCCTTCTTTTATCTGCTGCTTTCACTCATTTGGCCAAACTCTCTGCTTTCAGAATCTCTGCATTAGGGAACCGCCGCACTTCCCTTTATTCCCCTTTCTTCCCTCAACACAAACGTCTCTGCCTTTGGATTTCACCTCAAATACCATCTCCTCAAAGAGTCCTCCTCTAGCCACTCCCTTCACATTGCATGACTTACTGGACTACAGTCTGTATCCTCGATTGTTTGCCTATTCCCTACATCATAAATTCCATGAGAACTGAAACCTTATTTATCTTTTCCACTGCTCTACTTTGTATAGACGAAACAGAGTTGAGCTTCAACATGTTTGCTGAATGAACTAACAAATGAATAAATGCACAAAATGAATGGAACTGAAGCTCAGAAGGAAAGTTCAGCTGGAGCCCCTGATTTGGGCATCTTCCTCATGTGTATGACAAATGATGCCAAGAAAACAAATACTGCCCACGGGAAGTACAGACAGAGAATAAAGAGTCTTTAAAACAGAGCCCGGAGGAACAGCAACACTCAAGAGACAGCAGAAGAAGAGGGCCTATACACACAAAGGAACAAAATGGAAGAACCAGAGATAAAGAAGGAAAACCAGGAGATACTCCCAAAGTGCTGGACTCTGTAGGAGAGCACTCTTTATTGGAAAGGCAGCTTGGCATTAAGGAGAAGTAGGTATCACTGAAGTTGGACATATATTCCTACCACGTGCCAGGGACTATGCTAGGAGCCGGGACATAAAATCAAACAAGAAAATAGATCAAATGCTACTAATGACTATCCAAAGACTGGTACACAATACAATCTTCTCCAAGTGTGCTATGAGCAAGTCCCAATCCGAATCTTAATTATCACAACTGCTGAGAAGATTAAATGTGATCTTGTTCATAAAGTGCTGAGTATAATTTCTGAAACACAACAGGCATCTAATCAATCACAGTTACTATTATAAAACTATCTTCCCTTCACTGATTAAAAAAAAAAATTACAGCACACTATAGCAATTTATGGCAATCTTTCCTTGGGGAATAATTTGATTTAAAAATTCATTATCTATTCTGGGAATACTAAAATAAGCAAAAGGATAGGATTCTTTATAGGGAAACTACTGACGAGTACCAATTCAAGGTTTTTTCCAAGATGCCAGTTTGGTCTTAGCACAGGTACAGAAGCGACTTAACCGACTCAGAAGTAGCTCACCCCGACTCACCTTAGCACACAGCTCTTTGAGTTCCCCACCCCTCATATACCCCTCAGAGAAAGACCATAAACCTGCCTCTCCCCTCAAAACACAAGCTCCTTGGGCTTATCTGATTCCTGAACAAGACTTCTTGACTTTCCTAAAACGAGACAATTAGAAGAAAAAGTATCACAGGTCAGTCAGATCTCATTTTTTGCACTTTTATTTTGCTAGATTATCCCCTTTAGAGTCAAGAGGCTCGCTTCTTTTAAAATAAAGAACAAAAAAGTCAGCTGAGCTGAAAGAACACAGATTCCTCAAAAACACTGAACAAGAGAAAAATACCCGAGTATTTCTCACTTAAATTCCAACTGGGAACACGAGGCTGAAATACCGCGGACCAACAGGAGCCTTTATTCGGCATGGCACGCGGTCCAACCCCCGGCCGGAATGCCTCCTTCCTCAGAGCACACACTGCTTCCCACTGATTCCCCCTACTTCAGCTGGTGTCCAAACCTCAGAGATCAAGCCTGCACTGGTGTCTTCCTGCCAAAGGAAAATTATTTTCTTTGCTTCTCTTTTGTTCCTCTCTAACAGACTGCCGGTTCTTTTGTCCAGACCATGTGGGCAGCAGAGCTAAAGGACTTCTGCCAGTTATACATGCTTAGCAAGCAAAAAGTAAACAAGACACATTCTTCCAAGCTGAAATGTTCTAAAAGCAAACTACAGCAGTTAGGTTTCTGAATATTTTCAGGTAAACAGTCTATTTACTAGAGTGTATTAATAGACTAAGGTCTGGAGTAAGGAAAAAAAAAAAACAATTCAAAATTCAAACAGAGCAAAATTTTCATTTAATACCAAGGTCAAAAGAGCATGAAACTGGATAATAAGGGGGAGAAATCCTAACCACGATTGGATCACTATGCAGCTGTGCTTTTGCCCTTGTTTACCCACTGATGCAATTAGGCTAAAGACACTTTCTCCCTTTCTGCCTTCGAAACAGGTTGAATTTCACAATATTTCATCTCCCTGCAGTAAAGCAGAACTGCCAGAAGTGTACTGCATCTCAAGGCAGTGTGTTCCCTTTAGAAACAGTTAATCAAACAGCCTGACTCCACTCTAACAGGGCTTTCTCTTGTGTGTACGTTTCTGAGAACCCAGCACCAAACGACTGTACCTTGATTCGGCAATGTGTTTGGAATGCAGTGACTTACAGCAGAAGGACAATGTCCCCCATCAGAATACACAGGGACTACTGGCAGCAGTGAACCAACCAAGAGTGGTCAGGTGCCCCTGGAAACAAACTGGGAGAAGTTCAACACCAAGAAGTAACTCCTAGCTTCAAATGATCTGTTCAGTTGTTATTTCTAAGACATCACTGCAAAATTAAAAGAAATCTTACATTTTACCTTTTAATTTTCTACATAAGGCGGAAGCCTACAAACACAGTCTCTTAAGAACATTTTCTTCTAATAACCACCAAAATATAAGTCAATCTTCTGGGTCCTTACAAATCTTAAGCTCCTCCTTTTTCACCAACCTACATTCTCATCGTCTGTGATCACCATTTCCGTAGAAGCTCCCTTTGTAATATGACGTCCTACTTTAAAGATGTAAAGAAGGTTCACCTGAGGCATCTTTTGGGGATAGAGAAGCAGGGGAACTCCTCCTCCCTCGCCCTAGCCTTCCTGAGCCACAATGAGCACGCTGTGACACATTGAACTTGCACTTGTTGCTCAGCTGCTCAGTCGTGTCTGACTCCCTGCAATCCCATGAGCGTCAGCAGGCCAGGCTGCCCTGTCCTTCACTATCTCCCAGAGTTTGCTCAAATTCATGCCCATTGAGTCGGTGATGCCATCCAATCACTTCACCCTCTATCACCCCTTTCTTCTGCCCTCAATTTTACCCAGCATCAGGGTTGTTTCCAGTAAGTCAGCTCTTCGCATCAGGTGGCCCAAGTACTAGAGCTTCAGCAACTGTCCTTCCAGTGAGTATTCAGGGTTGATTTCCTTTAGGATTTACTGGTTTGAGCTCCTTGCTATCCAAGGAGCTTTCAAGAGACTTCTTAACTTATATAGTGGTTGGTTCTTTAATATTATGGGAAATATCTTCAAACAGTGGTGGTTAGATAATTAAAAGTTATTAAAAAAACATATTCAAAGTACTCATGCTAAAAATTTGTCTCTCTGAATTCCTTTCAGATCTTACTGGATCAGGTGGTCTGAAGAACAGGAAATATTATGAAGTCATATCTTTCCAAGTAAAATACGAGTCACACCAACAATCAACATCTTAAACCAGAAGAGAATAACGTGCAGTGAGGCATGACTTTTTCTGTATATACACAATCAGTAGGTTTGGTCATTAAATAGTTTCAGTAGACCTAAGGAGTATCTACTTCTGACTCCACTGAGGACAGTCTTGAGTCAATTACTTCACCTTCCTAGGCAGCAGTAAGAGGAAGGTAAGACTACTTTGTCACTTTCATCCCTTGCCTGTCAAGCCAGAATAATGTATTCACTGACATTTCTGTAACCAAAAAAACATTTTGGTTTGATTTTACTGCCTCTTCCAATTACATCCCATTTCAAGTCCTTCCCCACCCTGTGCCAGGCTTCCTAAAGAAGCTGTCCATACTTACTAATGCCATTTCTCTATCCCATATTCCACTTACCGGGCTGTTAACTAGCTTCCCATCTAGTCTACTGAAATTTTATATTCCTCAATAAGATTTTCCTGTTTTGCTCACATAATGAGAAAAGAAGTAAATTGAAGGGGTCAGCAGAGAATTTAGGTTCAAGACTTCCATTTGACATTTACAAGCTGTGTATATTTCATTTCACATCACTGAGCACTTTCCTCCTCTGTAAACTGAATAGATTAGATGACAATCTCTAGGGTCTCTTCCACTACTAAACCTATAGTTTCACAACTAAATTCAATCAGCCTTCATCCTTTTCTCTTTGCTGTATGACACTAATCACCATCTTCACTCCTCTATTATTTGCTCAAAGTTCTTCCACTCATGACTTCAGGTATTATCTCTACGCTAATATCACCACCAAATTCTCTATTTCCAAATACACAGTCTCTCCACTTCGCCATTATATCTTCATCAAAGACACAATACACCCAAACTTTTACTTACACCCAAACCAACAAACCACCCTTCAGCTTGCTCCAAATTTCCTGTTTCCTTAATAATTCCTAACTACCCAGAGTCTTGGATGCTATGCAAGGCTGAGTCTTCCTTCTTCCGTTTCCTTTCCATTCGATCCTGCTGACCCTTCTTAGACAGCAGACGTTCCCCCTTTTGAAGCGTCATCACTCATGGCCGGACTGCTCCAAACGGCTACTGCTTGTTGTCTCAGTCCTAGTTTGTTCACTTTCCCAACCAGCCAATGTTCTCTTGCATTGTCCAATAGGGCAGCCACTAACTGCACGTGGTTTTTAAAGTAAGTTTAAAATTCAGTTTCTCGTTCACGGCCAGCTGCAGTTCAAGGCTCAACAGCCACATATGGTAGGTGACTATTACACCGGACAGCAGAGATACATTCCCATCCTCACAGAAAGTTCTACTGGAAGGAGCTGTAATCTCAGACAAAACTCCTTAGCACACTATTTACATCATGGGTTTTCTTGGTAAATATTTAGTAAGAATATGGGCTGGATTGCTAACACTTAATCAAACCAGTCTGAAATCTTTATCTGGACATCGAAACACTCCAGGCTTGGCTTCATCAAACTTCTTTGTACATTTTTTTTGCCAACACATACTCTGTTTGCCAAACTGTTCTCAGTGATCACGTAGTGAACAATGCTCATTATCACATTCATTCATTCTTTCATTCAATAAATAAACCATGTGTGAGACACTTACAGATTCCAGGAATACTGCAGAAAAGGAAACAGACAATAATCTGGCCGACTCTGTTTCTTCTCCGCTCACTAGCTTTCTACCCATCTATCCTCCAAAGCCCATCTTCTTCAAGCTCTCCTAGCTTAGCTTCCCCTCTCAAAGTTTGCAGGGCACTGGTACACAGCCCACATTTGGACACAATTAAGTAAAACTTAGTTTTATATTCTTTCTTGCTTTATCATCCCAACTAGAATTCAATCTACTTAAGGAATTTGGCATTTACTACCGAGAGACGAGATATTTCTGTGTTAATATGAATTTAATTAAAATCAAAGAGTTATGAGACACTGAAATCTTATTTTATATATCTATGAAGTAGGACAATAACATTTGTTCTATCTAAATCATAGAATCAAACTAAATAAGAGTGAATAACTTTTTCTTGTTGGCAAGAAGAAATCTCTAGGGATTTGTTATTTATAAAAAAGCAGAAAAATAAAGAATAGGCAAAAGGTTACTTTGCTGTTGTTACACTCAAGGGAAATGATGAAACCACTTTAAAAAAGTTACACACTAAGATTTCTGCTCAACAATAAAATACAATGTTCCATGGAATATTACATTCTTAATTCAGGATGGCTCTTTTTTTTCCTTCCATTTTTTTCAAAGAAACAATTCATTCACATTTTCAATAAACAGGAACTAGGCATCTACTATACCCTAGATGCTGAAGATATGTTAATAAAATAGACAAACACTCTCCAAGGAATTACATTCTTGAGGTTGGGGTAGGGAGGGGGAAAGAAAACAGATAAATTAGTAAATTGTATCATATACTAGTTATTGTACACTAAAAGTAATAAATGGTAGGAATAAAAAATAAAACAAGGAAATATCCTCATTTAATATTTTAGAGTGCTCAGGGAAGGTCTCACTATCTGACAAGACAACACACCTAAGGTAAGATCTGAAAGCAATGACCACATGAATGATGTGGCTCCCTGGAGAAAGAAGAACCCGGAGATAGTAGAGTACAGGGCAAAGGTACTGAGGGAGGAGAGTGCTTGGTACGTTCCAGAAATAGCTAGAGCGCCAGTGTCGAGGACATCAACCTGAATATTCATTGGAGGGACTGATGCTGAAGCTGAAGCTCCAATACTTTGGCCACCTGATGTGAAGAGCTGACTTGCTGGAAAAGACCCTGATGCTGGGAAAGACTGAAGGGGGGAGGAGAAGAGGACAACAGAGGATGAGATGGTTGGATGGCATCAGTGACTCACGGACATGAGTCTGGGTAAGCTCCAGGAGTTGGTGATGGACAGGGAAGCCTGGCATGCTGCAGTCCATGGGGTCGCAAAGAGTTGGACACGACTGAGCGACTGAACTTACCTTAGTGTGGTCAGAGAGTTAATGAAGAAACAGATTGTGTAGGGCTCTAAAGACCAGGTACAAGTGAGTGACAGAGGAAAACAATGGGAGAGTTTTGATCATATGAATAATATCATCTGGCTTAAGTTTTATTAGGGTTATTCTGTCTTTTGTGATAAGAAAATTCTAATGGGGAAAAGTAGATGCTAGAAGACTCCTTAGGAGGTCAGTGCAGTAATTCAGGTGAAAGAGGGTGTCAACAGAGAACAGATATTGGCTAATTCTAGATACGCTTAAAAGTGAAGTCAAGAGGATTTGCTGATAAACTGGGAGTGAGAAAGAGGCATCAAAGGTGACTCAAAATTTCAGGCCTGAAGGGTGGAGGTGTTGTTAACTGTGAAGAAAAAGTGCAAGGGAACTAGGGAGGGGAAAGGATACCAGAAGCTTAGTTTTGGACATATTACGTCTCAAATGTCTGTTAGACATCCTAACGGAGATGTCAAACAGGCAGCTGAATATACGGGTCTGGAATTCAAGGCAAAGATCAGGACTGAGTTTATACACTTGGGAAGTGTCAACATATAATGGAACTCGACACTGTAAGACTGGGTGAAATCACTAAGAAAGTAGTAAACTGGACTGAGCCTGGGCTCCAGCTACGTAATTAAAAGATCAGGAAAGGAGACTGACTGGTGAGGACCAGTAAGGCGGAAGAAAAGCCGAGAGTATGATGCCCTGACAGCCAAGTGAAGAAAGTGTTCACTGAGGACAGAGCGACCGGCACGCCACACGTTCAAGTCAAGAGGGAACTGAGAGCCGAGGACTGGGTTTAGCGACACCGCGGTCACACTGGAGGCCTTGGCAAAGCATAAGCAGGAAAGTGACATGAACAGCCATGCCGGAGTCCAGGTCTCTGTGTTTCCACGTCTCCAGAGCTATAGGGTTGGAGCGCTAACGAGACACAGCACGCTTCCTCACTGCTGACTCCTCCTTCGACTCTCATGGAACTATTTTCACTTGAGCAGGACTTGGAGGGCATCTGCTGGGAATGTTTACCATCCTTCCTATGACTTTTCAGGTCAGTTGCTCAATACAGTTTGCTTATCACGAGCTGTGATATGTTACGTCCTTTTTTTGTTTGTTGTATTTGAGAATAGGAAATATGGGAGGTAGTAGCAGGCAGTGCTTCCACTTATGACGTAAGGCTTGAGTACTCCTGACAACTTCAATGGCAGAAAACGGAAAGGTGCTTAAAAACTCAGCTAACTTAGAGGCCAGAATGGGGAATTCCANGACAAAACTCCTTAGCACACTATTTACATCATGGGTTTTCTTGGTAAATATTTAGTAAGAATATGGGCTGGATTGCTAACACTTAATCAAACCAGTCTGAAATCTTTATCTGGACATCGAAACACTCCAGGCTTGGCTTCATCAAACTTCTTTGTACATTTTTTTTGCCAACACATACTCTGTTTGCCAAACTGTTCTCAGTGATCACGTAGTGAACAATGCTCATTATCACATTCATTCATTCTTTCATTCAATAAATAAACCATGTGTGAGACACTTACAGATTCCAGGAATACTGCAGAAAAGGAAACAGACAATAATCTGGCCGACTCTGTTTCTTCTCCGCTCACTAGCTTTCTACCCATCTATCCTCCAAAGCCCATCTTCTTCAAGCTCTCCTAGCTTAGCTTCCCCTCTCAAAGTTTGCAGGGCACTGGTACACAGCCCACATTTGGACACAATTAAGTAAAACTTAGTTTTATATTCTTTCTTGCTTTATCATCCCAACTAGAATTCAATCTACTTAAGGAATTTGGCATTTACTACCGAGAGACGAGATATTTCTGTGTTAATATGAATTTAATTAAAATCAAAGAGTTATGAGACACTGAAATCTTATTTTATATATCTATGAAGTAGGACAATAACATTTGTTCTATCTAAATCATAGAATCAAACTAAATAAGAGTGAATAACTTTTTCTTGTTGGCAAGAAGAAATCTCTAGGGATTTGTTATTTATAAAAAAGCAGAAAAATAAAGAATAGGCAAAAGGTTACTTTGCTGTTGTTACACTCAAGGGAAATGATGAAACCACTTTAAAAAAGTTACACACTAAGATTTCTGCTCAACAATAAAATACAATGTTCCATGGAATATTACATTCTTAATTCAGGATGGCTCTTTTTTTTCCTTCCATTTTTTTCAAAGAAACAATTCATTCACATTTTCAATAAACAGGAACTAGGCATCTACTATACCCTAGATGCTGAAGATATGTTAATAAAATAGACAAACACTCTCCAAGGAATTACATTCTTGAGGTTGGGGTAGGGAGGGGGAAAGAAAACAGATAAATTAGTAAATTGTATCATATACTAGTTATTGTACACTAAAAGTAATAAATGGTAGGAATAAAAAATAAAACAAGGAAATATCCTCATTTAATATTTTAGAGTGCTCAGGGAAGGTCTCACTATCTGACAAGACAACACACCTAAGGTAAGATCTGAAAGCAATGACCACATGAATGATGTGGCTCCCTGGAGAAAGAAGAACCCGGAGATAGTAGAGTACAGGGCAAAGGTACTGAGGGAGGAGAGTGCTTGGTACGTTCCAGAAATAGCTAGAGCGCCAGTGTCGAGGACATCAACCTGAATATTCATTGGAGGGACTGATGCTGAAGCTGAAGCTCCAATACTTTGGCCACCTGATGTGAAGAGCTGACTTGCTGGAAAAGACCCTGATGCTGGGAAAGACTGAAGGGGGGAGGAGAAGAGGACAACAGAGGATGAGATGGTTGGATGGCATCAGTGACTCACAGACATGAGTCTGGGTAAGCTCCAGGAGTTGGTGATGGACAGGGAAGCCTGGCATGCTGCAGTCCATGGGGTCGCAAAGAGTTGGACACGACTGAGCGACTGAACTTACCTTAGTGTGGTCAGAGAGTTAATGAAGAAACAGATTGTGTAGGGCTCTAAAGACCAGGTACAAGTGAGTGACAGAGGAAAACAATGGGAGAGTTTTGATCATATGAATAATATCATCTGGCTTAAGTTTTATTAGGGTTATTCTGTCTTTTGTGATAAGAAAATTCTAATGGGGAAAAGTAGATGCTAGAAGACTCCTTAGGAGGTCAGTGCAGTAATTCAGGTGAAAGAGGGTGTCAACAGAGAACAGATATTGGCTAATTCTAGATACGCTTAAAAGTGAAGTCAAGAGGATTTGCTGATAAACTGGGAGTGAGAAAGAGGCATCAAAGGTGACTCAAAATTTCAGGCCTGAAGGGTGGAGGTGTTGTTAACTGTGAAGAAAAAGTGCAAGGGAACTAGGGAGGGGAAAGGATACCAGAAGCTTAGTTTTGGACATATTACGTCTCAAATGTCTGTTAGACATCCTAACGGAGATGTCAAACAGGCAGCTGAATATACGGGTCTGGAATTCAAGGCAAAGATCAGGACTGAGTTTATACACTTGGGAAGTGTCAACATATAATGGAACTCGACACTGTAAGACTGGGTGAAATCACTAAGAAAGTAGTAAACTGGACTGAGCCTGGGCTCCAGCTACGTAATTAAAAGATCAGGAAAGGAGACTGACTGGTGAGGACCAGTAAGGCGGAAGAAAAGCCGAGAGTATGATGCCCTGACAGCCAAGTGAAGAAAGTGTTCACTGAGGACAGAGCGACCGGCACGCCACACGTTCAAGTCAAGAGGGAACTGAGAGCCGAGGACTGGGTTTAGCGACACCGCGGTCACACTGGAGGCCTTGGCAAAGCATAAGCAGGAAAGTGACATGAACAGCCATGCCGGAGTCCAGGTCTCTGTGTTTCCACGTCTCCAGAGCTATAGGGTTGGAGCGCTAACGAGACACAGCACGCTTCCTCACTGCTGACTCCTCCTTCGACTCTCATGGAACTATTTTCACTTGAGCAGGACTTGGAGGGCATCTGCTGGGAATGTTTACCATCCTTCCTATGACTTTTCAGGTCAGTTGCTCAATACAGTTTGCTTATCACGAGCTGTGATATGTTACGTCCTTTTTTTGTTTGTTGTATTTGAGAATAGGAAATATGGGAGGTAGTAGCAGGCAGTGCTTCCACTTATGACGTAAGGCTTGAGTACTCCTGACAACTTCAATGGCAGAAAACGGAAAGGTGCTTAAAAACTCAGCTAACTTAGAGGCCAGAATGGGGAATTCCACTTAGTTTGTCCTTTAAGATAAGCTATTTTATAGTAGCCATTTGCCCTTTCTCTTAAAAACTAGGCAAGGTGACTCTGGAAGCCACCAGTATATTCAAACACAAGTGTGTTTTTGTGGTTAATACAACAGCTGGGGTAGATTTGTCAAACCAAGAGACAGCTCAAGAATGAAGAAAGAGGGCTTTTTCTCAGTTTAGCCCAACAGAGAGATGTCAGCTCTTAAAAATCTCCATATTATAATATCTAAATACCTAAATGTATTTGTTCATTGAATAATAGAGAAAGGAAGTTTCATTAGGATTTTAGTTTCTACGTAGTGCTGTTTTTACGCAGGAGTCTAAATGACAAAGTCTACAGAGGAACAAATTCTTGCACCTCCAAAGTCCAGGAAAAAGGCAGACATAACACAGACAACTTCCCAATAGTCAGTATAGCTCTAGCGTTTGTTTTGTTATCACTTTTTCAAAGGATATAGCACTTATGAAAGGTGGCTATCACCACTTGACACCAAACTTTATATATAAGGTGAAGAAGGAAGGCCTCTATATTCCAACATGCAACCAAACAGAGAAAAGAAGACTGAAAGGCATGTCTTCCTGTATAGACATGAACAAAATAGATCGACATAAAGTTCACATAAACTTTGCCATAAAGTTTTCATGATGGAGGCGCGGGGAAGAGTAAGAAAATACAGATGACAATAAATAAACCAGAAAACCAGAGGGGGTAAAAGAAAAGAAACTCAAAGGGAAATAAGGAGAGCTGGGGAACAAGTGTGTAGGGGTGGGGAGGGGGAGTAATTTTGCTGTTTTAAAGAAAATAGCTAAAGCCTTGCTGAAGAGGTGACTTCTGAGCTGAGACTTCAATGATGTACAAAAGCAATCCAAGCAGATGTCTGGAGAAACAGGTTTACAGAGGGAAGGAAGAACAAATGCAAAGAGCCCAAGGCTGTGTGTGTATCTGAGAAAACAGCAAGGAAGAGGGTGCAGCTCGAGCGGTCTGAGTAAAGGAAGGGCAGTAGAGCGTGAGGTCATTGCTCACCTTCACCCACAGCCTCCATTTCCTAAGTTCCAAGTTCTCTCTGAGTCAGAAAACACACGGAATTTCTACTCTTTGCCCTACAATTTCTTGAAGTCGCAAGGGTTGGGTGTTACCTCATTACAGTGATCAATAACATCATTTCGTAAGATTCGAAACTAAAATAATTACTTACCACTAGACACTGAATAGCTTGGGTCACATTCTCAATTTTCTCCAAAGAGAAAGTGTTCACTGAAACCAACCTTTATGGCTAGTCTGCTAAGTCTCAACACACAGGCACACACAGAAACACCCTGCAACCCAGAGAGAGTGGGCAATTCTACTCAGGTGTGTGTGCATCATTTCGATATGCATTTCACCAAGTGACTAGAAGACAGGGAAAGAATGTTAGAGGCATATGTTAAGACTTTGCAGTTAAATTCCATACATAATACTAAATGGAAATCTTAAACAACCCACATACATTATCTGCAAGACTTTCCTGGATTTACCCCTACAGAAGTTAAGGAATTTGGGATGACAACACTGTTCATTGGTTGGTTGGCTGTCAAGTCACTCAGTCATGTCCGACTCTGCAACCCCACGAACTGTAGCCCACTGGGCTCCTCTGGCCACTAGATTTTCCAGGTAAGAATACTGGAGTAGGTTGCCATTCCCTTCTCCAGGGGATCTTCCCAACCCAGGGATCGAATCCAGGTCTCCCACATTGAAGGCAGATGCTTTACCAGCTGAGCCACAAGGGACGCCCACACTGTTCATTACTTTGGTTAAATTTCCCCACAGAAAATATAAACTAACTCTCGGATTAGATTTTTAAAGGATGTTCCCATTAGAACTTCCCCAAACAAACAGGTAATGAATATGACATAGCTCTCCCTCTTAAAACCATTCCTGGTAATCTTGCCTCCTTCCTGGAATATTTTCCTCCTGTCCTTCCTTCATTGACATCAATGATACGCAAAGGAAGGGGTTCCCCTGGAGCATGCATCAGAAAGGTGAGGTATTTATCAGGTCACCCCACAAAGTACTACTACCTTAAGCCTAAGTGACATTCTTACAGTATTAGTATTAATATGTTGGGGCTAAAGGGGAAGAGACAGTTGAGAACCACTAATCCAAATCCTTTGAAAGTGAAAGTTACTGCTCAGTCATGCCTGACTCTTGACGACCTCATGGACTGCAGTCTGCCAGGCTCCTCTGTCCATGGGATTTCCCAGGCAAGAATACTGGAGAGGGTAGCCATTGCCTTCCCCAGGGGATCTTCTCAACCCAGGGATAGAATCTGGGCCTCCCACACTGCAGGCAGATTCTTTACTGTGTGAGCTACCGGAGAAGCCCTTAAAAATCCTTTCAGTTCAGTTCAGTCGCTCAGTCGTGTCTGGCTCTTTGCGACCCCATGAATCGCAGCACCCAGGCCTCCCTGTCCATCACCAACTCCCGGAGTTCACTCAGACTCACGTCCATCGAGTCAGTGATGCCATCCAGCCATCTCATCCTCGGTCGTCCCCTTCTCCTCCTGCCCCCAACCCCTCCCAGCATCAGAGTCTAGGTCCAGCTAAAATCTCACTTCCTCTATGGGGCTTCTCAAGCCTACCTCAGGTTCAAAAGAATAGTCTGTAAAAATAAAAAGCTTATTTTAGCTTTTTACCTTTTTTACACCCGCCACTCTAGTTATGATGAACATTCCCTTAAAAGGAGTGTGTTTTGTCCAAGAAAAAGGACTTCAATTCCAACACATCGTCATAAGAAGAAAATCTGTTGCGTATAAGGTAAACTTCCATTATAAGAAATGTCTGTTTCCACAGAGAAATTTAAAATTTTCTCCTGACAAGGAAGAGGTAGAAGAAATGTTTATCATCTCAGCGCTCAGACTCTAACAAGTGTAATTCTCTCACTATTTTCAAATCTGAATTATCTGGAGTCGGCTAGCATCTAAACTCAGCCTATCCATTAAAGTCATAAACTTATTTTTATTTACTTTAGCCAAGAATAACTATAAAATTAGATCTCTCCTGGTATACAACTAGATATTTTTTCTGGCATTTGTGATCTAAAGTCATTTTTGTTGGGACTATAATCTAGCTCACAAACAGATCACAGAATTTTATATCTCTCAGGGATCCCAGATAACACTTTTCAGATGAGGAAATAGCTTCAGAGAGGTCAAATTACTTGTCTAAAGTCACACAGCCAGCCACAGTTCACTTAACTTCGGTGAGATATACTTTTGGGATAAATTGTATTAAATGAAAATGAAAGCTATGAAATGTTTATTGTATGTGTTACCTTTGGATTTTAGACACTGCTGGCTTTACCATGGATTCTTCTCAAACACTAAACTTCTAATACACACAAAGTAACCTACTTCTTACAAAACTCTAGCTGGAAACAGACTGAAATTTAATAGCAATTTCCTGTGCTACCATAAAGGAGGTTCAATCTGCACTCTTTTTAGTCAACATGTCTTGCAGCAGGACTGCTACAGGGCCATGTATACAGCAGAGGTTAGCCTCGCCAACCCCAGGGTGTCCAAAAGGGCAAATTCTTTTAATTTTCTCATGTAAGCCACATCAAGAGTATTTTAGGAAGTATTACATATAACTTCTATATACAGATGTAACAAGTAAATGTCTTCTTGCCTTTATATACCATTCCCCAAATGGTATACAAATAGTGTGGTTTTTAGAATAGTATGGTTAACTCCAAACAGGTTCCTCTAAAAAAACTTTAAAGGGTTAGTAACCTTGTACTACAAACTTCTGTGTTACATGCAAAAGCTATCTTCAATCTGATTCTGTGTTACATGCAAAAGCTATCTTCAATCTGAGAATAACGTGGATGGTTGGTTGGGATAAAGTTCCAAGCCCAGAAGAATATCACCTTTAACCATGAACCTTTAAGTAAACTATTGGCAATGGTTTTCACTGAAGAATAATGCAATTCAATTCTACATTTTGATCTTTAAGCACATCTAACTCAGACTGTTACCTAAGACAGTGTATACACATGGTCTCCTTCCCACCCCTAACCCAAGTTGTCCAGGTCCTCTTCTCAGAGGCGATCACTGTTTCCTATCCAAAGATAGACGGGTCTATGTGTAACCAAAAAAGGGTGTGCATGTATGTGTGCCTATTTGAAAATATAGTTTTAAAGAACCATCACTTCTTTTCAAATATACTTACAGAATGACAGAATAATGAAGACACCATAATCTTTAATATAGTGCTTTAATATAGTGCTTCACAGTTTCCAAAGTGCTTTCAAGGATATCAGCTTATTGATTTTCAAAACTAACAGTTCTTGGTAAACATGTTTGAACTTCAAAGAATCTAATTGAGTCATTTAATATAGCCATCTCACTTAGGAAAATGATATTCAAGGCGACAGCAAATGAAAGTTGTGTACTTACAAAACAAAAAAGCAACACACTCCCAAGGAGATTTTACTATCTGCTCTTGGTAACATATTCGAGTCTCAGATCTACAGCCAATAACTTGTTATTTTTAAAATTTAAACTGGCATCAACATCATGAAAACATTTCAGAATTATATGATACACGTATTTTTAATATTGCCAATATATTTGAACAGGAAAGCCATGCTCTATTTCTTCCCTAGTCCCACCACACCCACAATATATGGAACTGATTTTACTAGGGCCTCGTTTCATGCAACAGTAGAGCGGCCATCAGTCTTCTTAGTTTGGTTATGTAATGTATCAGAATGATCTTATAATGCTGATGACACTACTACCTCATTGAAGCCTCCAAAATACAAACACAAACCATTATATTTCCAAGAATGAAGCTAGCTGATGTCTGAAGTAACTCAGAGAAAACTGAATTTTAAAAGCATCCACCTGGTACTGACTCCCACACCTATACATAAAATACTACTTTGCTGTTCCGATATAGTATTTATCATTCAGTTCAGTTCAGTCGCTCAGTCATGTACACCTCTTTGCAACCCCAGGAACTGCAGCATGCTAGGCCTCCCTGTCCATCACCAACTCCTGGAGTTTACCCAAACTCATGTCCATTGAGTTGATGATGCCATCCAACCATCTCATCCTCTGTCATCTCCTTCTCCTCCTGCCTTCAATTTTTAGAAGGGTTCAAAATATTTTCTAATTGTGGTAAAAATATGTAAAATTTACCANCCTGTCCATCACCAACTCCTGGAGTTTACCCAAACTCATGTCCATTGAGTTGATGATGCCATCCAACCATCTCATCCTCTGTCATCTCCTTCTCCTCCTGCCTTCAATTTTTAGAAGGGTTCAAAATATTTTCTAATTGTGGTAAAAATATGTAAAATTTACCACTGTAGCCATCAAAATACTTTTATAAGATCTTAATTATTTAAAATGGAAATGAGAATCCTTATTTCTTATACATTCATATAATGATTAAATCAATCATGTGCATTATCAGAGGTCACAAACCCAGAAAGCAGGTAGAAATTCAAAGGAAACTACATTTGAGAATATAACAGCTTTTTATTAAGAATTCAGATTATGATCAACACTTCTCTAAATGTTAAGTTTCTTAAGCTGGTACCAAACTGACACCAAATAACAGGGCAGTCTCAAATGTAGGAAGGGCAAGAATAAAATTCTTAGACAAAAATACTTTCAAGTCCTCTACAAGTCTGAATTAAATAACTTCAATAAATAAGTCAACAGATGAACTAGGGGGGGAAAGTCCCACATCTCCTATTTCTCAGCCATTAATGTTTTCACAGGGCAACCCAGAATTTACTGGTATGATTTTTATATTCTATGATCTTTGCCATATGAAAAATTTTAATATAGCCAAAGAAAGATCTCCAACTGAGTAGGAAAGAAATGTGGTATGTATGAAAAAGAATCAAATCATCTTTGATGTACTATTACTTTAATTATCTTTTATATAGAAAGTACATTCTGTGTGGCTTTACTTGTCCTAAAGGAAGTAAGCCTTCTGTGTAAATGTGAAAATAAACATGAACCCCAAACAAAGTTCAAGCTATTATTTTAGATCAAACATTATCCTGCATTTTAGAAAGGTCAGAACATATATGTTCACATTTCCTTACATATACATGAACAAAGAGTGGAAGGCTAAGCAAGAAACTGGTTACCTATGGAGGCAGGGATTTGAGAGTTGAAAAGACATGGAAGCAAGAGTTCACAATTATATAATTTTTATTTGTGAATCACAGAAATGATTGTCATTAAAAAATAAAAGTATATTTTTCTTACTGAAACAATCATAAAGCTATTTTCTCAAAGCCTCCTCAGCATTTATCATACTTTCTAAATCTTGCTGAAACAATCTTAAAGCTATTTTCTTAAAGCCTCCTCAGTATTTATCATACCTTTTAAAAACCTAAAGTTTCTGAAATAGAAAAGACTGATTTTCTATTACCCGTGTAAAGTGGGGCGGGGAGGGGGTACGACAGCAGAGCCAGAAGGAGTTAAAATAAGACTGTCTGAATGTTTAATTCATTGTATTAACATTATTAAACATTATTATAAAAACTCAATAGTAAATTCTTCTCCTTAACAGACATTTTTAAACAGGCAATATAGTTCATAACATTTCATTGTACGTACATGCAGTTAAGCTTCAATTACATTTAATATGGCTTTATTAAATCAACTATTTTACTCAAATCAATATGTTTCTCTGGCCAAATAAAGAAACTTTGTAGAAGACACTCACCAAGTGTGACTGATAAACCCTTTTAAACATTAATTTCAGCCCTACGGGGTTGCTCCTTAAGAAATTACCTAAGTCATTCACTATACTGTTTTCTATTCGCATGGAGAGATATCACAGACCATGACAGGAGACCAATCAACACGGGAGAAATTTAGGGAGGCAGGTAGTGTGCGGAAACAGAGTGGGCTTGGAGATAGACCTAAGTTGAGCCTGACACTCTATCTCTGGCTGATCCTGGGAAAATGAATTTCTCTGAACCTGTTTCTTAAATGGCAAAATGAAGTTGGTATCATCTAAGCTGAAGTATCATTAAGAGAACTAAATGTCATGTCCAAATTAGCAAGTTTCAGACTATTCCAGCTGGCTCAGGAAGAGGACTTAGGGGAGGAAAAGAAAAGCTTTCCTTATTATTTCTGAAGTCACATGTGAGAAAACTTTAAAGGAAGAAAATAATCTAAAATGGCAGAGGAAAGGAACTAGAAGGCAGAGAAAAATAACTTGTCTGAGGCAGGTAACTGGGATCTGGTCAAAGAGGACAACTGAGCATGCCTCTTTTTAATGAAGATTTTTACTTCATCTATTTAATTTACTCCCTCCTTTTTTACTTAGTTCAGATGTCAATATCCATTAGTCTGGAGGAATCATGTTAATATTCTAGGGCAAACATCCAGTGTTAAGTAAACATGACTACCAAAGGTAAAAAGTATCTAAATTAGATACTGGGTTTGAAATCACTACAAACATGTACAAATATTTTCTTTCAACAAATTCCCAACAAAATTTAAAGACGATCATCTGAGTATTTCTTCTTGTCAAGATAGGAAATTGCTTTTTAAAATGAGATCATTCTAAGACAAATCTATATTTGTGGAAGATTATTCCTTATTGGAAAAAACACTTGTTCCTAAAGGTGGAATCATATGAAACTATCATTGTTCAACTGTTTTTGACCTGCAAATAGCCAATTTCACTTTGAGTGTTCAATGTGTGCTAGAAATACCATGCACTGGGGTACAACAGGGCCTCTGTTTTCAGGTAATGTGGGTTTAGCCAAAAAGACAGAATAGAGGCACTGTGTATTCACTGTAGTTTAAAAATAAGTTTTTTGACATAGCCTTTCAGTTTCTACTCCATATTTCAGGGCCATACAGAAACAATTAAGAATATTATTTTTGCAATTCATGACTGCATTTTTTCGATTTTTACTATGTTAAGGATAGGAAACAAAATTCCTTAGATTTGGTCCTCACCATCCAGTTTAGGACCCAGAAACCATGTTAAAATGGAAAGGGATGTTAGAAAAAAGAACTGAAAGAGGTAATCTCTTGTATAATTTGTACATATTTTCTAGTATATAATTTGTACCTTTTATTTCTTCATGTTATAGAGAAGATGTGCTCCTAGCTCCCCTAAGAACATTTTTTCCCCTATAATTCATGGTCAAGAGTATAGTACAGAGTGAAATGAATATTAAAAGTTCACAAAATAATTGGGAGAGAAAAACTGACAGCAAAATACCTAGAGAGCAGTTATTTCTTAATTAGAAACTTACCACCTAGTTCTCAATTGTTTCAAAAACTCTTATGCAGAAATGTCAGTGCTCTGACAATCTATACATCTTCCACTTTTTAGTTGTACTATATATCTGAAAACACGTGGTTCTGGAAGTTCACATGAAGGAGATACAAAAATGACTCTTTTTATTGTTAGGGAGAAATGTTGAGGCTTCCCATTTCCTCACTCCCAGCATACATACACCTGGAATGAGGACATGGGAAGTAAGGAAACTTTATTCTATAATAATACTCCAAAAAAGTCCTTGTTCAGCTTGGAGATCCAAGAAAAAAGATGACTTTTGACAAAGAGATGGAAGCAAGAGCCTTGCTCATTTCTGCTTGAATGCACACATCTTACACAGAGGTCACCTGTGAGGAACTAAAGGTTTCCCCTTAAGACAGTAATGCTTTTCAGGATTTAACAATTCTGACTAACCACTAACGAAGTGTAGAATACTTGCTGATTTACTATTTGCTTTAGCTTTTGTCTGGACAGAGCCACGATAGTGCATAGGGTTGCACAAAGTCAGACATGACTGAAGTGACTTAGCACGCACGCACGAAGAGGCTGGAATCCGACACAAATCCAGCCAGCCAACTGCTACATTTTTCAAAAAGAGCTTTTCAAATAGAATGGTTTTTGAAATAAGCTCAACTCTTAGCACACCTCTCTCCTCACTAGTTTCTGCACTGACTTAAGAGAGCTCCATAAACGGGTGAGCAGAGGGCTGGCCACTGCCAAGCCTGACCCATAAAACCAGCAGCCCCTCTTCTCAGAGAGCTTTGCCTTTTTTTTTTTTTTTTTAATTTTCAATTTGATTTTCTCGGATTAAAATGTTTCCCCCCAAAGCTGCACACATGAAATGTGTTTTGCCAGCACAACTTAGGACAAATTGATTCCTGAGCCTTCCAGTGACCGCCTGTCACCTGCTTCTTCAATGAAGGAGTATGTGAGTTTCTTAATACCACCACTCACCGTAACATCCGCATGCTGGTCACACTTACCAAATTATTTTCTAGGAGCTTTCCCCAGTTTGACATTAAATTTTGTACAAAAGCACTGATTCCACAGACCAATAAGGTTTTCTCATTTTGGTCAAGAGCGGCTACATGAATTGCTAATTAAACATGGGCACTTCTTACCCACTAGTCTCTCTTTCTCCGCACACACTCTAGAAACCCTAAGTGAGAAGCGGACTACAACTTCCTCCAGATTCACAGGTGACAGCTCCCCTCTGGAGGGAACAAAATCCGCGGTTCCCAGTGCAGTCAGTCTTCAACCTCTGTGTCTGTCTGAGGAAGAACAAAAGGCAGCGCTTCCTCCCCCGGCCCCTCCTCAGCCCGGAGGCGGCAGGCTTGCCGGAGGTCACGGAGCTCCCCTCGCGTGCACGCCAGCCGCCCGAGCTACCCACCTTGGATAGCTGCCTGCGGAGGCTGAAGCGCTGCACCATGGCCACCCTGAGGACTCTTCACACAAGGCGATCCACCAAGGGAACGGCTTTTTCCGAGGCCGCTTCGTGCACAAGTCGGTGGCAAAACATCTTGCAGGCTAGCACGGGAGCCGGAGGAACGCGCCCGGGAGACTCAGCAAACTTGGAAGCCCTTCATTGTTCTAGGGGAGACAGGGCAGAGCCCACGTCGGAGGGGGAGGGCGGGATCCCGGCTCAGCGAGCGCGAGCACTTCCTGTGAGTCAGCCGAGAGGGGTCCGGGCAGAAGGACCACCCCTTCCCTTCCCACCAGATCGCCGGCCGGCGGCCAGGGGAGCCGCCCGCGGCGGAGCCACCTGAGAGCCGGGGACAACCTGGCTCTCGAGCGGGCGGGGGAGCGGCGCGCTGGGGTCGGCAGGCACCGCTCTGCCTGCAGGAGCCGGGTCGCCGCGCCGGCGCCTCCCCCGGGGCCTCCCAGGGGCGGGGGTCCGCGGCCCCGACAGCAGCCGCAGGTCGGCTGCAGGGCGAAACCCTGGGAGACGAGCCCCGCTCGGGGGAGAGGAGGAGTCTCTCCCCGGCGGCTCGGCTCGGCAGGCAGCCGTCCGGCTTTGTCTAAGCGACGGGCCAAGCCTTTCCTCTTACTCACGGGGAGGGGCCCGGGGCAGGAATGTCAGGTGCGGGGCGACTTCAGCTTCGTCACGAAGTGAAAACAACCTAAACCTGTCTCCTGGGATGCTCGCCCTCTCATTAGAACAAGGGAGTAACTTTAATAACACGTCTACATACACAAAAGGAACAGCTCAGGCTGAATTAATGAAGGTAGAATGGCAATGGTGAGGGCAGTGCCAAAGATTTTAAAAAATCCATGTGTATTTTGCTGTCATTTACTGGTCTCTTCCTATCTATTGGATTCTGCTTCCAGACGGCTGATGGGAGGGTACAGCGTCATTTTAATGAAACTTTCCACACCATATGCGCCTCTGCAAATTTTCCATGACTTCTGGATGAATTTAATAACTGACCCAAGCAGAATTTGGGGGCATATATTAATTTTTCCCTGAGCCTGTGACTCTCAATTCCCTGTCATACATGAACACCTTTCAGGCTACATAAAGCCTTTGTGTAACGAACCTACCATGTGCGGTTGTTGTGTTGAGCATGTCACATCTATCATCCCATTGACTTCTCAAACAACTCTGTGAAATAGGTACTAAAATCCAACTATGATAAGTAAAGCAGGAATATTCTAAAAATCTCAATATTATTATGAGTAAACCATATAGTATTTCTAAATTTTCTTTTCTTCAAATGAGAAAAATGAAAAACGAGTTTGAAAAGATCTTCATGCAATGGATATCCTGAACTGTGCCTGTAGCACACACCACTGTTTCTACTTATCAGCAAATATGATGAACAGTTTTTAAAAATTCATCTAAAATAAGACATTTCAGAGTATCTCAGGAAGAGCAGAAAAGACATACCAAATCAAAGAAATATCAGGCTGCCAAGGCTCCCACAAATTTCTCTAACCAAAATGCATACATAAAAAGTTTATTCTACAAACTCTGAATAGAAATGGATTGCACATATTTAACTGAACTATTTTTGTGTAACTCCAAAGCTTAAAAAAAAACTATTAGATCAACAGCTCTGATTGAAAGTGAAGCCTTCTTCGTATCTAGGTTCAGAGTATGCAATGCAACCTAATATTTAAACTAACTGATTGAAATTTAATTCCCAGTGGAAAGTAGGCTGACAAAGAACTTGAGTTCTGTGTGTTTTGTTTTTAAAGGTAAGAGTACCATTACCTCCACTTTTCTCCTACAAAGAGAGAAACCAAGTATTCAGCAAACTTCTCCAGGGAAAGCAGAATTAATCCCAAACAAGGATTGAACCCACGCTCCTGGCAGTGAAAGCATGGACTTCTAACCACTGGACTGCCAGGGAATCCCCAAGATACAGTATCTTTAAACATGAGGTATTTCTCATAAAAGCAACTAGAATCCCAGATCACTGCTGTAAGATTCTTGTTAACCCCTCCACAAAAAATAAAAAAAGTAAACAGGAAAAAGAATTAGAAAAAAATGTCAAAAGTCTACAAACTTAAGTACACATTAAATATCAATCTTAACTGAACAAGGTATACATCCTCAAAGTGCCAGACACACGCGTGCTAAGTCACTTCAGCTGTGTCCAACTCTTCGCAGCCCAAGGAGCGTAGCCTGCCAGGCTCCTCCGTCCATGGACTCTGCAGGCAAGAACACTGGCGTGGGTGGCCATGCCTCCTCTGGGGATCTTCCTGACCCAGGGACTGAACCTGCATCCCTTATGTCTCCTGCATTGGCAGGTGGGTTCTTTACCAGTAGGGCCACCTGGGCAGCCCATAAGACTTCAAAAGGATGGCGTCTCCATTCTAGGAGGAACCTACTTATTTTTTACCTATTAAAATAAAGATAAATCTCTAACTGTTTAAAATGCAATAAAGCCTGTTAAATGTATTTGAATGCATGACTGCAATTCATTTCTTGATAAAATGATTAAAAAAAAAAAACCTGAAAAGATCCTCAATAAGTTGAGCTGTTAGGGGAAAGATCAGAATCTCTAAATCTGATGTATTTTGAGGCATCTCGCAGCTTTGTGGATGAAAATAGTAGACCAAGATCAAAAGCATTAGAACTAGGAATGCTGCTGCTGCTGCTGCTGGTGAGTCACTTCAGTCGTGTTCGCCTTTGTGTGACCCCATAGACGGCAGCCCACGAGACTCCCCTGTCCCTGGGATTCTCCAGGCAAGAACACTGGAGTGGGCTGCCATTTCCTTCTCCAATGCATGAAAGTGAAAAGTGAAAGTGAAGTCGCTCAGTCGTGCCTGACTCTTCGCCACCCCATGGACTGCAGCCCACCAGGCTCCTCCGTCCATGGGACTCTCCAGGCAAGAGAACTGGGACTAGAACCCCAAATGTCCAGATTTCAAACATCACTCTTCCCATTACATCATGCTTCCCATTTTTAGTAATTTAGAATGCACTTTACAAAGAGCACCACAGAAGATATGTAGCAAACTTTTGTTGCAAATTGTATAATTTCTCCATTTTAAAATTTGAACCTTTATACTTTGCTATGAGGGAGTCTCCCTACAGCTTGGCACACCTAAAGTAATATGCTTATAGTTCCTCCCCTTATCTTGCTGGCGTCCAATGTAACAGAGTTCTATTAAATAAATCTTATTGTTCAAACATTATTGTGGGTTTTAACCAGCTTCCTGTGATAACCCAGTAGAAGTAATTGCACAGTGCCAGCTACCAGTCAATCCATAAAACTGTAAAACAGGCTTTTATTATGCAGCACCGTGTCATTGCAGAAAGCCCCTCTCATTCAGGCCAAACAAGCATTAATGCCACCAGACAGTACAGAAGGAAACATTCCCTTTACTTAAGGAGGTTCACAATCCAGTGAGGAAACACAGAAAACTTAAAACAACTGTCATTAATGCGGCAAGTGCTATAATATAGGGACAGTGGTGGCACAAAGAAGGGACAGATCAACTTTGCAGGGGACGGAGAAACTCGGAAAGTAGGAGTCTTTCAGGGTGGGTAGAAATTCTGCAAGTGGACAAGAAAGAGGAAAGGCATTCCAGGCAGAAGAAAAAAACACAAGTTAAAAACACAGAGGGGTAAATCAAGTGGTAAGTAAAATTCAGTTTTTCCAACCTAACAACTCACCGTGTTGTAAGTCTTAATATTTTCCACAATATTTTTTCTTTGTGGAATGGAATGGGGATTATAACAAAATTCATGTATTCTTTCTTTTTCTTTTTTTTTTTTTTATTCTTTCTTTCTAAATTGCACGTTTGTTAACTATTTTGCTATAAATTGCGCAAACAGGAATATCCCATCATTAACAAACAATAATCTGACAGGTTCTCTCTTTACACAAGTTATGATTGTTTTAGCTATTGTTTGCCTTTAAAGCAAGGAGAGAGAAAAATCTATTTGCAAAAAGTTTAGTAAATAACATCTTCAGTTGCTGGACTTCCTATGGCAGTTCAGGCCCCTTGAATGATATTTCTGTCTTGCAGGAAGAATTTCTTTTGGGAATCCCAAAATACATAACAATACAAAAACCATATTTTACCTACCTAAGAACTGCTTAGTTACCTAATGGAGTTATTTGCAAAGGTTCCAGCCACTGTCAATACAAACAACCCTGAAAGCAGGATACTTTATTCGGTAGTAAGATGTTAACTGATACTGATGACAAAAATAATTTTGAACACCTAATCGTATTTAATACCATAACTAACTCATTGTGACGGCTGATTTAAAGGGCAGTCAACCATGCCAAATTAACATATTTATTTTCATGAGCTGGACATAGCTCTTTTAAATATGCCAAATTAAGGTTGCCCCCTTTTACATCAGCAACGTTTGGGGATCTGTGATTATTTTTCCCTGTAAACCCATGCTGTGTGTCACCTGCAGTGAATACATGGCAAGGGAGAGAGAGACAAGCAGAGGGAGAAGAGAGGGGGAGGAGGACTAGAGTGGACCTGCTAAGTACCAAACAACAACGTGACTGCTGATGGCTCTTTTGCTAAGAACACGCAGCAAGATTATGTATTTGAAATATGTAAACACTATAAAATCACGTTCTTAGAACGGCTTACAAGGTGTTTCCTGTGCTGGTCCCCGCTCTCTCTCTCCAGACCTCTCGCATGACCTTCAGCTTCGCTCCCAAGCTCTGCTGACACTTCTGTCCCTCAGGAAAGCCTTCTCTGTCAGCCTCTACGACCCACTTCTCTGCCCTGCCGATTCCTCCTCAGACACTGTCATGTCCTTGTCTGTATCCCCTTGATCAAAACATAAGCTTCTTAGGGCAAGGAACTCTGGCACCTGCCAGGCCATATATATGTTATATATATGTTAGTTGCTTAGTCGTGCTCGACTCTTTGCAACCCCATGGACTGCAGCCCACCAGGCTCCTCTGTCCATGAGATTTTCCAGGCAAGGTTACTGGAGTGGGTTGCCATTTCCTTCTCCAGGGGATCTTCCCAACCCAGGGATCGAACCCAGGTCTCCTGCACTGCAGGCAGATTCTTTACCAACTGAGCTAGGCCAACCATCTATTAAATATCAATGTTTACTGAATGAATGACTTAAAAATATAAGGCAATGCGNCATTTCCTTCTCCAGGGGATCTTCCCAACCCAGGGATCGAACCCAGGTCTCCTGCACTGCAGGCAGATTCTTTACCAACTGAGCTAGGCCAACCATCTATTAAATATCAATGTTTACTGAATGAATGACTTAAAAATATAAGGCAATGCGTAATGGCTCTATAAAACTTCAAAAGTTTCTAAGACATTCTGGACTTCCTTCTTTCTTCCTCAACCATCTCCCTTACTCTTAAACTCCCAGATTTTTCCACTTAATTCTTCTTGTTCTCCTATTTCACTTTGTGATTGTTAATTTTATTAATTATCTGTCAATTACTTACCTCCCACTTATGACTCTCTATAATTTAACATTTTCCAATAAAATGCTTCTTGTAAAAATTCAGAAAATATGGTAAAATATAAAGAAAATTTGTGAATAATATCACCATACAGAGGGAACCACTAATAGTGTTTGATAAATTTTCATTTGGACTTTTTATTTTTAATTCTGCAAAGGACTATTATCAATTTATCCTTTTTTTTTACTATGAATTTATATACTGTGTACTTATAAAAGTACACAGTATTATATGCATGCTAGCTTGCTTTGTTTTTAACCCAACTAATATCATACCAGACATATTATTTGAAACTTCTTTTGCTGTGGTCTGAATGTTGACGTCCCCCAAAATTCTTAGGTTGAAATCCTAAAACCCAGTGTGATCATATTAGAAAGTAGGGCATTTGAGATACACTACAGTCAGCAGGTGGGACCAATGCTCTTATAAAGAGAGACCCCTGACTCTCTAATTCCTTCCGACACGTGAGGATACGATGTGAAGTCTGAGGCCCAGAAGAGGGTCCTCACCCAGCCACACAGATCTCGAATGGCTAGCACATGAACTGTGTGAAATAAACCCTGGTGTCTATAAACTTTTCAGTCTGTGATACATGGTTAGAGCAACCCAAATAAGCTATTTGTTTTTAAAAATTCAATTTACTTAGAAAATTCTGACAGCACATATGGATCTCCACTATTTAATTCCTATACAGTATTTCACAGTATAGATGGAAGAATTTATTTGTGCATTTTCTTGATAACCATTTAGATTATTTCCACATTTCTGCTAGTTCAAACATACAGGCCTACTCAGGCCTGCTGTCAGATGTGTGAATTTTTTTTTCCCCTCCAGGTGAGACATTAAGATAAGATCCTAGCTATTGAAGATCCAACTCATTTTTTTGGAAGCCACTCCTGTTCACTTAAGTTCACTATCGTTTCTTCTTCTGCATAGCTCATAGTGATGGTTCTTATGCTTTTGTATTTTGTGTGTTGATGTTGTATTGTTATATAGTTTTTATGCATTAAGGTTGCCTTTCATCAAATTAAAAATAAGGACCTTGGAGGATTACATCTCATCTTTTCTGTATCCCAACTGCATAGTACCTTATACATAGTAGACTGTATTATGCACAGTAGCCTTTGACTGTGTGGATCATAACAAACCGTGGAAAATTCTGAAAGAGATGGGAATACCAGACCACCTGACCTGCCTCTTGAGAAATCTGAATTTGGAAAACTCAGCATTGGCCGCAGGACTGGAAAAGGTCAGTTTTCATTCCAATCCCTAAGAAAGGCTAATGCCAAAGAATGCTCAAACTACTGCACAATTGCACTCATCTCACACGCTAGCAAATTAATACTCAAAATTCTCCAAGCCAGGCTTCAACAATACATGAACCGTGAACTTCCAGATGTCCAAGCTGGATTTTAAAATGGCAGAGGAAGCAGAGATCAAATTGCCAACATCTGCTGGATCATCGAAAAAGCAAGAGAGTTCCAGAGAAACAGCTATTTCTGCTTTATTGACTATGCCAAAGCCTTTGACTCTGTGAATCACAAACTGTGGAAAATTCTGAAAGAGATGGGAATACCAGACCACCTGACCTGCCTCTTGAGATCTGTATTCAGGTCAGGAAGCAACAGTTAGAACTGGACATGGAACAACAGACAGGCTCCAAATAGGAAAAGGAGTACATCAAGGCTGTATATTGTCACCCTGCTTATTTAACTTATATGCAGAGTACATCATGAGAAACGCTGGGCTGGAGGAAGCACAAGCTGGAATCAAGATTGCCAGGAGAAATATCAATAACCTCAGATATGCAGATGACACCACCCTTATGGCAGAAAGTGAGAAAAAACTAAAGATCCTCTTGATGAAAATGAAAGATTAGAGTGAAAAAGTTGGCTTAAAGCTCAACATTCAGAAAAAAAGGATCATGGCACCTGTTCCCATTATTTCATGGCAAATAGATGGAGAAACAGTGGAAACAGTGACACACTTTATTTTTGGGGGCTCCAAAACCACTGCAGATGGTGACTGTAGCCATGAAATTAAAAGATGCTTACTCCTTGGAAGAAAAGTTATGACCAACCTAGACAGCATATTAAAATGCAGAGACATTACTTTGCCAACAAAGGTCCATCTAGTCAAGGCTATGGTTTTACCAGTAGTTATGTATGGATGTGAGAGTTGGAGAACAAAGAACCCTGAGCGCCAAGGAATTGACACTTTTGAACTGTGGTGTTGGAGAAGACTCTTGAGAGTACCTTGGACTGCAAGGAGATCCAACCAACCATCCTAAAGGAAATCAGTCCTGAATGTTCATTGGAAGGACTGATGCTGAAGCTGAAACGCCAATACTTTGGTCACCTGATGCAAAGAGCTGACTCGTTTGAAAAGACCCTGATGCTGAGAAAGATTAAAGGTGAGATGAGAAGGGGACCACAGAGAATGAGGTGGTTGGATGGCATCACTGACTTAATGGACATGAGTTTGAGTAATCTCTGGTTTGGTGATGGACAGGGAGCCCTGGTGTGCTGCAGTCCATGGGGTCGCAAAGAGTCGTACATGAATGAGTGACTGAACTAAATTGAATTGAATGATCTAGTGGTTTTCCGTATAGCTTCAGTTTAAGTCTGAATTTGGCAATAAGGAGTTCATGATCTGAGCCACAGTCAACTCTCGGTCCTGTTTTTGCTGACTCTATAGAGCTTCTCCATCTTTAGATGCAAAGAATATAATCAGTCTGATTTCAGTGTTGAGCATCTGGTGATGTCCATGTGTAGAGTCTTCTCTTGTGTTGTCAGAAGAGGGTGTTTGCTATGACCAGTGCATTCTCTTGGAAAAATTCTATTAGCCTTTGCCCTGCTTCATTCCGCATTCCAAGGCCAAATTTGCTTGTCCAGGTGTTTCTTGACTTCCTACTTTTGCATTCTAGTCTCCTATAATGAAAAGGACAGCTTTTTGGGGTGTTAGTTCTAGAAGGTCTTTTAGGTCCATAGAACTGTTCAACTTCAGCTTCTTCAGCGTTACTGGTTGGGGCATAGGCTTGGATTACTGTGATATTGAATGGTTTGCCTTGGAAACGAATAGAGATCATTCTGTCGTTTTTGAGATTGCATTCAAATACTGCATTTCAGACTCTTGTTGACTATGAAAGCTACTCCATTTCTTCTGAGGGATTCTTGCCCACAGTAGGAGATATGGTCATCTGAGTTAAATTCACCCATTCCACTCCATTTTAGTTCTCTGATTACTAAAATGTTGACGTTCACTCTTGCCATCTCCTGTTTGACCACTTCCAATTTGCCTTGATTGATGGACCTAACATTCCAGATTCCTATGCAATATTTACACAGGATATTTACACAGCATCAGGCCTTGCTTCCATCACCAGTCACATCCACAATTAGTTGTTGTTTTTGCTTTGACTCCATCACTTCATTCTTTCTGGAGTTATTTCTCCACTGATCTCCAGTAGCATATTGGGCACCTACTGACCTGGGGAGTTCATCTTTCAGTGTCCTATCTTTTTGCCTTTTCATACTGTTCCTGGGGTTCTCAAGGCAAGAATACTGAAGTGGTTTGCCATTCCCTTCTCCCATGGACCATGTTTTGTCAGAACTCTCCACCATGACCTGTCTGTCTTCAGTGGCCCTACACAGCACAGCTCATAATTTCATTGAGTTAGACAAGGCTGTGGTCCATGTGATTAGATTGGTTAGTTTCCTGTGATTGTGGTTTTCATTCTGCCTGCCCTCTGATGGAGAAGGATAAGAGGCTTATGGAAGCTTCCTGATGGGAGAGACTGACTCAGGGGGTCAGTGAAGAAGAACTAAAGAGCCTCTTGATGAAAGTGAAAGAGGAGAGTGAAAAAGTTGGCTTAAAGCTCAACATTCAGAAAATGAAGATCATGGCATCTGGTCCCATTACTTCATGTCAAATAGATGGGGAAACAGTGGAAACAGTGACAGATCTTATTTTGGGGGGCTCCAAAATCACTGCAGATGGTGACTGCAGCCATGAAATTAAAAGATGCTTGCTCCTTGGAAGAAAACTTATGACCAACCTAGACAGCATATTAAAAAGGGGAGACATTACTTTGTCAGCAAAGGTCCATCTAGTCAAAGCTATGGTTTTTCCAGTAGTCATGTATGGAGGTGAGAGTTGGACTATAAAGAAAGCTGAGTGCCAAAGAATTGATGCTTTTGAACTGTGGTGTTGGAGAAGACTCTTGAGAGTCCCTTGGACTGCAGGGAGAGCCAACCAGTTCACCCTAAAGGAAATCAGTCCTGAATATTCATTGGAAAGACTGATGCTGACGCTGAAACTTCAGTATTTTGGCCACCTGATGCAAAGAGCTGACTCATTTGAAAAGACCCTGATGCTGGCAAAGATTGAGGGCAGGAGGAGAAGGGGACAACAGAGGATGAAATGGTTGGATGGCATCACCAACTCAGTGGACATGAGTTTGAGTAATCTCCAGGAGTTGGTGATGGACAGGGAGGCCTGGCATGCTGCAGTCCATGGGGTCACAGAGTCAGACACGACTGAGCAACTGAACTGAACTGAACTGAGGGCTTCCTTGGTGGCTCAGATGGTAAAAAAATCTGCTCTGGTTCGTTCCCTGGGTTGGGAAGATCCTTCGGAGGAGGGCATGTCAACCCTCTCCAGTAATGCATCACTAGCTGCATTTCAGCACCACAGGTTGAAGTGATATTTTGGATCCATGTGTGCCTGCTAAGTCATGTCTGACTCTTTGTGAAGCCGTGGACTGTTCCAGGCTCCTCTGCCCATGGGATTTTCCAGGAAAGAGTGCTCTAGTGGGCAGTCCATCCCCATCTCTTCCCTCTGCTTCAAGCCCTGACAGTCTCTTTCCCCTACTTCAAGTCCTGACACACGCACACACATAGAAGAGAGAGTGGGGTGTATTAGTTTCTAAGGCTGCTATAACAAAGTGCAATGAACTGGGTAGCTTAAAACAATGGATTTTGATTGTCTCACAGTTCTGGAGAGTATACATCTGCGATAGAGGTTCCGACAGAACCGTGCTTCTCCTGAAATCTGTGGAGCAGTCCTCACTTGCCCCTTTCTCAGTGTTGGTGGCTGGCCAGCAGTCTTTGGTGTTCCTGGCTTGCAGGTGCATGAGTCCAGTCTTTGCCTTTGCCATCAAACAGCCTTCTCCCTATGTGTTTCTTTCTTCATTTGGCTGTCTTCCTATAAGGACACTAGTTATTGGATTAGGGGTCCACCTACTCCAGTATGACCTCATTTGAACTTAATTACATGTGTAATTATCCTATTGCCAAATAAGTTCATATTGTTCAGTACTTGAGGTTAGAAATTCAACATATCTTTTGAGGAGTGGGGGAATGATCAACCAATAACAGATGGTAACCATGAGGAAAGCACACCAGAGAAACCAAAGACATTGCCTTGATTCCAGAATTTATTCCAAGAAGGAGTCCCACTACAGTGGGGTAAAAGATCGAAGAATCTTTTTAAGTATGTATCAGTTCAGTTCAGTCGCTCAGCCGTGTCCGACTCTTTGCGACCCCATGAATCGCAGCACACAAGGCCTCCTTGTCCATCACCAGCTCCCGGAGTTCATTCAGACTCACGTCCCACCTAATATTTGGTTAGCTATGGACTAACTGGGTTTGACTGACAAGTGTATGCTATCATGAGTTAATGATATTAAAAAACCTGAATGCCTTCATATAAAAACTGAATGGCCCTGGATACAGGATAGCGGCCCTAACCTTTCTTGTAGTTTTCCCCAGCTATCCTGTTTGGAGGCAAATGATGGTGTATAATTTTGATGAGTAAATGGGATAAGTGATTGTTGTGGTGAGGGTGTCACTCTTTGCCAGAGAACTGTCTTTGATGTCTAAAGTATTACTTGGGACCTAGATTAAAGAGTTAGTCATACAGTAACAAGCCTAACCAAGAGGATGCAGCTAGCATTTAGGAAATGCACCCATTTTTCTGTATCTCTTTTCCTTTGATCAAACATGTACACATTATTAATAAAAATAAATACAAATTTTAAAAAGACATGAAAAGGAAATGGTAAAATGAGCTCTGCCCTAGTCCAAAAGAAAAAAAAATCACAATTTCAAATCAGGCCCTTTGTTGAGATCCTATACAAGAACAGCAGTATGACTGGGATTCTTAAATGTCAGTGGCTGAAATGGCTAATAAAAGCCTGCTAATAACACAGAATCAAATCACCAAACAAACCCATCTCAAAATCCAGTTTCTCTAGAAGGGAAGGGCATGAACTTTATGGTTGGCACCATCTCTTAATGTAGGACCTTAGGCAAGTGACTTAATCTCTCTCGTTTGCTATGTATAAAACTAAGGCTAACTACCTAGCAAGGCTGCAGTGAGAATTACGTATCTAGCTGAATGCAAGACACATATAACAGGTGTTTCACATTGCAGCCTTCCACCTCCCAGTCCTGTACATCTATGCAAAATACAATCTTTGCCCACTACCCCGTCACCTCCTCTCCATCTCATTCTCTCTCTCTCTCTCTTTTGCCAAAGTTCTTATTTATAATCTAGCAAAGGGTTTATAAACAGGAAATGATTTGCATTTATTCTTAAAAACCAGTGTAAAACAATGCAGTATACCACTGACTGCTTAAGTGCTGACAAACTCGACATTCCTAAAAACAGCAGACACCTATTGAGTGATCACTCGTGCCAGGCATGGTGCTAGGCACGGAGTAAGTGACACGTCTTCCCTCCCTGGTGGAGTTCAGCTTAGTGAACTGAATGAAGAAGCAATGAATAGATAATTGAAAAATATGTTCAGTGCCCTAAAAGAAATGAGCAGGTGCAATGATGGAGACTAATGAAAGGGCAGGTGGGACACTTAGATTAGGAAGGATGGCCTTTCTGAGGTGACATTTAAAGTGAAACCTGAAAGATGAGAAGCTAGATGTGTAAAGAACAAGAGCAAGTGTCTGCAAGACAGTGGAATCAGCACGTGCAGTGAGGCAGTCAGGAGCTAGAAGTGTCTGAGTTCTGGCCGTGTCAACAAGATAGAGGGGCCGCCATGAAGTAAAAATCCAACTCTTATCATGGGCTCAATGCCCTACCTACATTGCCCCTGTGCCCCCTGCCCCAACCTCATATCCTCCCCGGGCATCCATATCACCTATCCTTTCTGCCCTTTATGTGCTGGTCTCATTCCCACCTCAAGAATGAGAGGTTTGCTGTTCTTGTCTAGAACGCTCTGCCCAGACGATTCTCATGACTTCTGGCCCCTGTGGTCAGTCAGGCCTCAGATCAAGTGTCATCTCTGGAGAGAGATCGCCAAGTACCACCCTCACCCAACATTAACTTTTGGTGGTGTTTTTCTCTTCCCATCCCTCAACACTATCAAACGTTATTTTGTTGATGTTTAAAAGTACTTTTTGTTTGTTTTATACTCTCCCCTAAAATCTAAGTCCCATGAGTTTATTTTCCTTATCGCTATAACCTAGAATCATATCTAGAATATAAAGGAAACTCGAATATTACTTGTTGAATTTACGTTGAATGAAATAAATCTTAAAGAGGTAACGCAAGATGTTAGAAAAGAACTGACCCAATTGTGTGAGCGAGGACTTCCTGGAAAAGGTGTTTTCAGTTAAAATTGAAGGGGCAAGAGAGCGAAGGTGGCATGCAGGTAAAAACAAGAACTGTAGAAACCACTAGTTCATTCCCGTCCTTTTTCACTAGCTTAGGAACATCTTTAGCGCTGGAGCCGCGTTGTACTAATCTTTCACCAGAGCCTGTCCCGGGACCTGGCATATAGATAGGTTTTTACACAATGACTGGCTGTGGGGTGCGCAGAAGGGTCTATTAAGTCGGCTGCAGTACTGTTTGAGACTGGCCACTAAGTCTGGCAGCACCCGTGCAAGTGAGCAGACGCCCGTGCCGCAGCCGGCCTTGGCAGCGGCGGGCAGCGGCCCCCGCGCCTGCGCGTTACGGTTCCCTCGCGGCGCGGCTCGGGGAGCCGGCAGCCTCGGCGCGCGCCTGCGCAGTGCGGTCTTCCCGCCTCCGACAAGATGGCGGCGGCCGAGTAGCGCGGGGGCGGGGTGTGGCCGCCGGAAGCCCGGCCGCTGCCGGGGGGAGCCGGGGGCGAAGGCCCGGGCGCGGCGGGCCGAGGCGGGATGCTGTTCCCAGGAAGCGCCGGTGGCCACCGGTGAGGAAGGTCAGGCACGGAGCTGCCTTCCCGAGCCCCCAGCGCCCCCTATGTACGCCCCCCTCTGCTCCAGTGCGGTCGCCGCTTTGCCTGCTTCGGTTCCGCCCTGTGCTGCCGGGTCCCGGAGCTCCGGCGGCGGCAGGGGCTGCGTCCGGCAGGAGAGGAAGCGCCCGGGCTGCGTCCGTGCTTCTGTCCGCGGGGCGTGCGTCTGGCAGGTGGGTGACGATGCAGGCTTCGGTGTCTTCTCTGGGCAAAGCCTTCTCGGCTTTGCCCCGCCGGGGCTCAGACCCGGGTGGTGCTCGGCCGGACTTTGCCGCTCCCTTGTCTCCACGTCCCGCCCCCTCTCCGCGCCCCGCTGCAGGCCTCCGGCTGGCCCCTGGCTTTGCATGCCTCCATTCCCACCCGGGGGCCGGGGGTCGCGGCGCCGGCCGCCCTCTGCAGCCTTCCCTGGCTCCTGCTGAAGCGTCAGCCTTGCAAGCGGTTTCTCCTTTGCGTTAGGCGGGTGGGTCGTCTGCCTGGTTAGTCACCTCCCCATCTTCCTGGTTTCGACCTTCTTGCTTCCTTGAGAAGTCTTTTAACTGTATGGAAAGCTTATCCTAGCTTATAGACTTACAAAGAAAAGCTTGCTATCCAGACGCCAGTGGATTTTGTTCATCTTGTTGAGGGAATCCAGCCCCCAGGAGACTGGGATGGTTTGGGGAATTGGACCATCGAACTCCTGCAAAGTGGAGGAATGGTGCCAGTGACGGCAAGTGATTCTTCATCTAAATTAATCCTTTTCTCACTACAGCAAGTCTTCGGTCTCTAAACTTTGGTAGGGGGGCGGGGGGACATACGTATACTAGATCCAGGGAAAGAATTGAGAAGTGGTCCTGTTTTAAAAGAAGGCTTTATGAAGGTAAGAAATGTAATAGCCCAAGAAAAGATAAGTTATTTTAGTGATTATTTTATTCACTGTTAGCCTAAATTGTCCACTGAAGCTTCAAAATCTTGTGTTGTCCGAGCCCTTTGTTTTATTTGGAAAGGACTAAAATGGAGAAAACGCTTTTTAAACTTGAAACTTCTCAAATATCTTGGATTCTCAATTGTTATTAGTACTACTTGACGATCCTCCTTGTACTTGATATTTTCTGCAAAATTTAGGTTGTGCCAGTATCGTTTCTTCTTCTTTTATTACTAGGGCAAGAGTAGTCAGAATTAATGGTGTAAAAAGTGCAAACTGAAGGGGGGATGTAGTAGTGGAGGAAGTTACCATGTCTGATTTTTCCCATTTTTTCCCTGTAATTGGATAATGTGTCAAGAGCAGCAGAATGGTAAAAAATGAGATTATGAATATAAATGATAGCTTGTCCATTGAGATTGCAATGGTTGGACCTTTTAAAATTAAATTGAGTGATATCCTTTTCTTTGAAGCCATGCTAGGTGCTCTCCAGAGTTACTAAAGCACTAACTGTTGTTGCCTTATTGGAATTCTATGCCAAAAGTCTTTAACAGGTGGGTTACAATTGGCCTGACAGGTTCAACTTTTCGTTCCACCTCCTGACACACATGTGCCTTAACCTATATTGTAGACTTTTGTCCTCTTGATGAATTTCTTAAATTTGGAGATAGAATTGTTCAGTTTAAAAGGAGAGGAGATACTTTAAATGTTTGATTCCTGTACGGGCAGATTCATTCACTTGTTTGTTGCTGTGCTGTGCTAAGTCGCTTCAGTCCTGTCCGTCCCTTTGCGACCCTGTGGACAGCTGGACTCCTCTGTCCATGGGAATTCTTCAGGCAAGAGTATTGGAGTGGGTTGCCATTTCCTCCTCCACAGGGTATTCCCGACCCAGGGATCGGACCCACATCTCTTATGCCTCCTGCCCTGGCAGGTGGGTTCTTTACCACTGGCGCCACCAGGGAAGGCGTGTTTTTAGAGGTGATGGGCTCTCAATTCTGTGCCTTTAGCTGAAAGGATAGTGCTGAGCCCTAGTCAGTAGCTCAGTGCCTGAGGCATTGTGTCAAGACCTGTCTGACCACAGACAATCAACTCTTCCACACTTCTGGAACCTGTTTTCTCTCTTTCTTCCCCTCTTCCTCCCCTTGGGAACCCTCCCATCTTTGTGTCTCTATTCATTCAATTCGCTAGCCTACTGCTCTTTTCATTTGCCTCCCCTTGTCACCAGGGTCCTAGGGTCATCAGTTTTTACCAGCCTGTCATTGATACCTTAGAATACTTAACTTTGTCAGTTTATCTTTCTAGTGACCAGTTCTGAACAGGCCTCATCACTTTTTGATCCCTGAAGGATACAAGAGACAGTTGTGTGAGGATTTTGGTTTGTTTTCATACCAATTAGTGTTCTGTTATCTTCCAGATCTTTAATGTTGGTTGTGTGGTTTTTTTTTTGGTCTTACTTCAGGAAAGCTTTTATAGCAAATAACTATCTTTTCCTTTCCTGAGAAAAATCTCAAACATCTGAGGTATAATCTTTTCTATCCTGATATTGTTTCTTTCAGTTCAGTTCAGTTCAGTCGCTCAGATGTGTCCGACTCTTTGCGACCCCATGAATCGCAGCACGCCNTATTAGATATATTATACTATAACCTACCTGATATTATTAGATATATTATACTATAACCTACCTGATATTAGCACAGTTTTAACAGTTTTCTTTTGGTTAGTGCTCACATTTTTTTCTGTCTTTTTACGTCCATCTTGCTATTTGTTTTAAATTTGTCCCATGTGTTCTTTATTCTTTTATTCTTCTTTTCTACAAATCAAGCATTTTTCATATTTCATTTAATCTTGTCTATTAGCTTTTAATGCATTTTTGTGTTATTCTTTTAGTGGTACCATGTGAATTACAGGGCTACCAGGTACCTTAAGCACCTTCCAAACAATCCTCCCAAGTCCTTCTTGCTACTGTTGTATATTTTATTTCTACTATGTTTTAAGCCACACTGGCAGTCATATTATCATTTTAAAGTTCAATCTTTAACCAACCTAAGGAAATATACATGAAGGCTGTACACAGAATGAACAAAACTAAGTAATACTATTCCAGCTAAACTGATACTTGCTGAAATCCCCTACAGATTCGTGTAGCCTGGCAGCCAGGGACTCAGGGAGTATGCTGTTAGTGTGCAAATTCACAGGCACTGTGCATCTAACTGGCACTGCACGGAATTTACAGCCTCCAGCCTCAGTAGCGTGGAGCTTCTAGAACACTGGAGGAACCCTGGTGTAGTTCTAAGACACACAGGTACACTGACTAGGGGCCTCAATTCCTTCTCTTACTTAGCCTGACATTATCATTTTATCTCATCCTTTCCTCCTACTGGAATGTTTCCAAAAACGTTATAGAACAAATTCCTACATTGGACCAAAAGGTCTGTTAACTAAACTATTAAGATCTTTTAACTTTGCTGTGTTGCAATCACACAAAATTACCATTTTTATAGGCTAAAATTGCTTCAGTTCAGTTCAGTCACTCGGTTGTGTCCGACTCTTTGCGGTCCCATGGACTGCAGCACGCCAGGCCTCCCTGTCCATCACCAACTCCTGGAGTTCACTCAAACTCACATCCATCGAGTCGGTGATGCTATCCAGCCATCTCATCCTCTGTAGTCCCCTTCTTCTCCTGCCCCCAATCCCTCCCAGCATCAGAGTCTTTTCCAATGAGTCAGCTCTTCACATCAGGTCCCCAAAGTACTGGAGTTTCAGCTTTAGCATCATTCCTTCCAAAGAACACCCAGGACCAATCTCCTTCAGAATGGACTGGTTGGATCTCCTTGCAGTCCAAGGGACTCTCAAGAGTCTTCTCCAACACCACAGTTCAAAAGCATCAATTCTTTGGTGCTCTGCCTTCTTCACAGTCCAACTCTCACATCCACACATGACCACTGGAAAAACCATAGCCTTGACTAGATGGACCTTTGTTAGCAAAGTAATGTCTCTGCTTTTGAATATGCTATCTAGGTTGGTCATAACTTTTCTTCCAAAGAATAAGCATCTTTTAATTTCATGGCTGCAATCACCATCTGCAGTGATTTTGCTTACCTACTGGCAATTGCATATGGCTTGAAGCAATACTTAAGTATAATTAAGATATCTAGATTAAGGAAATCAAACTTAAATTACATTAAGTGTAATCGAGGTTACACTTAATCTAGATATCGTTCAACCAAATCAGGATTTGGAAAACTAAGCTTTAATATCTGAATTCAAACATTAAAAAGATTATTCTGTCTATGACACTCTAGACCAATGAAAGGGGAACGAAGCTCACATTTAGCTGTTTAGTAAGAAGAACCCAAGACAGAAGATAACTGCAAAATTGCTACAGGAATGCCATTTTTACTGGCTACAGGAAGAAAACAAATGGATCCTAGTCTTTCCTACTGCACACGAGTGGCCCCCTAGGTTTCAAAAGGCTCTGTATGCACTGAAAAACAGGCTAACCTGGATTACAACCAGTAGAAATGAAATTTTCGGGGATTTCTACTTTGAGGGCAAAGAAGACTTTAGAAGGCAAGTCTGTATCAAAGTCCCTCACATTTCTATTGTAATAAAAGCTTCCTTAGAGAGGAATGAATGGACTAAACATATTTATCTTGGCTTTCTATTAAAATTGAAATAATAAAAGGCATACAACCAGAAAGGCACAGCAAACTTGAGAGGAGAGAGCAGCAGATAAGGATGCCAATAAAACTCTCTGGGAGGTGAAGAGCGATGGTCCAGTAATAAAGGACAGCTTTCGGGTTTCCTTCAGTCACGTAAGTACTTGGCAGGGGAGTGGGTGGTATGATGCAATCAACAAGAAGCAACCCTATTTATGCCAGAAGTACAGAAAGGTCAGGATTCACAAGTATCAGGGGTTACTCTAAAGACAAGGGCACTGGGTTGAGTCTGAAAACAGAAGGACTGAATATGAGTATTTATAGTGAGCACTTAGCTCAGCAGCTCATTCTCCTAAGGCACACGAAGGTGATCAGTCTGGGGGTTTATTTTCTGGGGAACACTCAAACAAGGGACGAGAAGGATTGCTGACTGAGAGACTCTAAACTCTGAGGGATGGAATGAGGCACCACTCTAAGGACAGAAGGATTACCTTGATAAATGAGAATTTCAGTCCTCTTCCTCCTAGTGTTCCAGCAAAAAAGGCAGCCAGGCTGATGACCACCACCACCATCCATCCACCAGCTAAGGCAAAAGTCTGAACAATTTGTCTGGAAAAGCTGACTGCAGAGCTGAAGAAAAGGGGTCTTCAATAAAATGAGTCTCTGCCTAATCACTCTATAGTAAAAAGCTATCACCTACAAGCTTTCACAAAGGAGAGCTTCCCACAGCACTTTAACGCCTCCCTCAAATATGAAGAAAGAGCTATGGATGACCAGACACTTGAGAAAACCCTGTAACCAAAAAGACAGAGACTAAAACACCCATGAAAAAGAAAAACAGAAGGACTCTGAAGAGAAGAGACAATATAGGGAGAAGAAGAATTCCAAGAAGCAGAAGAAAACAAAATCTTTACTATAGGAATAGGGTATTATACAAAAGTATTCAGAGAAGAAAAAAAGGCCTTAGAAACTTTAAAACATGATAGAAATAAAATATTTTACGGGAAGTATTGGAAAGCAAGTTTAAGGAAACTTCCCAGGAGTTAGGATAAAAGACAGAGGCAGGAAACAAAACCGAAGGCCTGACCTGTGACTATGAAGTGTGGGGGGATCAGATGCACAGCACAGATGCGCCACAACTATATGCAGTAACATGGAGCGCCCTCAGGAAAACACACCTGCATAAAAAGCAATTCACAGAAGACGTACTGTCGCTATTCAGTTGCTCAGTCATGTCTGACTCTTTCTGATCCCATGGACTGCAGCACGCCAGGCTTCCCTGTCCTTCACTACCTCCCTGAGTTTACTCAGATTCACGTCCATCGAGTCTGTGATGCCATCCAGCCATCTCGTCCTCTGTTGTCCCCTTCTCCTCCCACCTTCAATCCCTCCCAACATCAGGGTCTTTTCCAATGAGTCAACTCTTCGCATGAGGTGGCCAAAGTACTGGAGTTTCAGCTTCAGCATCATTCCTTCCAAAGAAATCCCAGGGTTGATCTCCTTCAGAATGGACTGGTTGGATCTCCTTGCAGTCCAAGGGACTCTCAAGAGTCTTCTCCAACACCACAGTTCAAAAGCATCAGTTCTTCGGCACTCAGCTTTCTTTATGGTCCAATTCTCACATCCACACATGACCACTGGAAAAACCAGAGCTTTGACTAGACAGACCTTTGCCAGCAAAGTGATGTCTCTGCTTTTTAATACACTGAATAGGTTTGTCATAGCTTTCCTTCCAAGGAGCAAATGTCTTCTAATTTTACATAAGCTATAATATACCATTGTATAAAGCCCCAAAACAAATACAACTAAACAATGTCACATACATCATTTCAGACTCTGAGTATCTGAAAGATGGCAGCACATGAGTCTATGAAAACTCCTTCACAAAAAATGTACAAGAATCCTTGGTTAAGGATTCAGTGGTAAGGACTCCACGTTGTCACTACCAAGGGCCCAGGTTCGATCCCTGGTTGGGGAACTGAAATCTCACAAGCCATACAGTGGCAAAAAAAAAAAAAAAAAAAAGTCAAATCACAGATTTGCAAGCAAGTAGAATGTTTTTTACTTCTGTGTTGCAAAGCAGAAGTCTGTAACTTTTAAATTCTTGGTTTCACCAATTCTCTGAAAGACTAAAGACATTAACACATACTGAAATAATATTAATTTTTAAACATCATTTGTTCCTATAGCTTATTGTTGGCCTTAAGTCACAATTCAGTCTTCCTTTGTCAGAAGGCTTTTCAATGCTTCCAGCTGTGATTTCAAAAATGTCACTAGGACAATGCTGAATTGTGAAGCCACAGACAGTGAATGATAAGAGATGCAAAGTAACAGGAAGAAAAAAAATCACAAGGGGACAAAAAGGAGAGAGAGAAAAGACAGTATCTATAGGAAAATATATATCTAAAACGTTCAATTACACAAAAAAGAATGGTCTCTGTTACTTTTCATACTGAACATATGATTCTGTGATTATCAGTACACACATCTACGTCGGTCTTGTGTCCATGGTTCCTAGATCATGGCTCCCGAGACTCTTGGAATTCCTCAAGGGTAGAGCATGGGGAGAACTTTGTTATCTTATTANAAAAAAAAAAAAAAAAAAAGTCAAATCAAAGATTTGCAAGCAAGTAGAATGTTTTTTACTTCTGTGTTGCAAAGCAGAAGTCTGTAACTTTTAAATTCTTGGTTTCACCAATTCTCTGAAAGACTAAAGACATTAACACATACTGAAATAATATTAATTTTTAAACATCATTTGTTCCTATAGCTTATTGTTGGCCTTAAGTCACAATTCAGTCTTCCTTTGTCAGAAGGCTTTTCAATGCTTCCAGCTGTGATTTCAAAAATGGCACTAGGACAATGCTGAATTGTGAAGCCACAGACAGTGAATGATAAGAGATGCAAAGTAACAGGAAGAAAAAAAATCACAAGGGGACAAAAAGGAGAGAGAGAAAAGACAGTATCTATAGGAAAATATATATCTAAAACGTTCAATTACACAAAAAAGAATGGTCTCTGTTACTTTTCATACTGAACATATGATTCTGTGATTATCAGTACACACATCTACGTCGGTCTTGTGTCCATGGTTCCTAGATCATGGCTCCCGAGACTCTTGGAATTCCTCAAGGGTAGAGCATGGGGAGAACTTTGTTATCTTATTTGGTGTCTTGTCCTCAGTTCCTGAAATAGCTTCAGAGTATAAAAGTGAAATGGGTGTTTTATTATTGATAACCTCTTGTAACCACATCTGAATTTCTGCTAACGAGGTGACTTTATATGAAGGTCCTAGGTTACCCATGCTTGGCAGGCAGCTAGTTGCCAGGGGAACCAAGCCATGTGATAAGAGGGTAGGAACTTTCAGTCCAACTCATCCCACCCAACCCAACCCCCACCCCGGGAAAGAAAGAGGGACTAGAGATTACACTCAGTCACCAGAGGCCAAGTAAATAATCCAGTTGCCTGGGTAATGAAACGTCCATAAAAATCCCTGAGGACTGGGTCCGGAGAGCTTCCAGGCTGGTGAACACACGGAGGTGCCGGGAGAAAGCAGGGAAGCTCTAATCTCTTTCTCTTTGCACCTCTTCCATCTGCCTGTTTCTGAGTTCTATCCTTTAGCAATAAAGCTGTAGTGTCACCAGTAAAATATTTTCCCAAGTTCTCTGGGTCGTTCTGCTTAATAGTAAAGTAATCATTCCCGAGGGGCAGCTTATGGAAGGTGCTCTAGCCAGCTGGTCAGCAGCACAGGGGACAACTGGACTTGGGACTGGCAGGAAAGGGGGACGGGAGGCAGCCTCACGGGACTGAGCCCTTAGCCTGTGGGATCTGATGTTATCCTCACATAGCGTCAGAACTGCTTTAAACGGGAAGACACCCAGCTAGAGTTGCAGAGGACTGTGTGGAAGGAAAAAAAATCCCAGACCTTTGGTGACCAAAAATGAAGTGTTTTGTGTGAGTAATAAAGGAGAGATACAAGAATATTTTTTCCTTTATACAACACTGATGTCTTTTGTAAAGATTTTTCTGCCAGTTTTGACAGCAGTTAATTTTTTTTAACCTCATTTTTAGGTGAATCCCACTAAAAGAGTAAAGAAATAATTGCCCATTAAAGATACTCTAGATGTGACAATGTGTGACTCATCTAAATGAGAAAACTGATTTATTCAATTGATTTTTTTCAGTAAAACTACAAATCTTCATAATGATGAAAGCAGGATGTAAAAGTCAAGCTTGTCTTGATTTTTGTACCAATCTACAAACCAGTCTGTACCCTAATGCAACAGAAGATAAGGACACAGAACCATAAGCAGAAAACAAGGAATACATATCACATCCTAGTAGGTAACCCGGGGCAGGTAATTTACACTGCGGCCTAAATTCTCCTGAGCTCTAATCGGATCAGAAACTTTCATTCCCATTCTCACGAAGCTGAACTTCTGACAACTGGAAGACAGACTGAATTCTATCTTTATGCAAAGAAACTTAAGCAAGGTCACCTTACACCTACAGCCGTCTGGGCAAACATTCTTAGGAAGAATACATTCATCTCACACGTAGTTATCTGCTTAAGCTTAATTTGACTCTATGTTCAGTGCAACTCATCACAAATCACGTAAAGACAATGTATGATAACCAAAGAACATGAAAAACGGAAAACGCTTAACAAAGCACCATTTCAAGTCCTAACAATCACACTTGCAGTAACAAAATGGGGTAGATTATTTTCTTTAGCTGTTTTGTATTCTTGCAGCAGACAACAATGCCACAGAGCAGAAAACTTAGAGCCTGTTCTTTCACCTGGAAGAATGCACAGTTGCCACCTGAGCCCTCTAGAGTGACTGAAAGCAATCTCCTGTTGTTGGAAAGGCTGCGGTGAGCTTCGGCCAGTAAGCAGGGTTGAAGATACTCTGTGAGATGCTAAAGTGGTTCTTTATATGTGCGTCTGCACTGCCCCTCAACAGGAGACTTGTAGTAATAAACCAGGAGTATGCTCCCTAAGAGTGTGTATGTTCTAACGAGCCTCTGTTTCAATCAAGTCCCAGAAATCATTTTCCACAGAGCATCTTCATATGGAAGGTTGTATCAGTCTTCAGTTAAGTGGTTCTTTATATGTGCGTCTGCACTGCCCCTCAACAGGAGACTTGTAGTAATAAACCAGGAGTATGCTCCCTAAGAGTGTGTATGTTCTAACGAGCCTCTGTTTCAATCAAGTCCCAGAAATCATTTTCCACAGAGCATCTTCATATGGAAGGTTGTATCAGTCTTCAGTTCCTCTGAAGCACTAGTCCACGATTAAACTTCTTACGAAGAAATGCTCAGAAATAAAGAGATCAGAATTAGGGCTCTCTTTCACACTTATGGCCATGCATTCATTTCGTGACTTTTTCATTTTTAAAAGAAAAGTGCTGCTGAGATGGAAATCATCTCAATAAATGCGGGGTCAGTCATTACACACACACACACAAAGTCTCAAGTTCTGGTGAATTCAGTATCACTTCTAGAGTCATTGGTGCAGAACGGCTTTTGCCTGTGCGTTAACAACGAGAGAGAACAGGGTATTCCATGAACGAGGAGAGAAGAAACCCACACAGAAAGCCTTCAGCAGCGCTTGCTCTACAGCACTGCAGCCGCGTTCACAACACTCAAACCAAGATCTGTGTCGTGAAGAAGCTCTGCGTTTATTGCCGACTTATCTTTGTTAGCTGAATCTCACAAAACAACCATTCTCTCAGTGAAAAGAAATAAACAGAGTTTAGGAGGAAACTAAGGTTTTCCTTTTTAAGGTGCTACAGCTTTGAAGGTTCAAAGATGAAGCTGTTCAATTTCTACCACAGAACAGACGAATTTGAATGAAACACTACTTATGTATGTTAGACAGAAATGAAAAAATTGAAAACATATTTGCTAA
>SJYX01020501.1:39389-80388 GCA_006410675.1 Oreotragus oreotragus | reverse complement strand
GGGGAGCCTGGTGGGCTGCCGTCTATGGTGTTACACACAGTTGGACACAACTGAAGCGACTTAGCAGCATAGTTAATAACATTCCCTTTATTTTTTTTTTAAATTAGGTCATAGGAGGCCTACCTATATGATTATGAATCTTCAACAGATATTAAATACTCATAAACAGTGTAGCATCAACCACGTATAAATAGCATGTTCAGCATCAGACTCCAAGGGCACCCAAATAATAGAGTGAAAGGCAAGAGAGTCCAGAAGTGGCGGCAAGAAATGGGACTATCCAGCTCTCCCTCAAGCTTACTCCATGCATGTGGCAACCATGTACACACACACACACACACACACACACACAACCCAGAAGGGGGACAGAGACCTGAGAGCCTATCTTTCATTATCCTGCCAACCGAAATCTAAAAACTGAATCTAACTTGACTGAATTTATACACCTTTAACTGGAGGAGGCAATGGCACCCCACTACAGTGTTCCTGCCTGGAGACTCCCAGGGACGGGGGAGCCTGGCGGGCTGCAGTCTATGGGGGCGCTAGGAGTCAGACATGACTGAGCGACTTCCCTTTCACTTTTCCCTTTCATGCACTGGAGGAGGCAGTGGCACCCACTGCAGTGTTCCTGCCTGGAGACCCCCAGGGGCAGGGAGCCTGGCGGGCTGCAGGCCTTGGAGTCGCAGAGAGTCAGGCACGACTGAGCAACTGACCGTGAGTACTGTCTGACTTCTAAGCTGGACTCTCCAGAACCTTAATATTCAAAGTGACCCCAGAACACACCAGGCCCATTTCAATTAGCATTCAAAATATAGCTATCCCTGAAATTAGTTTTCAAGGATAGCACTGATTAGAAAACACTATCAAAATCCTTATGATACAAAAGTAGAAAATACTCTACGTTTTTAACGAAAATGTTCATGTTGCCACAAGGAGTACCCTAAAAACAAGGCCAGGAAATGAAGAATGAGTCTTTGAGAAACTGCTCTATCCAGGACCTTTTAAAAAGGCAAGCAATTTAAATTAAATCAGGTTTTCAAAGGCTCCCCTAGTAGCTTAGATGGTAAAGCATCTGCCTGCAAAACAGGAGACCCGGGTTCGATCCCTGGGTTGGGAAGATCCCCTGAAGAAGGAAATGGCCACCCACTCCAGTATTCTTGCCTAGAGAATTTCACGGACAGAGAAGCCTGGCAGGCTACAGTCCATGGGGCCGCAAAGAGCTGGACACAACTGAGCGACTAACACACACAGGTTTTCAAAGCACGCTGTCTATCTTCTGGTTATTTAAAACCAAAACCACCTTACTGACCAAAGTAAAAATCCTGAAGCTATCTACTAACCACAAGAGATTATGCAAAAGTTCAGAATTTGTGCCAACATTTGTTCAAAGTTAGTTCCAACTAACTTTGGTAATTAAAATTACCAAAAAAAAATTAAGTTGGTAATTAAAAATAAGACTTTGGGATTATTATGACAGTTAACCAAGAAACTTTGTTTAAAATACACTGCAGCCAGTAAGAATCACAAACCTAATGCAGAAAAATTAGCCATTTCATTAAATACTCTCAGCAGTACCAGAAGGTATCAGCAGAGGGCCTCTAGAAACAGCGGTACACAAGCTTTCTAAAAAATCTTTCCCAAGTAAACCAGGAAATGAATTACTTCCTTGGTACTGATATTTGCCAAAAAGAAAGTATAAGTTCAAATTAATTTGTCAACATCTGATTAAGACTCTAGCTCAGAAATGAAATCTGGGAATTTCTATTAAACTAAAAAAATTCACCCCCAAACGAAGAAAGCAACATTCCAATGTCAAATATTGCTTTTCAGGTTACCACTCTGCACTGTAGGACCAAACTTTTCTAACAGTTTAGACAAAAGTGTCAGCTCTTCAGAATATTATTTAAAAAAAAACATTTGATATCTATTGTTGTTCAGTCACTAAGCCATGTCTGACTGTTTGCTGCACGCCAGGCTTCCCTGTCCTTCACCATCTCCCAGAGCTTGCTCAGACTCATGTCCATTAAGTTGGTGATGCCATTAAAGCATCTCACCCTCTGTTGTCCCCTTCTCCTCCTGCCCTCAAGACATCTAAGATCAGAAAATCACAAATATGGTAGAAAAGCAACATGTGCTATCTTACTGTCAGTAAATTAGGGCCCTCCTGAACCAGGCAGGTCCACATCACTTCTGGTTTCCTGAGAAACTCTTATAATTTCAGAGGCTTCCTTTATCCCAGTAGGCTGAAAATTCTATTATTTGGAGTTGGGAAGTAATTTTTTTTTTTTAAGATAAAACAAAGTTCACTAGCAAAGTCTACTAGCAAAGTCTTATAACATTCTTTAAATTACTGGGCATCTGTATTTTTAAAGCACTATTGACAAAAATTTCAACTGTTCTGAATTAAATTCTGTGACTTTCACCAGGTGAAAATGAAAGATATGAAAAAGACTGCAAAAAGGAAAAGCAACTTCAAACTAGAGTTAAATATATTAAAAGAAGCATATCGGGTCTTAGAATCAGAAAAGTGATAGGGACTTCGCTGGTGATCCGGTGGCTAAGACTCTGGGCTTCCAACGCAGGAGGCCTGGGTTTCAGTGCTGGTCAGGGAACTAGACCTCACACGCTGCAGCTAAGACCTGGAGCAATGGAATACACAAACAAGAGAAGCGACAGCTAAGCTCTCGTAACCACCTGTGGACACTGTACTCTGTTTCGGAGACCATAATTTAATAAGAATACCGAAGAACTAGAACAACCAAGAGCTGATGGACCAGTGTGACTAAGTATTCAAAATGACGATGTGAGAACACCCCAGCGCTTACTCCAGCAGCACATATACTAAAATGGGAACACAGAGGATACTAACGGGGCCCTGCACAGGGATGACACTCAAATTCCTGAAGCACTCCATATTTTTCATGGGCCTCTAGGGTCCTTAGTGAATTGTTTAAAACACAGATTTACATCTGTGACTGCCAAGGATCTTCCTGATTTGCAGTTTCCTGATGGAGCCCAGGGAGACTCCAGATTCATCTAGCATCCCAGAATCTCACTGCTAGAAGGCCATTCTTTAGGTCAGTTTTCTCTCTGAGCTACCTCCAGGCATTACTGATGGCTAAGGTTAGTTTTGGCAAGACCCACACCAGCAAAGGGTAGTAGTCAGAAGGATGACTTCTGCTACTCATCTGGAAAAGATGACCAGAGCTGTTGCAAAGTAGTAACAGAAGACACCAGACAAGGGCAGTGGGGAGATCAGCCTCTGTCACTGCCCACGTTCAAAAGCTTCCTTATTTTGCAACAGAAAACCTTTGTCCCCCTTTCTTGTCCCCTACTTGATCAGAACAGTCATGTTCTTCGATTCTCTGACATACAAACAGGGTAAAAAGGCAAGAAAGCTGAACACAGCATCCATCAGAAGGAACCCAGGGATCTGTCCCTAGTATCACAGTTAGCTGCATTACCTCAGGCTGTTTTCCCAACACTTTTGGATCTGTAAAATGAGGAGCTTGCTTAGGCTTAGCCCACAGCCTTAATAGTCTTTGACTTTTTGCTAATCACCTGGCAATAGCCAGCGATCTTTTGGCTGCAAATCATTTGTGTTGCAAGGGGCTCATTTTGTAACCAAGGTTTCTAAATTCTTAGCTTCTTCATTACAATGATATCGAAATCTGTGTCAGGGCTCTTTACCCCAGTAAAATGTTACTGTGATAAAATAAAATGTAATTGCCAGTTCTATAGCTCAGTCAGTAAAGAATCCACCTGCAATGCAGAAGACCTGGTTTGGGAAGAACTCCTGGAGGAGGAAATGGCAACCCACTCCAGTATTCTTGCTGGGGAAATCCCATGGACAGAGGAGCCTGGTGAGCTACAGTCCACGGGGTCACGAGAATCGGACATAACTTTGCGACCAAACTACCACCAACAAATATTTCACTTGATCTTTGGCTAAAGATATATTTTTGTAATATATAAACCAATAAATCCTTGCTAATTCTTTTTACAAAGAGATTTCTCCAAAGACTGATTTTTGAAATCAAACATCTTTTACATATTTTAAAGGATTCTATTTAGGAAACAAGATGCTTTCAAAGTCAAACCATACATAAAATCAGAGACACTAATGCCTAATAAATATATGCTGATCCTGAAGTATGAAATCTGGTCTGCTCCCACTGACTGACGAAATCACAGGTCACGATGATGTAACATCAAAACAAATCAAATATTAACAAATACTTACTAAAGCCCAATATTGTGCTAACTTGCCAAAGCTACCTGTCTTTCTTTACATATAATGCTGCATTATGATCACTGAAGAAAAACCAATCTGTTCTAGTAATTATCTTCTATCATACATGATCCTGGTCTGTCCTTCTATTTATCTACTTATGAGTCTTTGGGAAGCTAATAGTCACAAGACAAATTCTTGTAACAATGTTCTGGATTAAAAAAAAATAAAAAAGAGTAGTGGACTTTGGGGGCCAAAATTCTCCCTCCCTCTTAAGATTGAAGGCTACTGATAAAGTACTCAAATCCTCTGTGAATAAAAGGGGAAAGCAGAAGGTATAGGCACATACTATGTTCCTTTAGAGGTCTAATTACTCTAAAGTCTCTCTATATTTTGTAATATAAAGGAAAAGGAGGTTAAACTTAACTTAAAGAGTGAATTTGCCTTTACATTATGTTGAGCCTTTGTCACAGAAGGAATACAACTCAGATGTTAAAAACAAAACCAAACAAAACTTGGAGAGGCATCCTTATGATGATAACTGTGCATGGTAAGTCTACTAAGGTCAGGAATATCCTAGCTACACCTTCGATTCCACTCTTAGGACAATCACATTAAAAATCTGCATAAGATCATTAAGGATAATAAAGGTATCTTGTGGGTCACCACAGGAACATATTGCATTAAAACAAACATACACATTCTGGACCTCCTTGTGGCTCAGCTGGTAAAGAATCCACCTGCAAAGAGGGAGACCTGGGTTCGATCCCTGTGTTGGGAAGGTCTCCTGGAGAAGGGAAAGGCTACCAGGCCAATATTCTGGCCTGGAGAATTTCATGGACTGTATAGTCCATGGGGTTGCAGAGTCGGACACGACTGAGCGGCTTTCACTTCATTTCATTTCACACATTCTAGACCTCTGAGTTAGGGTCAGTAAGCCTACAAGTTACTTCCTTTGGCATACAAGTTTTGTTCTACAAAGTACCTTTACTAGAGAACAACTGAAAAGTCAAAACACATCTGCATCTCTGATTTATCCCTACTTTTCCATCCCGTATCATTTCTTTGATGATATAATTTCCTTGATAGTATCAGCAACCAAACTGACACTAAATACACCAACAAGAAAGATCTCTATTGGTTTTCATTTAAAAAATACAATTTTCAATGTTTTTGTTTTTAGGAAAACAGACATTATTTTACTAGTTCTCCCAAGCAGACTTTAGGACTTTCAATTTTATCTTTAATTATTTTAAGAAGTATTTATTTACTCACTTATTTGGTTGCACTGGGTCTCAGCTGTGGCATATGGGATCTTTGGCTACAGGATATGGGATCCAGTTCCCCAACCCGGGATTGAACCCAGACCCCACTGCATTGGAAGCCTGGAGTTCCAGCCACCGGACCACCAGGGAATTCACTTTATTTATTTATTTTTAATTGGAGGATAATTGCTTTACAATTTGTGCTGGTTTTGGCCACACAACAATATCTCTATTTTTAATTCTAACATTGTCAGTAAATTCTACCCACTCTTCTATCATCAATTCCATTTCCAGTTACCAATTCAGTTCAGTACTTTAAAAGTACTACTACTACACATGATAGTCACCACTCAGTCCAGCCCATCTGCTAACACTTCCCTGAGATAGTGGCTTCTCAGGGTATAATCCCTTCATTACTGATGGCCTGTCACAGCAGGAGTCGTCTCCTCACTTCTGCCTACTCCTCCTGGTCTAGGGGTACCACCTTGTGGTCAGCAACAGGAATTATCCTTCCCATCACCTCGTTTCTTTCCCCTTTGGAAGCACAGTACACTAGGCTTTCTGGTTTTGCACACGGCTCAATTAACTCAATCTTACAAACCTCCCTTTCACTTGAACAGAGTAGAATGCCATCCTGCAGTAATTTACTGTGGAGGGTAGTGTTCCTTATTTATAAACCCTGGGAAATTCACATACTCTAAGTCTACAAACTATTTGTTACTGAATGAGAAAGAATGGGTTTTAGTCTACACCTTCGACAAGGCCACTTGACGTGACTATTTTAAAAGCTACATATAAACACAGTAAGTTTATTCAAAAACAAAACAAAACACAGTAGGCCCCAAATGGAGTCTCTTATGCTAATTCTCATATCATCAAACTGAGAACTAAATTACGGTTTTTTGCCTCTCCCAGAAATGGACTCAAACCAGCCAACCAGGAACTGCTGATTAGCATTAGTTAGGTAATCCTTGCCATCCTCTGTAAGGAGAGTAACCTAGCAATAACCAACACATTTTTTGGATGAGTGTAACTTCCTTGTTCCTGCTCCCTTCTGCCTAGAAGTCTTTTATTCTGTACAGCTCTTCAGAGTTCGTTTCTATTTGCTCAGACTGAATGCTGCCCAATTCATGAATCGTCAAATAAAGTCAGTAAGCTCTTGACTTGGTTCAATTTTGTTTTTTTGAAAAGTACTAACACCACCCTTATGCCAGAAAGTGAAGAGGAACTAAAAAGCCTCTTGATGAAAGTGAAAGAGGAGAGTGAAAAAGTTGGTTTAAAGCTCAATATTCAGAAAACGAAGATCATGGCATCTGGTCCCATCACTTCATGGCAAATAGATGGGGAAACAGTAGAAACAGTGTCAGACTTTATTTTTTGGGGCTCCAAAATCACTGCAGATGGTGACTGCAGCCATGAAATTAAAAGACGCTTACTCCTTGGAAGAAAAGTTATGGCCAACCCAGACAGCATATCGAAAAGCAGAGACATTACTTTGCCAACAAAGGTTCGTATGGTTTTTCCAGTAGTCATGTATGGACGCGAGAGTTGGACTGTGAAGAAAGCTGAGCGCCGAAGAATTGATGCTTTTGAGCTGTGGTGTTGGAGAAGACTCTTGAGATTCCCTTGAACTGCAAGGGATCCAACCAGTTCATTCTAAAGGAGACCAGTCCTGGGTGTTCTTTGGAAGGAATGATGCCAAAGCTGCAACTCCAGTACTTTGGCCACCTCACGCGAAGAGTTGACTCACTGGAAAAGACTCTGATGCTGGGAGGGATTGGGGGCAGGAGGAGAAGGGGACGACCGAGGATGAGATGGCTGGATGGCATCACGGACTCGATGGACGTGAGTTTGAGTGAACTCCGGGAGATGGCGACGGACAGGGAGGCCTGGGGTGCTGCGATTCATGGGGTCGCAAAGAGTCGGACACGATTGAGCGACTGAACTCATCTGAACACTTAGACCATACAACCTAAGTTTAAATAAGACATACAGATCAAACTCTCATTAGTAAGAAACGTTTCAAGTATTGCTCCTCACCCATCAGGCGTGGCAGACAGGTGGCTACAGCTAACGGCCTTGACATGCTTATCATTTTCTCCCCTTTAACAATGCCAAAAAAAAGTCCAACTTCCGTAACATTTCCTCACAGTACAGGCCTTTGGGACCTTACCCTGTGCTGTTCCCCCAGGTCTCCCTTCAGAGAGGTTTGGTCTGCTTCCTTGCATCCTCAGGTTTTTGCTTGTGTATCAGTGAGGTCTTCCCCAACCACTCTGCTTAAAACTTCCCTCCCTAGAAATCTTTATCTTCTTACGCAACTGTCACATCGTGCACTTTACTTATATGTTTTGCTTACCTCCTCCTAAACTTCTCCAGAGCGAGTATTTTTGTTTGTTTGATTCATTCATGTATTCTCAGCGCCTAGGACTGTGGTGGGCAAAGTATGGGCCGAGGCCCAGACGCTGTTCACCAGTCAAACCCCGACATGCGCATTCATTTACATATTATGGGTGACTGATCTCATGCTCCGACACAACTGAGTAGTGGCAAGACAGACCATATGGTGGAAAACACTTACAGCGCCTACTTACAGAAAAAGTGCGCAGATCCCTAACCTAACACAATGGTAGCTCATTCAGTGGAACAATTACTGAACGATTACTGAGCAAACACACACGGGGGGATATGTCTCCCATCCCGCAGTATTTTATAAAGATATAACAGAAGAGCGTCTACACTGAGGTGTCACTATGAAGCCCTCCCCAGGCCGGCCACCTGCGGCCTCTCTGGGGCCGTCCTGTACTACCGCTCCCCGTCACTCAGCCTTCCACACTGGTCTTGCTCTTCCCTGGACAGTCAGGAGGGAAACGTCAGCTCCTACCCTAGAGTTACTTCATCCGCCTGAGTAGAGAGCCAGCCTCATGACTCACTTCTTCATCTCGTCTTCACTCAAACGTTACTTTCTCAACGAGGCTCACCTTACCTTATACTGCAACTCCCCTCCCCTCTGTACACACTCCTAAGCTCTTTCTTTCTCTAATTCTGCCTTTTCTTCCCATAATACTCATCACGCTTTATCGTAACATATTATTCATTTTTATATCTACTGCATGTTATCTCTTTCAATACAGAGTAAGCCTCCATAACGGCACAAATTCTTGCCTGTTTCATTTTCTGGTTTCATTTCATATCTAACTACCTAGAAAACTGCCCAGTACATAGTTGGTATTTAATAAGTACTGATGAATAATTAAATGAAAGATTACTCCATTTCAAAAACTTCTCCACATACGTTCTCAAACTCCCTGACTAGATATAGTTTCTTGCTTCCTATCTATTTACTACTAATTCACCAAACCAATAATTCAAGGGCCAAAGTATTGGATGCATGCTCAGTCGCTCTGTCGTATCTGACTCTGCGACCCCATGGACTGTTAGCCCTCGAGATTCCTCTGTCCGTGGGATTCTCCAGGCAAGAATACTGAAGTTGGTTGCCATTTCCTCCTCCAGGGGATCTTCCTGACTCAGGGATCGATCCTGCACCTCCTGCAACCGCCTTCCGGCTCATCTATCTGGATCCCACCTGAACGCAGTCCAACCCACTCTTCACACCATAAACACAGTGATATTTTCTAATCACAAACGTGAAACTGTCTCCTTTGCTTAAAATGCTTTGATACTACTCATTCCTCTTAAATGGAGAAAAACTCCTGAACACCGTCTGAAACCTCTGAGCGCCTTCCTCTCTCACCAGTCTTACCCACCGTGTGCTTGCATGCACACGCACACACACCCGCCATCCCGTCCTTCATACTCAGTAAGCGTCCTTCCATCTTAGCACCTTTGCACCTGGAGTTCTTTTTCCATCACCTAATTACCTCAGCTTACCCTCCAGATTTTGTCATTTCCTCACAGAAGTGACATCCTTAACCAGGTCATAAGTTCCTATAATAGGCTCTAGTAGCATGTGCCAAGGTTGAAACTTTAGATTTGCTCAAGTGATTATTTAACATGTGTCCCCATCTGATGATGAACTCCATGAGAGTAAGGATCACATCTTTTCCTGTACATCACAGTATCCACAGTGACTGGAACATCTCATTATATGTTTGCTGAACGAATGACTGAATGAAAGAGTAAGTCAAGATATGGACAAAAGGAAAAACTTTAGAGGAAAAATAAAAAGCATGAGAAAGCAGTACTAGCTGTTAAGTTGTAGGAGATAAAGAAGTCTACATGGGCTAAATCATGGGAGGTCTTGCGTATCATTTTAAGGAAGTTTCTCTGCCCCTCAGGAAATGATGGAGCCAGTGACTGCTTTTTAAGCAGCAGAAATGACAATGACTTGTTTTAGTATTTCAGATAGCTCTCACAAGCTGTGTCCAGCATGGGGAAAAAAAGAAGTTGAAAGGGCAGTGAGACAGATGAAGGCCTAAACTAGGGCAGGGCACTGATTTGGAATGCAGAATGGGGGCAACCTTGCGGGTCATGTCATTAAAGAGCAGGAGCAGTCCAAAGAGCTCTAAGTTTGCCGACCGGGCTGAATGGGGGCTCCAGAAGTTTGGATTCAGTAATTCTTAAAACTCGTGGGCTGACTGCACTGGAATCATGGGAGGCAATATGTTAGGAAGCAAACAGGAATATAATTAGAAGCATTCATTATTAGCTATGACGATCACTCTTCATCCCGCTTATTTAACGAAACAGGAAACTATCTTTAGCCGCAGCCTCGGGCACTTGATGAGATGCTTCTTTTCAGTCACCCGGGCAAAGTGTGCAGAGTGCTAGATAGAAAGCACGAGAAGTTAGCAGGTCATCTAACAGAAACTCACCCGCTCTACAGACGCCTCGTCCCCCGGCAGACACGCGGCGGCGGCGGCGGCAGCACAAGCTATTTCCATCACCACGGAGCTGGAAGGAGCGTCAGTAGTGGATGAAGACCTGGGTCGGCCGGACTGCATGACGGTTGCCATCTCCTGGCCAGATTTCCTGTTGATCTGGGGACTTCCCTTTGGGGCCTCTGGCTTGCCCCGCCTGCTGTGCAGGCTCGTCCCTCGCTTCATCTTGGGCGGCACGCGAATCTGCTGCAGGACGCGATTCAGAGCTGTGGGGTGGGTGGGGACACCATCAGTCTCAGCACACGCGTTCTGGCTTTCCAGATCCACTTCAGGCTCTGGGTCTGCCTGAATCTGCTGCACATCGTGGGGGGACACGGACGACCTCCTGCGCTGGTGCTGGAAGAGATGCTTCAAGCCTTGGCCAATCACGTTAATGTTCTCCAAAGCATTGTGGGTCATTTTAGACAACTTTTGTTCTGATTCTGTTTGCTTTCTGGCCTCTGCATCTTGGGATTTGCCTCCGGGATCAGGGTCCTCAAATAACTGTTCACTGCCCGAAGGCTCCATCAGTAGACTTAATATGCTTATTTGCAAACTCAAAATTTTTTTTAACACACCACGACTGTCAAATTAGGTAGGCATTGCTTCGACAGTAACTACACATGCAGCTGTGAGACGAAGGCTTCATGCCTATCTAATGTTAAAAAAAAAAAAAAAAAGCTCGTATTATAAATCCATGCAGAAACTCCAGTGTTAAAACAAGAAAAACATGCCACTAGCTAAAGAAATAGACACTATCGTTAAGCAATCTTTAATCAGAAGATTAAAAGATAGTTTTCTAGATAGTGGGTAATGATTATTTTCTAGAATAGGAGAAAAAGCTCCAAAACAAGTACAAAGGAAATGAAAACAGCGTTGTTAAAAAAAATCCCTACAAGTTGCAATGCGAAGAGGAACTACGTACTAGAAGAGTCATCGTGGAATGGAAACCATAATAATATTTGAGAGAACAGCCACTACTTGGGGAATCGAGAGACAACCGAGCACAGAGCACTCAGTACAGACAGTCTAGCTGAGGCACCTGAAATGACTCCTCTCAATCACAACCACAGTTAATTATCTGCATGCTGAAGCTCAATACAGTAAATTCAAAGAATAACTGTGAAACGTGGATATCCCAATCTAACTGCATTGTGGATTTGAATGGAAAAGAGGAATTTCCAGTTATCATTTATATTCATCAAGGTCACTGGCAACTAGACACTTCTCTTTTGAGAAGAAAATGGAAACTGAAATCTTATAGGTTGGATTCTCTGCTGGAGCACAAATGACCTTTAGGTACAATGAGTACATGATCCAGAAAGAATCTGCCTTCAGAAACTAGAGCTTGCCTCAGAACCAGTGAACAAAGAAAGAGACTCAAAGGAATCCCTTTCTTTGAAGAGGGTCGACCCTGGTAGAGGCTGCCCATGTACAGTCCACCCTCCATATGCGCAGGTTCCACATCTGCAGATTCAACCAACCTCAGATGGAAAACATTTGGGGTGAAGGAGTTCTAGGACATTCCAAAGAGCAAAACCTGAATTTGCCATGCTCCCAGAAACTGTTTTCATAGCATTTATTTATGTTATATTAGGTATTATAAATGCTCCAGAGATGATTTAAGGTATATGGGAGGATGCACATGGCTCTATGCAAATATCACGCCATTTCATATAAGAGACATGAGCATCTGAGGATTTCACTATCTGCAGGTGTCCTGGAGCCAGTCCTCCATGGATACCGGGGACGGCTGTATTCACACACACTCAAAAGCAAAGAAGTGACACGGTGACTGGGTATGACTCAATAGGAGAGAAAAAGAAAGGCCAAATAGCAACCACACACCAACATTAAAGTGCAGGAAATTAAAAGGAAGTTGAAACTAAGAGATGCAAGGTCAGCACAGCTGCCATAGTTCCGGAAGTCACATGCCAAAGAAAGGGAGGGTGTGGTCGGGATGAGGCTTCTCATAACAGAGAACTTTTTTTAAAAAGTTGAGTTTCTGCAAATATGTAAAACAAAACTGCATTAATATACAGAATCTGCTACGGAGGACAACATGTGGTGCGTGAAGTTCTGTATTTTCATATTTTACCTCAACCTTTCCTTCAAAGGGCTTTAAAACTCCCTGCGTTACACCAAGGACTTTGACCAGTTTGAAGTCACTACTAAGTCACTACCAAGTCTGAAGCACTTAGGGTGGTCAGTCTGGGCATAAGCAGACAGACCTCTGGCCGTCAATCAGCAATCTGAAAGGCGTAAATCAGTTGGATTTAAGAGTTCACTGTGAGCTCCAGGCTCCTGGAGCCCAAAGGGATAGGAATGCAAACCCATCAGACCTTTCTTCCTGGTAACTTCTCTCAGACGACCTTCCCACCATGAGCGCGGATGGACCGTCCCTGTGGCTTCAGGGACCACACTCTCACATGCCTATCTTCCCACCTCCGAACCTCTGCATGACTCAGGAGCAGAAACCATGCTAACAGGGTTAAAGACCTTTAACCAGTACCTTCATGCTAACTAAATACCACAAAATTCTTTGCTCCCCAACTAGGTAAATGAGGAGCAGTCACGGGGATGGGAAATTTCACTGCTTTTCACTCAAATTCTCTGTGGCCGCATCGAAAACCTGCCACACCGCTAGGGCCTCTCACCCTTTTCCTGACTCTGTGTTGCTTTTATTTTTCCTTTTCCCTTTGGGAAAGCCAAGAGAGAGGCCCTTAATCCTACAGACATAAACAACTGTTTCAGGCTATATGGAGTTTTCTGGGCCTCCTTGTGGGCAAAAATGTTGTCAACAGTATATGTATTTAATTATCCTGACCTTCCCTCATGAGTTTGTAGTGCAGACTAACAGTTATTTAATTATTTTCACTCTGCAAAGCACTGAGCTTCTCAGACAAAAAGGGCTATGTAACCAAGATAATCCAGTAACTGTATATCAATTAACCTCTTCTTGTACTGGGATATTCAGACCCTGAGAAGACAGAAGGACGTGAAGGCAGCAGGCTGATAATGAGGAAGTATACTTTTTTCCTTATTTATATTGCATTAGCTAAATAATACAATAGATTTTTTGTTGCTGCTGTTTTTAAAAGTAAATCAAGTTTCTCCCATGATAATAAAAGACACCATAAAGAGAGGAATGGTGTCAAGGTTCCTTAGAAAACCAAACAATCTACTTGTCTCATATATAAACATACAAGGAATTTATTACTCAGCAGATCAGCTTCATTAGGCAGTGTCATAAACTAATCAAGGGCCTTCCCTTGTGGCTCAGATGGTAAAGCGTCTGACTACAATGCGGAAGACCCGGGTTCAATCCCTGGGTCGGGAAGATCCTCTGGAGAAGGAAATGGCAACCCACTCCAGTACTCTTGCCTGGAAAATCCCATGGACAGAGAAGCCGGGTAGGCTACAGTACATGGGGTTGCAAAGAGTCAGACACGACTNATCCCTGGGTCGGGAAGATCCTCTGGAGAAGGAAATGGCAACCCACTCCAGTACTCTTGCCTGGAAAATCCCATGGACAGAGAAGCCGGGTAGGCTACAGTACATGGGGTTGCAAAGAGTCAGACACGACTGAACAACTTCACTTCACTTCACATAAACCTGCTTCTTGGTTTTAAAAAATGGAGAATATAGTACATTTTTAAATGTCTGTATCTTCATTTGTGATTTCATTAGCAGGTCTATATCATTTATTCTCATATAATTCAAAAGAATGATTAATTATAAGGATATGCCAGCATTTGGAGGAAAACCTAGAAACAGGGTGTTGATTTCCAAGCCAAAGCTTGCATAAGCTATCTACATGGCTGCACAGATTACCTAGTAGAGTAGTAAATTCTGAGATTTCTAAAAGCAAAACATATCTTCATGATACTAACCGAAGCTTACCTAACACAGAACACCAAAGAAACCTAAACTGAGCTTTAAGCATCAAATTGTTAGATAAGAATTTTGAAAAACGACCTGTTGTACTGACTGTAAAATGTAATGCTATAATCATCATATAAAACTTGTGACAGGAAGGAAGCAAGCACTAAAATAATTCAATCATGTGAATGTTTTTTAAGACTCCCCTATTTTCTTCTGTAAGACAGTAGTAAAATTCAAATGAACAGTAACTGTTGTTCAGCTCCTAAAACTTCCCAAACAACCTTATTGCTATCTCTGGTTAACACAGGCAAGCTCAACTGTAAAGCTAAGGGTTCTTTCATAAGAAGGAAATGTTGGCTTTTCTTTTATTCACAGGGCTTCTCTGAAAAGTAAAGTCCTTCTAAGTAAGCCTGAGGAAACTAGTAAAGAGAAAAGGGAACAAAAGGACATGGGAGAAAGGGGGCGGGGGAAGGGGTGAAAAGTGGGAGAAAAAGAGGAGGAAACCGTAGCCACCGACAACCAGGTTATTTCAGAAAACTTTGTTAAATTCTCAGAACTTTAACAATTTTCTACAACAGTTTTGAAAAAAAATGCAAATTATACATGAACTATCTTTCTCAGAACTTTAACAATTTTCTACAACAGTTTTGAAAAAAAAATGCAAATTATACGTGAACTATCTTTCTTTTTTTTCCCTGTAAGTTGTTACTCCCAACTTTTTAGTTTTCTTGATAGACACGGTGACCAAAGCTTTTCGGTTTGGCTATGAACCGAATTATTTCACTGACGCCAACGAGTTGGATACTTGCCTTTATCACTCTTCCTCAAGTACTTCTAAGGTGTTCTGGAATCCTTTTAGGGAAAGCTGAAAAGCAAACATTAAGAATTACAAAGTATGAAACTTAGAAGAGGGGAATTTATTTATATAAACATAGGAAAACACTGAGTATACACATAACAAAATGGTAACATTTAGCTCTCAGTGGGTAGGTACAGGGTAATTTTTTCTAGTGTTTTTCAGTATTTTCTCATTTTGCAAAGAAATAATGAAAAAAAGAACTATAATCAAGAAAAAACACTTCGGGGGAAAAGTAACCTCAATATTTAAAATAAGAAAGTAGCATATTTATTCATAAATGTTTTTACACTATGACACTGAATTAGGAATGGATAGGCCATTAATTCTAATCTTAAAGGAAAATGAAATGCAAAATAAGTGTGTTAGTCGCTCAGTCATGTCTGACTCTTCGCGACCCCGTGGACTGCAGCCCGCCAGGCTCCTCTGTCCACAGAATTCTCCAGGCCAGAATACTGGAATGGGTTGCCATTCCTACTCCAGGGGATCTTCCCGACCCAGGGATTGAATCTGGGCCTCCCGCATTGCAGGCAGATTCCTTACCAACATGAAAAGAAGTATAATTTTATAAGCAAGTTATCTTTCAAGTAGCTTCCAATTCTCCATCCACAATTTTGCGTTCAAAAGCAACTCTTAAAAAGTATGTCTACCATGAATAATTGAGGCTCAAGATGCACCAAAATGGAAAATTCCCTGGAAAACAGCCATTACCAGAGGCAATTTACTCAGGCATGTGTTTGGGGGGCATCTGTTTTGTGCTCCAAATTACGCAAACAAAGCATCCTACCTTACCCTCAAGAACTAATCTTGGATGGAAAGGAGTTCACATACTTGAAGCTTAAGAGGAACAGCACAGACCAACACCATTAAGTGCTAGAATGTGTAAGGACAACTATGATTACCATCACAAGTGGGAGAAATCAGGTGACAGTTGCCTCGAAAAGTTTCAAGAAGAAAGAAGCTTTCACTGCACTTTGAAAGATGAGAAGATGGATGAATCAGCAGGAAGATCTAGGCCGAGATTCCCAGCTACAGAGCAGTACACACGCTACACGCTGGGGGCCAGTGAAGAGGCCAGACAACTGTACTGGGGGTACTCATCATTCTGAGTCATCTGGAGAACTGAGCAGCTGGTGGGCAGATGTGAGGGGGGACTTTCCACCTTTAACTTTTTCTACCTTTCGAAGTGTATACATTATGACTATTCTTATGTTGGGAAAAAATAAACTTACGTATTTGATAAAAAAAAAAGAAAGTAAATACATGTTTTAATCTCAAGGGGAAACATTTTAAAATGGTAGAAAAGGATATAACTATTGTGCTAACAGAAAGGAAAAACAGAATTAAAATATGCAAATAAATACAAAAAGGAGGGAAAGCAAGATTGCAGATAAGACACATAAAAAGAAAAATATAAGATATCAAATGCAAACCCAACTATTCCAATAATTATATTAAATATAAGTGGGCCAAAAGAATGAGACTATCATACTAAATAAAAACCGGAAAGCAGTCCCTGGTGGTCCAGTGGTTAGGACCCAGCCCTTTCACAGCAGTGGCCCAGTTCACTCCCTGGTTGGGGAACTAAGACCCCACAAGCCCTGTGACGTGGCCAAAAAAAAAAAAATTCCTCTATTATGATGTGTAAAAGACTCATGCCAAATACAGAGAACAATTAAAATAAAATGTATAAAAAGGGTTAACAAACATAATCTAAACAAAAGCAGCTCAAGCTTTATTAGTAGTACTCAAAGTAGACTATAATTCAAAAAGCATTAATGGAGGTAATATAATTCATAGGATTAAATGCAAAACTCATTAGAAAGATATCATTTAAAATTTATATGCAAGCAATAACATAGCCTCCAAACGCATAAAGCACAACTTAGCAGAACTACAAGAAGTGAAATATATCTATAATCATAATGGAGAAATTTTTAACATCTCTCACAATTGATAGAATAAATGACCTAAATCGGAGGGAAAATAGAGATACAGACTTGAATAGCATGGTTAACAAACTGGGGACCTAAACAAACATTTGTATAAGACAGTGCCCAGTAACTGCAGAACACTCTTATCAAGTTCAACGAGATCACTTACAAAAAGCGGCCCATATGCTGAGCACCAAATCAAGTCTCACAAGCTATTCTCTGACCACAGTGTGGGCTCCTAAGGCTCACCAACAGTGAATGAAACCACCCACAATGTCACCTGACCCAACCTGGAGGCAATGCAACAGGGATGGAGCAACACAAGAGGCTGGACAAGCACCTGTAATCCTAGAGGTAAAGCTTTCTTTCTAACCAAAGGAAATACAGCCCCAAGAGCATGAAGGAATTCCACTGCAGTCAGGACAATCAAATCACAAATTCTGACCAACTGCTGGAGACTGAATGTGGGCTAGTACGAGAGTGCAGAGTCTCAAGGGACTACAACTGGGAGAGAGTCTCCACCCTATCACAAGCTTTTCTGCCAGGAACCTCAAAGGCTGTATGTGGGGGGTGGGGAGGTGGAGGCGGACAGAATCTGAAAGAATGCAGAGAAGCCCCTTATCCCAGCCCCTACCCCTGTGGAGCCTGGCAGCCAACGCCAATCAGCCCAATCTGTCCCCTATGAGCTTAGGGGCTTCCCTGGTGGTCCAGCTTGGTTACGCCTCCATGTGCTTCCACTGCGGGAACGAAGATTCTGCATGCTCCATGGTGAGGCCAAAAAATAAAATACAGGGGCAGAGAAGGCTGCTTTCAATAGGAAATTCAAACGAAAACTACTATTGGTTAAAATCTATTAAAAAAAAAAACACTTAAGCTTAAAAAAGGGGCGGGAATATGAAACCTAAGATAGACACAGCAGTTGAGGGAGAGAAAAGAAGGGGAACAATCCACCCCTAGAAACAGCAGGTTTTCTATGGGCCACACCCTGAAACCCAGGTTCTAGCGCCTGCCTAAATCTGAGGCTAGCAGATCATCACAGACCTCCCCCACCCTCCACTGTCAAGCCAACAGTTCAGTTCAGAAGCTCAGTCACTCAGCCATGTGTCTGCCTCTGTGCCACCCCACGGACTGCAGCACGCCAGGCTTCCCTGTCCGTCTCCAACTCCTGGAGCTTGCTCAAACTCAGGTTCATTGAGTTGCTGATGCCATCCAACCATCTTATTCTCTGTCATTTCCTTCTCCTCCTGCCTTCAATCTTTCCTAGCATGAGGGTCTTTTCCAAGGAGTCAGTTCTTTGCATCAGGTGGCCAAAGTATTAGAGTTTCAGCATCAGTCCTTCCAATGAATATTCAGGACTGATTTCCTTTAGGATTGAGATGTGTATAAGAGACAGATATGGAGTTTTCTGGGCCTCCACTTCAATCTTTCCTAGCATGAGGGTCTTTTCCAAGGAGTCAGTTCTTTGCATCAGGTGGCCAAAGTATTAGAGTTTCAGCATCAGTCCTTCCAATGAATATTCAGGACTGATTTCCTTTAGGATTGAATGGTTTCATCTCCTTGCAATCCAAGGGACTCTCAAGAGTCTTCTCCAACACAGTTCAAAAGCATCAATTCTTTGGCATTCAGCTTTCTTTATAGTCCAACTCTCACATCCATACATGACTACTGGAAAAACCATAGCTTTGACTAGACAGACCTTTGTCGGCAAAGTCTCTGCTAACAAGCTCTGAGTGAAAATAATGGAATATAGCTGCAAGAAACAAACTCACTGTGTGAAACAGCACAAAGAGAAAACCCAAAGCTAAGCCAGGATATAATGGATACTAGGGAAATCTGAAGTCTTTGGTTTCCATGGCAACAACATGTATCAATGCTGGTAACCATAGCAATAATACTCTTTAAACATAGCCCAACCCCTAACAGATTAATTTAAATTCTACCTTAAAGGCTCACCAGAAGGAAGCTTGCAGTCTTCTCCAAGCATATCAGATATTCACCTCAGTATTTCCTGTTCTACACAAAATGGACACCTTTCAACCAGAGCTTATGAAGCATGCCAAAGGCGGTAATAAAAACACAGTTTGCAGAAACAAAGCAATCATCAGAACTAGACTCAGAAATGCCATGGTGTGAGAATTATCAGAGAATTTAAAATGATTAATATGGTAGAGAATAATGGAAAAGGTAGACAACATGCAAGATCACACAGGTAGTTTGACAGAGACGCGGAAATCATAAAGAATATAGTGTAACTCCTAGAAAGAGAAACATGGTAATAAACAACAAATTCTTTTAGTAGATTTGAAACAGCTAAAAAAATAATCAGTGAACTTGAAGACAGGCTCACAGAAATTACTCAAATTGAAATGTAAAGAAGAAAAGAAGTAAATAACAAATTCTTTTAGTAGATTTGAAACAGCTAAATAAACAATCAGGGAACTTGAAGACAGGCTCACAGAAATTACTCAAATTGAAATATAAAGAAGAAAAGAAGCAGGAAAATAAAACAAGAGAAAACATCCAAGAACTGTGGGAAAATATCCAATAGTGTAATATACTCAGAATGCCTGGTGCAGAAAGAACAGAACAGAAGAAATACGTGAATGGTTAAGTGACAAGACACCAAACCACAGATTTAAGAAGGTCCAAGTGTCAAACAAGACTTAAAAAAAAAAACCCAAACTAGGCATATCATATTCAAATAGCTGGAAAGAAAAAGGGGAATCATGAAGGCAACCAGAGAGGGGCAAACATAGTATATTTCAGAGGAACAAGGATAAAGATTATAATAACCCTGCTGTCAGAAGCTCTGCAAGCAAGGTAATAGGGGTTTAGCAACTTTAAAAAAATGTTGAAAGAAAAAGATTGTCCAACCAGTATTCTACATCTAGTGAGAATATCCTTCATAAGTGAAGAGGAAATGAAAGATCTTTCCCATGTGAAAGTGCACTTTTTGGTGCAGCCACTATGGAAAACAGTATGGCTGCTGCTGCTGCTGAGTCGCTTCAGTCGTGTCCGACTCTGTGTGGCCCCATAGGGGCGGCCCACCAGGCTCCCCCATCCCTGGGATTCTCCAGGCAAGAACACTGGAGCAGGTTGCCATTTCCTTTTCCAATGCATGAAAGTGAAGTCGCTCAGTCTTGTCGACTCTTCACGACCCCATGGACTGCAGCCTACCAGGCTCCTCCGTCCACGGGATTCTCCAGGCAAGAGTACTGGAGTGGAGCAAGAACACTGGAGCAGGCTGCCATTTCCTTTTCCAATGCATGAAAGTGAAGTCGCTCAGTCTTGTCGACTCTTCGCGACCCCATAGGGGCGGCCCACCAGGCTCCCCCGTCCCTGGGACTCTCCAGGCAAGAACACTGGAGTGGGGTGCCATTGCATTCTCCATGGAAAACAGTATGGAGTTTTCCCTAAAAAGCTATCAAGAAAAAACAGAGCTGCCGTATGACTCAGCAATACCACTCTTGGACATATATCTGGAGAAAACTCTAATTCGAAAAGACACATGCACCCCAAGAGTCATAGCAGCACTATGAATAACAGCTAACACATGGAAGCAACCTAAATGTCCATCGGGAGAGGAAGCATATGTACACAACGGCAAGCTACTCACAGAAAGAATGGAGCAATGCCATTTGCAGCAACAAGCACGGACCTAGAGAGTATCATACTCAGAGAAGACAAATAGCACAGAGTACCACTTACATGTGGAATCCAAAAGAAATGACACAGATGAACGTATTTACAAAACAGAAACAGACTCACAGAGAAAACGAACTTACGGTTGTCAAAGGTGAAAGCGGGTGAGGATAAACTGGGAAATCAGGGCTTAAAGGACATACATTACTAAAACAGATAAACAAGGCCTACTGTACAGCACAGGTAACTACGTTCAATACCTTGTAACAACCTAAAAAGGAAAAGAATCTGAAAAGGAATACAAATACACACACACGTGTAACTGAATCGGTTTGCTGTACACGAGAGACTAACAACATTGTAAATCAGCTCAGCTGTTTAGTTGCTCAGTTGTGTCTGACTCCTTGTGACCTCATGGACCGCAGCATACCAGACTTCCCTGTCCATCACCAACTCCCGGAACTTGCTCAAACTCATGCCCAGCAAGTTTCTGATGCCATCCAACCATCTCATCCATTGTCATCCCCCTCTCCTCCTGCCTTCAATCTTTCCCAGCATCAGTCTTTTCAAATGAGTCCATGCATCGCATCAGGTGGCCAAAGTATTAGAGTTTCAGCTTCAGCATCAGTCCTTCCAATGAATATTCACGACTGATTTCCTTTAGGGTTGACTGGTTTGATCTCCTTGCAGTCCAAGAGATTCTCAAGAGTCTTCTCCAGAACCACAGTTCAAAAGCATAATTCTTCAGCACTCAGCTTTCTTTATGGTCCAACTCTCACATCCATACATGACTACTGGAAAAACCATAATTTTGACTATATGGAACTCTGTCAGTAAAGTAATATCTCTGCTTTTAATATGCTGGTGTGTGAAATGAGTGTAATTGTAAGGTAGTCTGAACATTGTTTGGCATTGCCTTTCTTTGGGATTGGAATGAAAACTGATCTTTTCCAGTCCTGTGGCCGCTGCTGAATTTTCCAACTATACTTCAATTAAAAAACCTTAATTTCAAATTTCTTACATCAAGTATTCATGATATGTAATTCAAAACAGGAAAGAATACTCAAAATAAACATACACTAGTATTTATTATTAATTAATGTTACATACAAATAGCAGGCTTCCCAGGAGGCTCAGTGGGTAAAGACTCTACCTGCAACACAGGAGACACAGGTTCAGTCCCTGGGTCAGGAAAATCCCTTGATGGAGGGCATGGCAACCCACTCCAGTATTCTTGCCTAGAGAATTCCAGAACAGAGGAGTCTGGAGGGCCACAGTTCATGGGATCAGTAAGAGTCAGACATGGCTGAACCGATTGAGCACGTACGCACACGTAACATAAATGTTACGTTTCAATATGCCTTCAGAATGTCTAACTCTGCTCAACTGACCCAAAGCTGATCTTAAATCTCTCCAGAGTAAATGGATGAACGCAAAGTTTAGAAATGAAACTTAGTCACGTGTTTCTGGATTTTAAAAGCGTCTTCAACTTCTGCTCTTTCTCCTTCCCTGTAGGTCATCTGAAATGGCTCCAGTGGTAATACGTACTTTATGCTTTGCTACACTGCAAATTTATTCAACAGCTCTATTCTTGAAGTCATTATTTCTTCTCATGCCTCTGTTTCATAAAGGACAACATTTTTCCGGCTCCCTCCTAAGGCTATTTGCGATTTAGCAACATCTTTTCCCAGCCCGGTCATTCACACTCAAAACAAACCTTTCTCTTGACCTCCTTGGTTTATAAATGCATAGACAAGAAACCCAAGAGTTGAGCCAGAAATGAGAAAGACATAATCAAAGTTCAACAGATATTTACTACTTTGAAAAGTGAAATCTCCTCAGTCACAAATACAGCTTTATCACATTTCCTTGAGTTGGGCTTCCCTTGTGGCTCAGATGGTAAAGAATCCACCTGCAATGCAGGAGACCTGGCTTAAGTCCCTGGGTTGGGAAGATCCCCTGGAGAAGGGAGAGGCTCCCCACTCCAGTATTCTGGCCTGGAGAATTCCATGGACTCTAGTCCATGGGGTCACAAAGAGTCGGACACAACTGAGCAACTTGCACTTCATTCCCTTCCCTTGAGTTTACTCATGAATATGGCAGAAGCAAGAGGCCCTTACTAAAAGCACAGCGACTACAAAGAACGGGTAGCTCTAGTGCCGTGCCTTAAACAGTTCGGTAAACGAATGAACATGCAAACATGAGAATACAAGACACTAAGATACAGTGCTCCATTAAAAGCGAGAAATACGGTCAAAGTGCAACTGTCCAGTGAGGAGTTGATAACTGCAAGACAACAGATGCACTGGTAGAATCTGTCTGCTGTAGTTTGGAACTATGGAGCCTATTTAAGGCTTGCAACTTCCAGGCGAAGGTTTGGACAGTAAGTTGCATTTAATCTCAATTTCAACTCCTAGCACTGTAGCAGCTACACAGCTTCCTCTAGCAACACGGAGGTCAGCTGGGCAAGGCTCCAGAGCAGCTTGGACACAGCTTATGGGCGCTAGAGTGGGCAAAAAAGACTGTCCTCCAAATACTGCAGACCTATGTGACCTGTGCTCTGACCACTGACTGCTGCTTCTGATCACAAAGATGCAGAGACAGGTGCTCATTTTTGTTGCACCTTTCCTCCCCATCCCTCTGATCCCCGGAAGCTGCAAGGCCCTCTCTCTCCAGCTAAGTGACTTCCAAGGGATTTATTTAAAGGACTGGTATCCTTCTTTCTAATACTCTGGCCACCTGATGTGAAGAACTGACTCATTGGAAAAGACCTTGATGCTGGGAAAGATTGAAGGCAGGAAAAGGGGATGACAGAGGATGAGATGGTTGGATGGCATTATCAACTCGAAGGTCAACTCGAAGGACATGAGTTTGAGCAAGCTCTGGGAGTTGGTGATGGACAGGGAGGCCTGGCGTGCTGTAGTCCATGGGGTTGCAAAGAGTCGGACACGACTGAGTGAATGAACTGAACTGACCCTTTTTTCCCCAATCCATCTTCCTACCCCTTACCCCCACTATTGGCAGCCAGACACTGAAGACTAAGACATTCAAAAGCTACTGCATACACATTCTTCTGACATGTATGTGGGATACATTTAAGGACAGACCACATAGTAGCTCACAAATTAAGTCTCAATATATTTTAAAAGACATACAAACTATCTTCAATCAGCATGGGATGAAGTTAGAAAATAACAACAGAAAGATAACTGGAAATTCACAAATTTGTGAAAATTAAACCACACACTATTATATTAACAAATGAATCAAAGAAATCACAAGGGAAATTAGCAAAAACTTAGAGACGAATGAAAATGAAAACATGACGTTCTAAACCTATGGGACACTTAGAAAGCTGCACAGAGGTGGAAATTTATAGACTATAAATCCCCACACTAACAAACAAGAAAGATCATAAATCAAAAACACAATCTTATAACTTACAGAACCAGAAAAAGAAGAATTAAACCCCAAAATTGACAAAATTTGAGCTAGAATGACTAATAAAGAAGAGGACAGACTCCAAATCAGAAATGAAAGTGAGGACATAACTATCAATTCTATGGGAATAAAAAGGATCACCAGTGTATACTATGTACAACGGTGTGCAACAAATTGTACAACCAAGATGAAATGGACAGATTCCTAGAAACACAAAATCTACCAAAGCTAGCTCAAGACTTTGAACAGACCTACAAAGAGTAAGGAGATTGAATCACTCATCAAAAATCTCTTGACAACTTAATAGTAGGATGTAAGAAAGAAAAGTGAAAGTGAAAGTCCCTTAGTCATGTCCTACTCTTTGTAACGTCCATGGGATTCTCCAGGCTGGGATACTGGAGTGGGTAGCCTTTCCCTTCTCCAGGGGATCTTCCCAACCCAGGGAGGGAAGCCAGGTCTCCTGCATTGCAGGCAGACTCTTCACCAGCTGAGCCAGCAGGGAAGCCTAAGATGTAAGAAAGGTTACAATTAATGCAAAATTGTAAACTGTTTTCTAATTAACACTCAGATTAGGTGTTACTTGAAAAAGGTTAGTACTTTCCTGAAAAGTCCGCATTTCTTTTGTAGAGAAAGATAAATGCATAATGTGTAACAAAGGCTACATCCTGATAGAAAATAATATGGAACGATACTACTACCTCATCAATTTATGTTTTTGTACTTAACACTGTTCAAATATAGACTGTCCTGTCCTTTTTTTGTCTGTACTTTAAAATGCCTTAAAAATGCAAGATGTAATATCCTAGCTGGATCCACAGAAATTAGAAAAGAATCCTACTTTTTTTTCCCCTATTAAGCTTTCCTGAAACCCGAAGAAAAAGCTTATTTATATCCATCTCACTCATGTTTTAACAGTATCTACTCAGGCCAGAGCTAAGATATATTTAATCTCACATTCTGTCTTTCTATCACACAAACTCCCTTCCATGAACTAACTTGCCTCCAAAAACCTGATAGTGGCTGCTGAGATGAGGCAAAAGTTGAATCACTGGGCCACACTCACAGAAAACGAAACCAGTGAACCCAAGATCTGGTCAACAGTGGGGTTTCTCAGGTGGGCTTTTTCCCCCTTCTGGAGCAATCTATGCAACAATTTCCCAAACTGCACTCACAAATGCATTCATTCTCAGGATCACTACTCTAAAGGCATATAAATAAACCATGGCACAGCCAGAGCCCACCAAACCCATTTTGACAGATCCAGGCCAAGCAACTGCAAGGCTTCTGACTGTGCACCACCCCTCAGGCCTATGTGACCCCAGCCTCTGGCTCCAGCTTAGGTTCCTTTCCTTCCTGAGGGCCTAGCGCTGGCTTTTGAGCAAAGAAAAATAAAGCTGTCAACCGAGCAGATCAAACTTCCAGCAGGATAAACAGAAAAAGACTGTCATACAAATTCCTTCAAATGAGCATCTGCTCCATAGAAATGAAGGCAGCTTAAAGTTATAAAAGACAACACAATGAAAATTCAATATATTTTTAACTTTTTTAATGATTAAAAGAATAATACTCAAATATGCTACTTTCATCAAATTATAAACCAGCCAGTGTAAGCAGAAAACAATACAACTCAAAGCCAAATAATATCAGGCAGAGAGCTATTTTTTATTTTTCTATGTTGACTCCATTAGGTAATATGCTCCTGAAAAATGAGGTCTTTTTCATCTTAACATTTTATAAAATTCTAGAATAAAAACAGATGGTTTATGGAAGGGGGAGGGGTTAGGTAGGGAGAGTATATTATTACTAATGGCAAATATCAACTAATAGCACATCCTTAATTATTTGCCAACGTGAGAAACATGAACAAGAGGACAGTATTTCTGGAAAGCATTAAAATTACAGATCTAATCATTCATGCAGGAAGCACTACCCAATGCTTCCTCTTTGGTTAAAACTGCAGTACACATCAACACATATAAAAACCTACAATGGGAAAAGTACTGATAGGCATACCCTTATGGAAAAGTAATTCCCACATATGTTATTTATTTGTATCTTAAGAACAAAATACTATCAAACCAAACTAAAACTCAACATTCAAAAAACTAAGATCATGGCATCCAGTCCCATCACTCCATGGCAAATAGATGGAGAAACAATGGAAACAGTGACAGACTTTACTTTTTAGGGCTCCAAAATCACTGCAGATGGGACTGCAGCCATGAAATTAAGACGCTTGCTCCTTGGAAGAAAAGCTATGGCCAACCTAGACAGCACAGTAAAAAGCAGAGACATTACTTTGCCAACAAACTTTGCCGTCTAGTCAAAGCTATGGTTTTCCCAGTATGTATGGATATAAGAGTTGGACTATAAAGAAAGCTGAGCACCATAGAATTGATGCTTTTGAACTGTGGTGTTGGAGAAGACTTCAAAGTCCCTTGGATTGCAACGAGATCCAACTAGTCAATCCTAAAGGAAATCAGTCCTGAATGTTGATTTGAAGGACTGATGCTGAAACTGAAACTTCAATACTTTGGCCACCTGATGCAAAGAATTGACTCATTGGAAAAGACCCTGATGCTGGGAAAAATTTAAGGCCAGAGGAGAAGGGGATGACAGAGGATGTGATGCTTGGATGGCATCACCGACTCGATGGATATGAGTTTGAGCAAGCTCCGGGAGTTGCTGATGGACAGGGAGGCCTGGCGTGCTACGGTCCATGGGGTCGCAAGGAGTCAGACACCACTGAGCGACTGAACTGACTGAAACACTTAAGAGGGTATATCTAAATCGAACCAGTGAGTTCTCAGCTCATTAAGACATCTCCTTCCGGGTATCACCAGAGAGTACCTCAAGTTCTACATCTAATTTGTGATCTTCTTGGAAACAAAATAAAGTGGCCACCTGTTTTCCTTCAGCGTTCCTTTTTCTGTGAGGGGCGCTAAGTCGCCTGAGACAGAGAAATCCGTTTTCTCTCTCCGTCCTTCGCATTCTCTGTCCCTCACCAAATACCACCTAGATGCCACTCCTTTTCCTTCCAGTTTTATTGAGCTATGTGACATACAACGTCTGTTTTAGGGCTTCCCTGGTGGCTCAGCTGGTAAAGAATCCGCCTGCAATGCGAGAGACCTGGGCTCGATTTGGGAAGATGCCCTGGAGAAGGGAACAGCTACCCACTCCTGTGTTCTGGCCTGCAGAATTCCATGGACTGTATAGCTCATGGGGTCGCAAGGAGTCGGACACGACCGAGCTACTTCCACTTTCGCGGCATAAGCTTAAGGTGTGCAGCATAATATGACTCACAGACATCGTGTAATGATCGCCACAACACATTTAGTGGATAGTCATCATCTCATCTAGATTAAAAAATAAGAGAGAGAGAGAAAAGCTCTTCCTGTGCTAAGAACTCATGGGATTTACTCTTCTAACAATGTTCATATGCCTACCATTCTGCAGTAGTAATTAATCATGTTTCTCATTACATCCGGAGTACTCATTTATCTTACCACTAGAAAGTGAAAGTCGCTCAGTCATATCCGAGTCTTTGTGACTCTATACAGTCCATGGGATTCTCTAGGCCAGAATACTGGAAGGGGTAGCCTTTCCCGTCTCCAGCGGATCTTCCCAACCCAGGGATCCAACCCAGGTCTCCCGCATTGCAGGTGGATTCTTTACTAGCTGAGCCATCAGGGAAGCCCAAGAATACTGGAGTGGGTAGCCTATCCCTTCTCCAGTGGATCCTGCCAACCCAGGCATCGAACTGGGGTCTCTTACATTACAGGCGGATTCTTTACCAACTGAGCTATCAGGTAAGCCCTTATAACTAGAAGTTTGACCCTTCTGACCACTTTCATCCAATCTTCCACCCACTCCCCACCTCTGGTGATCACATATCTGATCTTTTTTCTATAAGTCTGTTTGTTGATGTATGGTTGACCTACAATACTATGTATGTTTCTGGAGTTCAACCTAGTGATTTGATGTTTCTGTACATTACAAAATGATCAACCTTGCTTCTCAAATATTCTAGAATTATTTCCTTTCTATCCTCTCTACTAACACCACTCTTGTTTAAGTAAGTCACAGATTTAGAACACCAACTATGGTTACCAAAGGGGAAAGGGGGGGAGAGGATAAATGAGGAGTTTGGGATTAACATATAAATACACACTACTACATATAAAATAATCAACAAGGATCTACTGTATAGCCCAGAGAACTCTACTCAATACTCTGTAAAAACCTGTATGGGAAAAGAATCTGAAAAAGAAAAAATATTAATACATATGTGTGTGTGTGTATTCACAAAATTCTTGGATAGTTCCCTTGGCCTAAAAAAATCCATGCTATTTCAGTGACTGAGTAAGGCCTGTGTATAGATATGGTTGCTTAGGCAACCTGCTTGCCTGTTTTGCCTGTTTTGATAGTGAGCACAGTTCTAATTGGTGTCTCAATACCATAACAAGTCATTAAGAGTACATAAAATAATTCATGACAAAATAAAAAGGCAAATGAATGAAAAAAATAAGGTATTCTACAATAAACAGGAGTTGTAGTATCAGAAATTATTAACAATTTAGGGAAAGATACACATTTCTAGAGACATTAAGAGAGTTAAAGAGAAAGAAGCATCAGTTCTTTAGATTCCAAAATGGTCAAATGATGTAGCATGAAAGTTCAGTTAAAAAACCTACCTCATTCTTCAGTTATTCACCACTTCAATGAGATCAACAAAAGACTGCCCAAGCAAGCAATCTAGAACTACTAATTTTAATCTCCTGAGAGCAACTGTATATACTGGTGAAACAACTATGTCAATGCATACACCTTATTTTTTATGACTTTCCTCACATAGAATTTTCAGCACCATTTATGTGACAAAGAATGAGCAAGCAATAAGAAGGTATTAGCAGGCGCATCACACTGCTGGTAGCAGTATAAAACGGTACAGCTATTGTGGAAAACTTTGGCAGTTTTTTTATGAAATTAAACATTTAGTTATCATACACCCCAGCAATCATATTCTTTGGCATTTATCCAAAAAAAGATCTATGTTCATGTAAAAACTTGTACATGAACATTCACAGTAGCATTACTGACAGTACTCGAACTGGAAGCAAGGCAAACATACCTTAACAGACAAATGCTGAACTCTGGCACATCCATATAATGGAATACCACTCAGCAATAAAGCAGAAAGAACTGCTCACACTGACACACATGAAGACCTGAACAGATCTTAAAGGCATTCTGCTTAGTGAATAGAAAAAAAAAAAGCTAATATCACATGACTCCATGTATACAGCATCCTCAACACGACCATACCACAGAGATGGCCAGCTCACGCATGGCTACCAGGAACACCATGTATACAGCATCCTCAACACGACCAGCTCACGCATGGCTACCAGGGAACACCATGTATACAGCATCCTCAACACGGCCAGCTCACGCATGGCTACCAGGGAACAAGGACAGGGGCACAGACAGAAGTGTGTGCCCACAGTAAGACAATGCTTTGGATATATCTAATAAACAGTAACTGCCCTTGGACTTTCAAGCTTTAATTCAGGTCCTGTTTCCAGTGAGAGGATTTGCTGACTTATCCCCTCAACTAGCTGATTCACTTCAATCAGCAGTAAGGCTTCCCTTGTAGCTCACTCAGTAAAGAATCTGCATGCAGTGCAGGAGACCTGGGTTCGATCCCTGGGTTGGTTCGATCCCTGGGTTGGGGAGATCCCCTGGAGAAGGAAATGGCAACCCACTCCAGTATCATTGCCTGGAAAATCTCATGGACCGAGGAGCCTGGTGAGCTGCAGTCCATGGGGTCGCAAAGAGTCGGACATGACTGAGTGACTAACACAGTAAGACAAAACACCTAGGTACATCTGTCTCTGAGTCATCAAGATATCCTTACAGGAAGTCTAAAGAAAAGAGTGAGGATATAAAATCAAGCCTCGGAAACCACAGCAATTCAACCTTAGCTGGCTAAAAGGAAACCTAGCTCTCAGCACTGAACAGGCAAAGACTATGCAGAGGGTCAAGGACAGGCTGATAGTGCTTGCCAAGTAGAAAATACAGTCAAATGGTCAAAACAGGACTGTACTGCCTTGATACTAGATCTCATCAACTGATTAACAGGCACACCTAGAGGGGGTGGGGGACAGCTATACCTAAATAACAGCTTTCTGAAGAGAAATGCTAACATATTAAATGCACACAATATCGACACATTATGATGCCAAAAAAAAAAAAAGGCATTCCTCTCAAAATTGACAAAACAGAGGATTTATACAATACCACCAGGTTACCTAACCAACACCCATCATATGTTCCAAATTTTTCTAACAGAGTTAGACTGAAGCACTGCTCCTTGACTTTACTTATCCCAAAATCTATCGAGCCCTCTAGAGGTAATCAGATAAAATGAGCAATAACCTATTGCTGGAAACTGACAGAAGAAATCTTTTGCAAGGATGTGGTAAGTCTGCAAATGTGTGACATGCAAACATATCCAGACTGTAAAGAAAAGGTTTCAGAGTATTGCAGCACCAAGCACAACTTATTTGTCAACCTTCAATTTCCTCATGGGTTACAACAGTATCTACTCTCCCAGAATTGTGAAGACTAAATGTCCAACACTTAGAGGGCAGCCTAGTATGCAATAAGCACAACATAACTATTAGGTTAAAAAAAAACTATAAGGATTATATCGTACACCAAAGGGAATAACAGCCAGTATTTTATAGTAGCTTCCAAGGTGGTGCTAGTGGTAAAGAATCCGTCTACCAAGGCAAGAGACGTAAGAAACATGGGTTCAGTCCTTGGGTCAGGAAGATCCCCCGGAAGAGGAAATGGCAATCTGCTCCAGTATCTGGCCTGGAAAATTCCACTGACAGGTAGCCTGGTGGGCTAGTCAGTGGGGTCACAAAGAGTTAGACACGACTGAGCGACTAAATAACAACAATCATTTTGCAGTATAATCTCTCATTTTACATAATGCCCTTTTAAGGAGAAAAGGCCTCATAAGGACTACTATTTGCAATAGTTAAGTAAGTAAAGTGTCAGTAGCTCAGTTGTCCCCAACACTTTGTGACCCCACGGACTGCAGCCCACCAGGCTCCTCTGTCCATGAGATTCTCCAGGCAAGGATACTGGAGTAGGTTGTCATTTCCTTCTCCAGGGGATCTTCCCAACCCAGGGATCGAAGCTAGGTCCCCTGCATTGCAGGCAGATTCTTTAACGACTGAGCTACAAGGGAAGCCTACTATTTGCAGCAGTCAGAATCAAAGCAAATTTTTTTTTCATGTTCTCACATATAAACACCTGCAAGCATGTATGGAGATTAAGTGGCTGAGAAAAAGAATGAAAGGGTTAAAACATGCAAACCCCTAATTATCTTGTTTTCCCTGACTGCCTCTTGGTTTCCAACATATCTGCTGGAACAAACAGACTTTCATAATCATAAGTAGAGGTCCAATTTAGGATTTTTTCTGATAGCTTTAATGATTTTTTAGTTTAAGTAACTATAAAGAACCTGGTACCTGATTTAAATTTATATATATACATATATATATATATGCAAAAATATATTTCATTATTTCTTCTCACACCATCAAAGCAGTAATATAAATATAGTACAAGACAAAGTGGGGATAGAAAAATAATCTGATAGCAGTGATTTAAAAGAACAAAAATAATCCTATAATCCCTATTTCAAATTTTGTCTGAGATTTTGGTTTGCTCATAGTATAATTTCATTCACTTTGCCATAAAAACTGCAAAATTTTCAGGGACAATATAAAAGTGATGTTTCAAAGTCACATTTCCTTTTTCCTAACAACTATTTTTTTTAAATAAGTAGATACATTTTTATCATTTTATCATTTAAATGTACTGCAAAAACAGTCATTATGAAATAAACATGGAAATGAAAATAATCTGAGTATAAAATAAACTACAAAAATAAATCAGCTCTTCAGGAAATTTACCTTTTGACTTTGCTCTAATGCAGTTTGGCACTACCACCTACCCCATCCCTGCTGGAAAAACAAACATCTCTAGGACTTTGATCATTTAATTTTTGCCCCCTTTACACTGCCTGACACAGTTGGTGCTCAATAAATACATGTTAAACTTTCCAAGAGACTTCAAACTTTCCACTAATAACCATCAAGACCATAATCCAAACTCTAGCACCCAGCAGTCTATCTGCATACATCACAGCAACTGTACAATTTTTAATCAATCCATCACCAATGATAACTAGAAAAACAATTTTGGATGCCAAAGCAGATACTTCTTGACATAAAGTAGAAAATAATTACCATTAGCTAATTTAATCTACAAAAGAATCCAATGATTTGAAAAATACACAGGTTTAACATTTAAGTATTTCCCCACCCTCCTATCTTCATAAATCAACTGGTCATCATTAAGAAACAACCATTTAAATAGATGTTTCATAACTTGATGTCAAAATTTAACTCCACAAAATATTGTATGATTAGAAATCTGTTCCTAATATACTGCTAAGTGCAGTGGGGGAAAAAACTCATAACAAAACAGAATGTATCCTGTTATCCAGATATACATATGTATTTATAGGTATGTTTGCATCAGTCTATCATGCAAATATTAACATTATAACACTGGTTATCACTATAAATTATAGAAATTATAACTTTCCAATTAATATTTCTCTGGGTCATTTTTATATTTGCTGTACAAATCTAAACTTTTCTCAATAAAAGCAAGCAATAAAAACATTTTTAAAAAACTACCTCCCCGCCCCCAAAACAATCTTTACTCCACTAACCAAGGAATGTAGACTAAGATTTGAAGAAACATGCTTTCCCAACCATCTTTGATTTTCTGTGTAGTCAAATCAGGGAGAAAATAAACCAAATGCACTTATTATGGGACTTTGCAGAGAAGGCGATGGCACCCCACTGCAGTACTCTTGCCTGGAAAATCCCATGGACGGAGGAGCCTGGCAGGCTGCAGTCCATGGGGTTGCTGAGGGTCGGACACGACTGAGCGACTTCACTTTCACTTTCATGCATTGGAGAAGGAAATGGCAACCCACTCCAGTGTTCTTGCCTAGAGAATCCCAGGGATGGGGGAGCCTGGTGGGCTGCCGTCTATGGGGTCGCACAGAGTCCGACACGACTGAAGCGACTCAGCAGCAGCAGCAGCAGCAGCATGGGACTCTGACTTGCATGATATTCTCTAGTGCTTTCAGAAAAGCAGGGGACAGAATAAGAGCAAGCAAAAACACTAAGTAATTATTATTTTTAAAACTACTGTTTTAACACAACATTGTAAAGCAACTATACCCCAGTTTTAAAAAACTACTGTTTAAGGCTATAACTTTTCAAGTGATTTATAATCTTTCAACTGATTTACAATCTCCTTGGTAAAATAAAACTTTATATACGATTAAGACAATCCAATTAAAAAAAACAGGCAAAGAATCTGAAAAGCATTTCTTCACAGACATAGAGCTGGCTGGTAAACACATGAAAAGACGCTCATCACTGGGTTTCCCGGCGAGCTCATCTGGTAAAGAATCCGCCTGCAGTGCAGGAGACCCTGGTTCAATTCCTGGGTTAAGAAGCTTCCCGGGAGAAGGGACAGGCTCCCCACTCCAGTATTCTTGAGCTTCCCTGGTAGCTCAGCTGGTCAAGTATCTGCCTGCAATGTGGGAGACCTGGGTTCGATCCCTGGGTTGGGAAGATCCTCTTAAGAAGGGAACAGCTATCCACTCCAGTATTCTGGCCTAGAGAATTCCACAGGCTGAATAGTCCATGGGGTGGCAAACACTTGGACACACGACTGCGTGACTTTCACTCATCATTAGGGAAATGCAAGTCAAAACCACAGTAAGATACAACTTCACACTCACTGCTGCTGCTGAGTCGCTTCAGTCGCGTCCGACTCTGTGCGACCTCATGGACGGCAGCCCACCAGGCTCCCCCGTCCCTGGGAGTCTTCAGCCAAGAACACTGGAGTGGGCTATCATTTCCTTCTTCAATGCATGAAAGAGAAATGTGAAAGTGAAGTCGCTCAGTCGTGTCCGACTCTTAGCGACCCCACGGACCGCAGCCCACCAGGCTCCTCCAGATGGCTGAAATCGGAAGACGGTATAACAAGTGCTGAAGAAAACGTAGAGGAGCTGGAGCCATCCTACCCTGCCGGTGGGGATGCAAAAGGGCCCAGGCAGGCAATGCCTCAAAAATCCTTCACACAGAGCTACCACAGGCAGCTAGGCAGGTGTGTGTGGTCAACACAAAACCCTGTATGCAGAGCTCACACCAGCACTGTTCACAACAGCCAAAAAGCAGAATCAATTAATGTCCATCAACTATAAAATGAAAACAAAATGTGGCACAGCCATCCAACAGAATGTTATTTGGCAATAGGAAAAAGAATGGATACATGCTATAGAATGAATAGACTCTGAAAACATGCTACATGAGAGAAATCAGCCACAGAAGACCACACATTATAAAAGTCCATTTATATGATACGATGTCCAGAAGAGACAACCCATAGAGATAGAAAATAGATGAGTGGTTACCTAGGACAAGGGCTGGGGGGAGGGCAGAAATGGGACTGATAATGGGGTACAGAGTTTCTTTGGGGGATGATGCAAATATTCTGGAATTAGATTGTGGTGATGGTTGTACACCTTCTGTGAAAATACTAAAAACGGAAATGTACACTTCAAATGGGCAAATTTTAAAATACATCAAATTTATCTCCATGAAACTAACAGGATGTTACCAAGAGGGAAAATAGGTGCATGATAGACTTTATATATTATCTTTGCTTAACTTTTCCATAAATCTACAACCTCTAAAATGAAAAATACAAATATGCAAATTAGTAGATAAAATCCCGTAATACACATAGTGGGAGTATGAGGTAAGCTAAAGCTGCAGCACAGCAGTTTAGAAAGACACACACACAGTGCCTCAGACAAAACCACGCTGAATAAGTATTAGATGTAAAAAACGAGGTTAGGCCTTGTTCGCAGGGTCACAAAGCGGAACAGCTAGAAGGAGGAACAGAGCTCACAGAACTGGAACAACTTCATCGTTCACTTGGCCAGACCCAGCTTTCCTTTTCCCACTTCTTACAACGTTCCAAATAAGTTTACTTTCAGACAACCCAAAAAGTTTCAGGAAAAAGTCTACACAGAGAAGACAATGCACATTGCCTCTTTACCAATGTAAAATTGCTCCTTCTGTGGGCTTCCCTGCTGGCTTGGGTGGTAAAGAGTTTGCCTGCAATGCGGGAGACCCGGTCTGATCCCTGGGTTGGGAAGATGCCCTGGAGAAGGGCATGGCAGCCCACTCCGGTGTTCTTGCCCGAAGAATCCATGGACAGAGGAGCCTGGCGGGCTAAGTCCGAGGGGTGCAAAGTTGGACACAGCTGAGCAGCGAGGCACACACACGCCCAGGAAAGCGTTTTCACACACTTCCGCCTCATCTAAACGGCTCCAGACCTTACTATCTACAGACCACACCTTATCACAGGGCTCAAGATTCAGATTACCGATGAAACATAAAAGAGGTCAAGATCTGTTTTCAATCGCTTCTTAAGATGAATAATAGAGCGCTCAAAGTGTGCTCTACACAAAGTGTGCTCTAAGCAGGCACAGAGGGACTGGAAAGGGGCATGAAGGAATCCTACGGAGAGGAAGATGTTCTAAGTCTTGATCTGACTGGTGATGGACAGAGAAGCCTGGAGTGCTGCAGTCCATGGGGTTGCAAACAGTCAGACATGCTTGAGCAACTGAACTAACTGAACTGACTGGCGATTACATATACAGCAGCATGCTGCCGCTAAGTCACTTCAGTCGTGTCCGACTCTGTGTGACCCCATAGACGGCAGCCCACCAGGCTCCCCCATCCCTGGGATTCTCCAGGCAAGAATACTGGAATGGGTTGCCATTTCCTTCTCCAATGCATGAAAGAGAAAAGTGAAAGTGAAGTCTCTCAGTCTGTCCGACTGTTAGCGACCCCATGGACTGCAGCCCACCAGGCTACTCTGTCCATTGGATTTTCCAGGCAAGAGTACTGGGGTGGGGTGCCGCAGCATACACATGTAAAAATCCAGTAAGCTATACACATATCTTAGATTTGTGTGTTTACTAGACATTATACCTCAAATTTTTTACATGACATTTTTAAAAAGATTCCAAAGAATGACCTCCAAGATATGGGAGGTAAGAAGAGTCAGATTTTGTTTTCTTTTAGTAAAAAAAATCAAGCATGGAGAAGTAAAGTAATTCACTTTATTTTCTTCTGTCAAAACGAAGAAGAAAAACAGGTCTTCCAACTCTGCTATCACTGATCTAACCAATGTGTGTCAAAGGCAATTGAGTTTGAATCTCAAGATCTTTCTACTGAGAATAAAAAAAAAGTTGGAAAACACAGAAGACATAACCAATCCAAGTTCAGCAAGTCACCCGGAATAAGGCTAGAAAACTGAGCGACCAAGCCAACAGCCTCTCCATCCTCAATGCCATATTCTTATTCACAAATAAGAAAAATGTTTCTGCCTAGAACTGGTTGTGAAATAATTGCAAAGCATGCAAAAGAAGTTCACAGGTTCACACTTCCTCTAAAAACTAACACAGTGCTACCTCTTGCTTCATTCTGTGGTTTTTCTAAGGGTCTCAGGACTATGCTCCCTGGCCTTCGTTTTGGGCCATTTACACGTCTTGAGTTAGGCAGGCAGAAGCATTAAGGTTACACCTCAATGAACCAAGGTAAAAGATGGCTCTTATTTTATGGTCATAAAGTTTTAGAGTTGGACTAGATCTAAGAAGTCAATTATCCAGTTAATGAACAAAGAAACTAAATCTTAAAATGGTTAAGTGTCAGTTGCTAAATCGTGTCTGACTCTTTGTGACCCACGGAATTCTCCAGGCAAGCATACTGGGGTGGGTAGCCATTCCCTTCCCCAGGGGATCGTCCCAACCAGGGATCAAGCCCAGGTCTCCTGTATTTCTGGCAGATTCTTTACCGTCTGCATCACCAAAGTTCAAAAAGGGCTAAGAGACTTGCCTAATAACTCAGAGCTAACAGGTGGAATAGTCAAAGTTGAATCCAGCCTTCTATTCATCACACCACACCTATTATCTCTGTCCACACAAAAGCTGGATACCACCTTATCTAAAGTGATAATTATACTCTGGAAAAAAGTTGTTCATATTATGCAAAGCCTCACATTTATCTGTCCCACAGCACTAATATTTTAATTTATAATCAGAATTATAACTATCAGGCAGTCAGTACCTTCTTTTCTCAGCAGTAAAAGTCTGCTTGGTAAACTGAATAAATATCAAAATATTACTTGGTAAGTGAACACTCAGAGATAAGAGAAGCCATGCAACACAGTCCTAAAATATATATACCATCTTTAACATTGCTCTCTTACACAAAAATCTCCAAAACCTATGCCTGAGGTGAAAGGAAAACAGCATTATAATATTATCCTATTTATGTAAAATTACTTCGTATATACACGTCTATATGTGTATAGACATATATAGATTACTCTGAACTGGAAAGGAAGAAGAAACTGTCACTGTTTGCAGATAACATGATACTATACATAGGAAGCCCTAAAAAACTCAGAAAACGGTAAGACACTGACAAAAGAAATTGAAGACAACACAAACAGATAGGAAGATATACCATATTCATGGATTTGAAGAATGCATAACATACATCATAATTTGATTTATATACATCATGAAATGATTATCATAGTAAGTTTAATAAAAAGCCGTTGTCTCATATAGATAACAAAACTAAAACACTAGGAGAAAAAAATTTTTTTCTTGGGATGAAAACTCTTAGGATTTACCATCTCAACAACTTTCATATATAACATAAAGCAGTGTTAATTATATTTATCATGTTGTACATTACGTCCCTGCTGCTGCTGCTGCTAAGTCACTTCAGTCGTGTCCGACTCTGTGCGGCCCCACAGGCGGCAGCCCCCCAGGCTCCCCCGTCCCTGGGACTCTCCAGGCAAGAACACTGGAGCGGGTTGCCATTTCCTTCTCCAATGCATGAAAGTGAAAGGTGAGAGTGAGGTCACTCAGTCGTGTCCATGTCTGACTCTGTGCGGCCCCACAGGCGGCAGCCCCCCAGGCTCCCCCATCCCTGGGACTCTCCAGGCGAGGACACTGGAGTGGGCTGCCGTTTCTGGTACTTCCCTATAACCGGAAGCTAGCACCTTGTGGCCGCCTTTATTCTACTGCCCCCTCGCCTATACCCCCCCCCCACCTCTAGTAACAAACCTAATCTTTGCTATGAGTTTGTGTTTTTGAAGTATAACCAACGATACTATGTTATTNCCGTTTCTGGTACTTCCCTATAACCGGAAGCTAGCACCTTGTGGCCGCCTTTATTCTACTGCCCCCTCGCCTCCACCCACCCCACCCCGACCTCTAGTAACAAACCTAATCTTTGCTATGAGTTTGTGTTTTTGAAGTATAACCAACGATACTATGTTATTTTCTGTTCTACAACACAGTGATTCAGTATTTCTATAGTACATTTTAAACTGATCACCATAATAAATCTAGTTAGACTACATCACCATAAACAATGTTACAAAGTTATTAACTATACTCCCCCAATTTTACATTTCATACCCATGACACATTTTGTTTTGCAGCTAGAAGTTTGTACTTAATCTCCCTCACCTATTCCTTTTTTCCCTCTCCTCTCTAGTTTACTTTTTAAATGGCCAAGTCTGTCATTTCATTTTAGGACCACAAAAAAGAAAAGTTTAATTACTAAAACACGGTAAAAGAAAGTTATTTCTGCAAACTAGAAGAGAAAAAGGCAATTCTTATTTCAGAATACTTGAAAGAGTAATGTAAATTCTCTAGGTACTAAAAGAAATTAAGCAAACTCTAAATAAAATCAGATTGAAACTGAAAATCATAATGCATTTACTTTCATTGTCTGCAATATGAGAAATGTAAACAGGGGAAAAACATATGACATATTTTAAAAAGTTTGGTCAACTGGCCAAATTTTTCTAAACCTATCTTAAGAGAACAATGGGAAAAAAAAAAAAGCTTAAATAGCATTCCTGAGAACCCAAACTATACTGCACATGGCATCATTTAGGGATCTACATGACTGGGAAAATGATCATCATTTTATGAGGCTCCCATTCTATCCTATTTGGACTGGTGCTAAGAAATCTTGTTAATAAACAGCCAGTCCCAGTGAAAAATGAGGAGAAAATCTAAGGTAACTCAACTGAAGCAAGAACACGTGGCCAAGGAAATAACCGAAGCCACAGGGAATCAGTTATTTCTCGGCACTTTCCAATTCAGTCTGTCTAGGGACTCTGTGTTTGCTTGCTTTCAAGAAACTGACTTGAAGGCCAACTGAAACTAAATTTTAAAAAATAAGGCTAAGAATAAACTGAGTCACAGAATCAGGGCCAGAATTCTAATGACTTTAAAAGATAAGACATGAGATTGGGCTTCCCTGGTGGCTTAGGTGGTAAAGAATCTGCCTGCAACATGGAAGACCTGGGTTTGCTCCCTGGGTTGGGAAGATCCCTTGGAGGAGGGACAAGTTACCCATTCCAGTATTCTCACCTGGGAAATCCCATGGACAGAAGAGCCTGGCAGGCTACCGTCCCTGGGATCGCAGAGACTCGGACACTACTGAGCGACTAACATTTTCAACATTTGGGTGAGTAGTTGGGAAATCCTCTGATCTTAAGAAAGTGCATCTGATTAACTTATTCAGTTCAGTTCAGTCACTTAGTCGTGTCCAACTCTTTGCGACCCCATGGACTGCCGCTTCCCTATCCATCACCAACTCCCAGAGCTTACTCAAACTCATGTCCATCGTGTCGGTGATGCCATTCAACTATCTCATCATCTGTCGTTACCTTCTCCTCCCGCCTTCAGTTCTTTCCCAGCATCAGGGTCTTTTCCAATGAGTCAGTTCTTCCCATCAGGTGGCCAAAGTATTGGAGTTTCAGCTTCAGCATCAGTCTTGCCAATGAATATTCAGGACTGATTTCCTTTAGGATGGACTGGTTGGAACTCCTTGCTGTCCAAGGGACTCTCAAGAGTCTTCTCCAACACCCACAGTTCAAAAGCATCAGTTCTTTGGCACTCAGCTTTCTTTATGGTCCAACTCTCACATACAATGACTTCTGGAAAAAACCATAGCTTTGACTAGACGGACCTTTGTTGGCAAAGTAACATCTCTGCTTTTTAATATGCTCTCTAGGTTGGTCATAACTTTTATTCTAAGGAGCAAGCATCTTTTAATTTCATGGCTGCATGGTTTTTATTAGTAAACCTTTATTAGCCCACAGGACAGAAGAGCCCAGTGGACTACAGTCCACAGGGTCGCAAAGAGTCAAACACGACTGAGAGACTTAGCACACACAGAGATTCTAGTTGGTTTACTTAGATAGCTGGCAGCAAAGGCCAGAACTGACTTTCTAACTCCTAGAAGAGAACAGATGTTTACTGAGTGCCTAACATGTGCCACATGGAACAACAGACTGGTTCCAAATAGGAAAAGGAGTACGTCAAGGCTGTATATTGTCACCCTGCTTATTTAACTTCTATGCAGAGTACATCATGAGAAACATTGGGCTGGAAGAAGCACAAGCTGGAATCAAGATAGCTGGGAGAAATATCAGTAACCTCAGATATGCAGATGACACCACCCTTATGGCAGAAAGTGAAGAGGAACTAAAAGCCTCTTGATGAAAGTGAAAGGGAAGAGTGAAAAAGTTGGCTTAAAGCTCAAAATTCAAAAACTAAGATCATGGCATCTGGTCCCATCACTTCATGG
>SJYX01020501.1:22936-39274 GCA_006410675.1 Oreotragus oreotragus | reverse complement strand
AAAACTAAGATCATGGCATCTGGTCCCATCACTTCATGGGAAATAGATGGGAAAACAGTGGAAACAGTGTCAGACTTTATTTTTGGGGGCTCCCAAATCACTGCAGATGGTGACTGCAGCCATGAAATTAAAAGAACGTTTACTCCTTGGAAGGAAAGTTATGACCAACCTAGATAGCATATTCAAAAGCAGAGACATTACTTTGCCAACAAAGGTCCATCTAGTCAAGGCTATGGTTTTTCCAGTGGTCATGTATGGATGTGAGAGTTGGACTGTGAAGAAAGCTGAGCACCAAAGAATTGATGCTTTTGAACAGTGGTGTTAGAGAAGACTCTTGAGAGTCCCTTGGACTCCAAGGAGATCCAACCAGTCCATCCTAAAGGAGATCAGTCCTGGGTGGTAACTGGAAGGAGTGATGCTAAAGCTGAAACTCCAATACTTTGGCCACCTCACGCAAGAGTTGACTCATTGGAAAAGACCTGATGTTGGGAGGGACTGGGGGCAGGAGGAGAAAGGGACGACAGAGGATGAGATGGCTGGATGGCATCACTGACTCGATGGACATGAGTTTGAGTGAACTCCAGGAGTTGGTGATGGTCAGGGAGGCCAGGCGTGCTGCGATTTATGGGGCCGCAAAGAGCTGGACACGACTGAGTAACTGAACTAAAGTGAATATGTGCTGAGAACTCAGCTAGGCACTCTTAGACCAGTGCTCACTACTGTATACCAAGATACTTTCTGTAGAGGTTCAAACACGTAAGGCTTGTATGCTTAGTGACCCAGTCGATTCCAATTCTTTGCAACCATGGATTGAAGGCTGTCGGGCTTCTCTGTCCATGGAATTCCCTAGGCAAGAATACTAGAGTCGGTAGCCATTCTTGTCTCTAGGGGATCTCCCTGACCCAGGGATTGAACCTGGGTCTCCTTCACTGCATGAGGATTCTTTACCATCTCTGCATCAAAGAAGCCCTACTTAAAGCTTACCATTCTCTGTAAAGAAATTTCTGTATTAGGACAAGGCAGTGACCACATCTCTAACAAGCATATTAAAATAAGCAGACAGAGGTGCGGAAAAAAAAATTTTAAGTAGGAATGAATTTGGAATTCCAAACAACTTACCCTTCCTTCCTATGAAAATTCACATGTGGTTTACCATTAAAAAGATTAAAGCTACTGAAAGACATCTCTACCCAAATTTCATGACCCAACAGGTCTAAGAAAAATAAGCCTTATTACTGTTGGAAAAATGATCTCTTTTTGTCATATTACACTATGAATGAGTTCTGTCACGGGATTAGAGTACCGTCATCTGAGGACAAAAGTCTAGGCAGGAAAAGAACTGATACTGGAATCTGATAATGATCCCTGAGGAAAATGACATCTAGCTGTTTGCAATGGTACCTTTCATCTAAGAATCTCAAAACAAATGCTATTTACATTACCAAGATTCAAAATGGTGGCATCACAGCCCAATAAAGAAACAAATCAGTGACCTAGAGGGAACTCACTACTGATGTTCTGAAACTCAGCCCTCTACTCTAAAAGCAAAATCTAGTTTTATGTAATTGTACTATAGATGAGATGGTTGGATGGCATCACTGACTCAATGGACATGAGTTTGAGCAAACTCAAGGAGATAGTGAAGGACAGGAAGCCTGGTGTGCTACAGTCCATAGGGTCGCAAAGGCTTGGACATGACTTAGCGAATGAACAACAATATGATATCNAAAGCAAAATCTAGTTTTATGTAATTGTACTATAGATGAGATGGTTGGATGGCATCACTGACTCAATGGACATGAGTTTGAGCAAACTCAAGGAGATAGTGAAGGACAGGAAGCCTGGTGTGCTACAGTCCATAGGGTCGCAAAGGCTTGGACATGACTTAGCGAATGAACAACAATATGATATCGTAAGAAATATATATTTGGTCTTTACCTCCAGTTCCTGACACACAGCTCCTAAAACCCTCTGAATTTCCTGAGTTAGAGCAGTGTCTTTTGTTATTCAAAACAAGCCCCTTTCACCCATACCTGAGTTTATTCTTGGCGGGGCACCCCTAGATAGCATCCGGATGGGAGGTGGTTGTGAGAGGAACTATCCCTGTGATTAGAGGTTTGCAACTTTCAGGTTCTGCCCCCAGTCTGGGGAAGGGAGACAAACTGGACAGAGTTAGCCACCCATGTCAGTGATTCAACCAATCATTCCCAGGTGACGGAAACTCCACAAACTCCCTAAACAAAGGGGTTCCAGGAGCTTCCGGATGGGCGAGCACACGGAACCAGAGGGTGGTGCACCTGCAGAGAGCAGGGAGGCGTCCACACCTGCCCATGCATCTCTGACAGGTAGCTGTTCTGAGCTGTATCCTTCTTGACAAATCTGTAAATGCAAGCAATGTGGTTTTTTCTGAGTTTTGTGAGTCAACTCAGTGAATTACTGAATCTGAGAAGGGGGTCATGGGAACCACAGAATTTGTAGCAAAGTCAGAAAGGATAACAGCAATTACAACTGGTGTCTACTGTGGGGGTCTTATGAAACTGAACTCAACTTATAGATCTGACACTAATTCCAGGGAGACAGTGTAAGAATTGAATTGAATCGCTGGACATCTAGTTGGTATGGAAATAGACAACTGTGGTGTGGAAAAACCCATATAAAAGTAGTTAATTCCTGGTCTGCATTTGTAAAGCTTGAAGATACAAATGGGTTTGTTGATATAAACTCCCAACTTACCTTGCTGCATACATATAAATAATAAACCCTCCAATTTAAGCAATGCTGTTAGAATAGCTGCTACTAATAATACTTAGCATTAATTTTATGCCATCTATGTGCTTTGCACCAGGCTTTAAACTTAAAATACATTATTTCCAGTATATATACAATTCTGAAAGGTAAATATTGCCAATAGCAGATGAGAAAATTAAATCTCATCATTAAACTTCCCACTGTACATAGCAAGTGGCAGAGATGGGGGCGAAATCTAGTCTTAACAGACAAATCCCTGCCTTCTTCTACACTATAGCAGCCTTTACTTTTTACATGGAGTGTAACATTATAAACTCTCTAACAATCCTTGAGGATAACATGTCTCAAATTATCCCCATGAAAGGCTAGTCTTAAGAGATGCTCTGTGGAAAAAATAATTATAAAGTACAAATGAAATTTCATGTACAGATCTAGTGTTCTACTTCTGTACTTTACACACTTAAGGAAACTGCCTTTTTAATCTGTACTCTCAGGCTGGTTGGCAGACATTTCATTTTATTTCTTCCCCAATTATTAAGGAACTAAGTCAACGAGACTTTCATTACTTTCTCATCATTGCCAACATTAGCACTAAGGAGAGGGAACATTTGAAGTCAGAAAACCGTAGGAGCTGTGAGGGACGAGAAAACTCACGCAGTCCAGACTCTAGCTGGGGCTCCTCTCACTATCTCCAGAAGACGCGCATCCAGCCTGTGTCTGAGTATCGCTAATGACAGAGACCTCACAATTCACCTGCTCCACTGCTGGACAGATCCACTGTGGGTGGGTGAAATTCACCCCAGGATGTAGTTTCCACCCGCTGTCGCCCTCCGCTGTAATACAGATGAGAAGCCTGCTCCTGTTGCTTAAAGCTCTTCAAAACATATCTAGATGGTTGAGTTCCCAGGTATGAGCTTCCACAGCAGAACAGCACCTGATTCTGCTACTCTTCTTCACTAGATAAAGACGGCTAGAGCTCTCAGCACTCTGGTCACTTTAATCTGGACAGTTCAGATGAGCACTGTCCCACCGTAGTGTAAGTCCCTAAGGGGACACAATACGCAAGACGCAATCGGCAGTACAAGAACAAAGGGACTGGGGCTTCTTTTAGTCTCACACTGCACACCTATAACCGCTCGTCAATGTCAGCTGCTTCTCACAGCCACTTCACACAGCTACCTCAGATAATGGTGGCTGCCAAATGAAAAGCAAACTATGTGGGACCAGATATTTAACAGGAATACCCTAAGTAATTCGTGTGCACGTCAAAGCTTGGAAAGCACTTCCATTTGTAGTTCAGCTGCTAAGTACTTCCATAAGGCACCGTAAGAAGCCACCCTTCCCAACCCTTGCCATTCCTCATACACGTTTGTGTCTCAGGACCTTTGCACTTGCCATTTGCTATGCATGGCATGCTCGTCTCATATTTCTGCATCTCTCCGTCATCTCTTCCAAGACTTTACTCTAATGTCACCTTCTCTGTCAGGTTGTCTGTGATCACTAAATATATTCCTCCCCTCAGTGAGCCCTAGTCCCTTTCCCACTTTCACTTTTCTCATCAGAACTGGTCACCATAGGTTAAAACCTGCATTTTTACTTATTTTATTTATTCTATCTTCTTATATATTATACAACATAAGCTCTATAAAAGCAGAGATTTTTGCCAGTTTTCTTCCCCAGTGCCTTAATACAGTAAGCACTCGATAAATATTTTAAATATATGAAATAAACAAATGAGGTCTCTCTTCAAAACTACCAAAAGATCTTGTAAAATGCTTCCTTATCACACAAAGAATCTTCTCAGCATTATATTACACAGATCTGCTTTTTAAAATATAATGAGAACCTATGTAATTAGGCACTATAAACACTAATGTTCAACTATAACTAAGCATGGGGATTTAAAAGTTGATTCATGACTGGGCTGTACCATCAAAACTTGGTAGAAATAAAAACTGAGTCTCTGAGTGAAAATAAAACAGAGATGCCTACAGCTTTCCACGATGCAGTAACAAGCCTTTATATTGATAAAAAACAGTCTTCCACACAAATTTTTTTCACTTGATCCTTAACAATCTCATAGGTTTTGTGTAAAATAAATAACAATAACACATTTTAAAGATAAGAAAATGAACATGCTTTAACTCTCAAAGTATGGCCATAATAATGTCAAAACTAGGACTGAAGTGTCTCAATTTTTAGTTCAAAACTCTATAATATCACATCTCTCTTGCAAATGATACTGAACCAGACTATAAAGTCACATAGCCACATGTTATGCTGGAGACAGTAAGCTTTCCCAAACTACCCAGTGCCTCTGGAAAATGGGGGCAAACAAAATACTCAATTCATCAAAGTCATGCTCTCAACTTGAAGTATAAGAATTCAAACTGCTTCTTCCTGTTACTTATTAGACTAACCCAGAGCCCAGTGACGTTCACCAAGATGTAAGAAATGAGCTTGTTACATTACACATCAAGAAAGTTATTACTAGGACTTCCCTGGTGCTTAAGACTCTGCACTTCCAGTGCTGGGGGCACGGACTCGATCCCTGATTGGGGAGCTAAGAGTCCACATGCAGTGTGGGGTGGCCCAAAAAAATAAAGGAGAGAAACTTACTGAGCTATGATGACTGCTACAAATAAAGGAAGAACAGGAGTAAGGAAGATGGAGTAAATGAATGAATGAGAACTGAGTTCCACTGAGGAGAGAGGCAGTGTTATGATGTCATACTGCTCTAAGTGATGTAATTTTGCAATAGAAGAAAAAAAGACTTACCTCCTCAAAATCCGAGCACAACAGCTTTCCTTCCTTTGCATAGAAGAGGATGAACAGTTGTAATCCAGAATGTTCCCCAATATTTATTTTTTAAAAGACAGAGAAATAGAAAATCCATGTGAAAAGACATCCAATCTGGGAAGACGGAGACTGTCTTCTAAGTCTTATGATCAAGAGCAGCTGTTCGCCAACTGTCAGCATCTGAAGAAAGTGCGTCGGCGTGTCTTCTCAAGAGAGTGATACCTGCTGGGACAGAGAAGCAAGAAGAAAAAAAACACTACTGAATGCAACTGTCTGGCTAGCAAACAATTACCAGTTGTTAGTCTGCAAAATTTTTCAAGTTGATAAAATGTACATCAGAAGATCACACGGAGATAAATACAAGTGACCTAGCCCATCCAGGCTGGGGTTATCAGTAACAGCAGCAATCCAGCTCTCTGATCAATAATAAATAAGCAATAAAGAAAATATAAAAATCTATTTCATGCTTTCTATCTGGGGTTATCAATAACAGCACCAATCCAGCTCTCTGATCAATAATAAATAAAGAAAATATAAAAATCTGTTTCATGTTTTCTATCTCAAGATGATGGTCATATCATACAACTAAACACAGGCAAATAATATTAGTCTGCCAAAGACACCAAAGCACTCTGCTACACTTTATAAATACTGTAGAACTACCAATGCAGATGTCTACGTCAGCAGGAAATATAGAATAATCATGCAAAAATCATGAATAATCATCACATATTTAGGTCTGGAAGGAAAGCAAAATTGATGTGGAAGTGAAGAAATATTTCTAAAGTGTTAAATAAAAAAAAANCAAAGACACCAAAGCACTCTGCTACACTTTATAAATACTGTAGAACTACCAATGCAGATGTCTACGTCAGCAGGAAATATAGAATAATCATGCAAAAATCATGAATAATCATCACATATTTAGGTCTGGAAGGAAAGCAAAATTGATGTGGAAGTGAAGAAATATTTCTAAAGTGTTAAAATAAAAAAAAAGACTGTCAACCTGGAATTTTATACCCAGAGAAAACAGCCTCGATAAATCAAGGCACATTAAAGACTTCTTCAAACAGACAAAAATCCATGAAAGGATCCATCACCAGCAAATCTGAACTATAAGAAATGTTAAAAGAAGTCCTTCTTTCAGAAGGAAAACATACCAGGTAGAAATCTAGAACTACACAGAAAAAAGACCACTGGAAGTGGTAAATAGAATACACATACAGTACTGGACAAAGGCTTTTATTATAATCAGATAGCCAATTCACCCACTCATTAAAATAAGGAAAAAATACTAACAAGATACATGTAACACACATATCTTCCAAAATAAAGAACCTTGATTAACAGAACTCATTTCCCATCACACATTCCTGTAAACTAGAGAGTCAATATTATCTTTTCTACAAAAAGAAGTCTCAAGGTACAAGCTATTTGTCCGGTAGTAGTGAGTCTTTTAAGGATGTGATATTAAAATATTCTTGGTTCTAGTCCAGTGTTCTATACATAAACTCTCCTAAAGTGCCTGCCTAAAAAGAATTTCCTGGACTAAATTAGGATGGCAGTTAATACGTAATTTATCTATTTCCCATCATCTCCAGGGAATCCCAAAGTCACTTAGACACTACAAAGACAGCAAAGAATGTTTCTCGCTTTCAATAAGTCTGGAAAACAACGTTAGCTTTTAAATAAATTGGTTGGGTTACTCTAGACTTTCTAGAAGAAGAAAACATTTGCCAAGCCTTCTTGAGGAAAATTAATCTGTCAAAGCAGTAAGAGCAAAGCAAAGCTTCAAGGCTGGAATAGGAAAAAGAGAACGCTAATATTTAATGCCACTCTATCACAGTCCAAACCTCAGAGGGAATGTGGTTAGTAAAAATAAAACCTCTGTAAAATCACTGATGCCAAACAGATTACAGAATGGGAATCCTGCCTACTACCCCTCTAAATACAAAATGCTAAACACAATTCATACATTCAGAGATTCCTCGAGACTACAGGCAGATCTTATAATAAAACTTCACAGTGAGTGAATCTCACGCTCTGAAAGACTAAATGGTACACAACATAATTCAGGAAATTCCTCTTAACAGAATTCGAAGGGAAAGCTACTACTGTCACCCTATCAGGACCAACTTTCTTTACTGTGCGAAGACAACAGAAAAATTAAGTGATTTCAGTATTCAATGATGAATATCATGCCAAGAGAAAAGTATCACTCTTTCAGCACTTTACCACAAGTAAGCCATCAGGTACCCTGCCTCTTATTATAAAAGTAAAGTTTATCAAAAGAAATAGATTGGTTATAAGCCTAAGAGATTTTAAAACATATGTTCAAACAAAAAACGCATACATGAATGTTCACGGCAGCATGATTCATGATAGTCAAAAAGTGAAAACACCACCAATGCCCATCACTGACGAATGATTCAACACGATGTGGTATACCCATACAATGATTTATTACTCAGCTACAAGAAAGACATAAATACTGAAACATGCTACAACAGGGATCAACCTCAAAGACATCAAGTACAAGAAGCCAGAAACAAAAGGCCATATATTATACGGTTTCATTTAAATGAAATGTATTCAGTAGGCAAATCCACAGGGACAAAAACCAGACCAGTGACTGGAGAGGAACTGCTTAGCGGATGCAGGGATGGAAACGCTCTGGAACGAGACGGCAGTGGCGCCAGTGGGTGCACAACTTCGTGAATGTGCCCAAAGTCTCTGAACCACACATTTTAAGTGGAGAAAACGATGAATTGTATGTTATGTGAATTTTACTTAATAGAAAAAAAAAAAAAGAAGCATGTTTCTAATTGTTAGTTATTTAGTACCTATAACACCTTACCTGCCTCCTGAAAAATCTGTATGCAGGTCAAGAAGCAACAGTAAGAACTGGACATGGAACAACAGACTGGCTCCAAACTGGGAAACGAGTACATCAAAGCTGTATATTGTCACCCTGATTATTTAACTTATATGCAGAGTACATCATGTGAAATGCCAGGCTGGATGAAGCACAAGGTGGAATCAAGATTGCTGGGAGAAGTATCAATAACCTCAGATACCCAGTTGACAGCACCCTTATGGGAGAAAGTGAAGAACTAAAGAGCCTCTTGATGAAAGTGAAAAACAAGAGTGAAAAAGGTGGCTTAAAACGGAACATTCAGAAAACAAAGATCATGGCATCTGGTCCCATCACTTCATGGCAAATAGATGGGAAAACTATGGAAACAGTGAGAGACTGTATTTTCTTGGGTTCCAAAATCACTGCAGATGGTGACTGCAGCCATGAAATTAAAAGATGCTTGTTCCTTGGAAGAAAAGGTATGACCAACCTAGACAGCATATTAAAAAGCAGAGGTACTGCTTTGCCAACAAAGGTCTGTCTAGTCAAAGCTGTGGTTTTTCCAGAAGTCATGTATGGAAGTGAGAGTTGGACTTTAAAGCACACTGAGTGCCGAAGAATTGATGCTTTTGAACTGTGGTGTTGGAGAAGACTCTTGAGAGTCCCTTGGACTGCAAGCAGGTCCAACCAGTCAATCCTAAAGGAGATAAGTCCTGAATATTCATTGGAAGGACTGATGCTGAAGCTGAAATTCCAAAACTTTGGCAACCTGATGCAAAGAACTGACTCAATGGAAAAGACTCTGTTGCTAGGAAAGATTGAAGGTGGGAGGAGAAAGGGGTGACAGAGGATGAGATGGTTGGGAGGCATCACCAACTCGGGACGAGAGTTTGAGCAAGCTCTGGGAGTTGCTGATGGACAGGGAGGTATGGCAGGCTGCAGTCCGTGGGGTCGCAAAGAGTCAGACACAACTGAGTGACTAAATTGAACTGAGCTCCCACTACTTAACAAAATGCTGTGTTCATAAAAATCTTTCAAAACTACTTTTTAAAAATTCAATATACCGACATTCTAGAAAAGAACAGAGACAGTGAACAGATCAGTGATTGTCAGGGTCTGGTGAGGCAGGAAGTCAAATAGATGAGGCTCAAGTTTTTTAGAGCAGTGAAACTACTCTATATGACAGTGTAATGGTGAATAAAAGACATCAAACATGTGTCAAAACCCATAAAACTTGTTTTTTTAATTTAAAAAACATTTAATGGCTTTCCATTCCTTTTATAGTGAAATTCAAATATTTGTCCATGGCCAATGGAGCATGATCAACCCTTTCTGTGTTATCTCTCTCCTCCTGGTTTGCCATGGCCTCTTTTTTTTTTTTTAATTAATCAGTTTATTTTAATTGGAGGCTAATTACAATATTGTAGTGGGTTTTGCCATACATTGACATGAGTCAGCCATGGTGAACATGTGTCCCCCATTCTGAAGCCCCCTCCCTCCTCCCTCCCCTTAAACTCTTAGAACTTTAAGGTAGTGTAAATTCATGTTGAGATTAAGAATAGTTACATACAGAAATATTTAAAGATACGTGTATATTACACAGCTTTATATATACACTCATCTCCTTGCCCTCTCACTCAGAGTGCAGAGAAGCAACAACACTCTGACAGCAACCAGCCAACCCGGCCCTCAGATCTTGGTTTCTAATACCATTTCCCCACAAAAGGAACTACAGTGCCTTAGAAGAATGACCATACAACTGAGGCATTACATAAAAGATGAACCTGAAGCATTTTATGTTGCCAGGAAGAAAGTATTCACACACACACACAGCCAAGGGAGTATGTCAAGGAAAGGGATACAGAAAGTCAACTGAAAACGCTACAAACGGCCAGAGCTGAATAATTTGAGCAACGAAATTTATGCAGGTACTCCACTTCAAAGGAGGTAAAGCATAACTCATCACTCATTAAGCGTGGGCTACGCCTAGTGACTCTCTTTCAGAGCACAGTACAGGAAGAGAGGAACAAAAGGGTACCTTTACAGTGGAGAAACCAGACACCAGCACCAGTGAAGTGATCGAGGTTAACATCACAGATAGAGTCACATCAGCAATATGTACTCTTGATGTGCGATGAGAAGGGCGCTTTCCCTCTGTGGTCTTCCTTCCAAAATCGTATTACATTAATCTACTATTAGAAAAACATCAGACAAATGTCTGGTTGAAGGATATTCTATGAAAATACCTGATCAGTTATCTTCAAAATTGCCAAGGCCATTAAAAACAAGGGAAGTCTGACATATTGCCTCGATCAAGAGGGGCCAAGGAGACATGACTATTGAACGTAATGCGCCATCCTGAATGGGATCCTGGAAAACAAAAAAGGACATGAAGGAAAACGCTGCAGAACTCCGAATAAAGTATAGACTTAGTAATGATGTATCAATACCGATTCATTGATTGCAGCAAGCGTAACACAGTAATCCAAGATGTTAATAATAGGGGATACTGGGTATGGAACAGCAACTCTCTACTATCTTCCCAATGATTCACTAAATCTAACAGTGTTCTAAATAAAATGTTGACTTTCAAAGTTTTTATTTTTAGAAAGTTGTAAACACTTTATATGGTCTTGGCTCTGAAGAAGCTTGCCATCTCATTGTGAGGTAAGATATATGCTCATGAACGAAGTATAAAATACAAAAATAATATTGAGAAATACAGATAAAAGTATCACTATTTAGGAATGTAGCTCTAGAATTATACGGGAAGACTTCATCAAGGAGGTAAAACCTGAGTGTACACCTTAAAACAGACTTCAGGGTCCCAAAGCAAAAAAAGAACAATGACCGGGGGACTTAAAAGAACCAGAAGGGTGAATAAGGAGAAACGAAAAGAAATGAAGGGCTTGCCGAGTGGTAAAGAATTCACCTGCCAATGCAGGTGACACAGATTTGATTCCCTGGAGAAGAAATGGCAACCCACCCAAGTACTCCTGCCTGGAAAACCCATGGACAGAGGAACCTGGCAGGCTACAGTCCATGGGGCCGCAGAGTCAGACATGACCTACCGACTAAAGGACAACAAAAAGAAATGAGAGGATTCAGCCCTAAGGTCACGTGGCAGAGCTAACAGGGTTACATCACATGCCCATTTAACTTAAAAGCTGACCTCTGGGAAAATGTGACCAACACTCAAGGACACAGGGAGTGACAGCTGCTCTGCAGAGCCACAACAGGAAATGCCAGTTTGGAAAGACAGGAAGCAGGTGGCCAAGTTCTTCTCTACAACTTTCCAAAGCACAATGTGCATGTGAGCCCAATGAAGCCAAAATTCAGATTCAAATCCTGCAAACATTTACTGACCACTTACATCTCATTTAATATGCACAACATATCTGTAAACATTTATTAATGTTTTGCATTTATCCATTTAAGAGGTTTAAATTTATACATTAAAAGGCATAATGCATAAATACAATAAAATTAATCCTGCAACAAAGCAGGAACACATTAAAATTCACTGTCTGATAAGGCTGTGATAGTTCTTAAAAGGCAAAAAATTTTCTGAAGGCCTACATATCAATGTAATAATTTTTTTTTTCCTCTTGTTCCTTCCTTCAGTTAAGCTTAGTGGCTGCCGGTCTGAAAAAGGCTTAAGAATTAAACACGATTATATGGGCACAAACATGCACACTATGCTTTTAAAATAATTTAAGGGATTTTCAAGCATAGTCTTCATCTTATGTAATGTTTGTCTCAAGCACTGACTTCAGAACCGAATCCTGGAGACGAGGTGCAGCCTCCACTGCAGGCTTCCTCCGTGGGCACGGGAAGGCAGCCTCAGGGAAAGGAGGCGGAGAGGCTGAGTCCCCCACAACATGAAGGGTATTCTGACAACAATCAGTCAAAAAACGGTCTGGGCTACCTCACAGGAATGAATTTTCAGTCATCAGAGGAGTTCAAAGAGAGGCTGAAAAATCACTGAGAACATCTGAGAAGAGAGCAATTGGGTAGGAAGCTAAGATCTCTTCCAGGTCTTCGATTCTATAACATGTAGACTGTAAAAGCCTGTCAGGAGTGCAAAGCCACTGAGAAGGACAAAATGAAAAAAAGACATCAAGGCAAGGATGACACAGTATGTGAAGTCAGTGCTGGGGACCACAGCCGTGCGTGCGCGCTCAGTCGTGTCCAGTTCTTTTCCGACCCCGTGGGTTGCTTAGGAAGCTAAGATCTCTTCCAGGTCTTCGATTCTATAACATGTAGACTGTAAAAGCCTGTCAGGAGTGCAAAGCCACTGAGAAGGACAAAATGAAAAAAAGACATCAAGGCAAGGATGACACAGTATGTGAAGTCAGTGCTGGGGACCACAGCCGTGCGTGCGCGCTCAGTCGTGTCCAGTTCTTTTCCGACCCCGTGGGTTGCAGCCTGCCGGGCTCCCCTGTCCATGGGATTTTTCCCGGCAAGAATACTGGAGTGGGTTGCCATTCCCTGCTCCAGGGGATCTTCATGACCCAGGGGTCGAACCTGTATCTCTTGAGTCTCCTGCATTAGCAGGTGGATTCTTTAGCGCTGAGCCAAAAAGCCAGAAGCTCGCTTCTACCTGCAAGTGTTTGTCCTTGCTATTTCATCTGCCAAGGAAGCTCTTCCATCTCAATGACAGGCCACAGCTCAAATATCTTCTCTATGATGCCTCCCCCACCAACACCGCCAGGCACTGGCTTATCAGATTGACTTGTTTTATTTTCCTCATGGTTCACACTATTTAGGAGCCAGTAAACTTTTTCTATAAAATGCCAGGCCACAGACCAAATCCAGTCTGTCCCATGTTTTTATACGACCTATGAACTGAGAATGGTTTTTAGATTTTCAAAAGGTGAAGGGGAAAAAAAACCAAAAAGTAGAATTCCATCATTTTGTTATACAGGAAAACTGAATGAAATTAAAATTTCCGCGACCTAGGTTTAATTAGAACATGGACACACTTGTTTCTGTCCTGTACCGCCTGTGGCTGCTTTTGTACTTAAACAAGAGAGCTGAGTAGCTGCAACAGAGACTGCATGGCACGTAAAGCCTACAAGATTTCGTTTCTGGTCCTTTCAGAAAGTTTGCTAATCACTGATTTGTAGCATTACCTCTATTTGCTTATTTGCTATCCTCATNGCTTTTGTACTTAAACAAAAGAGCTGAGTAGCTGCAACAGAGACTGCATGGCACGTAAAGCCTACAAGATTTCATTTCTAGTCCTTTCAGAAAGTTTGCTAATCACTGATTTGTAGCATTACCTCTATTTGCTTATTTGCTATCCTCATTCTCACATACACAAAATCAGTTTCAATGAAGGCAGACCTTCCCCCACACTGTAGCCCAGGACCTACCTAGAAACAATCCTGGAACAAATTAAGTGCTCAATAAATACCTGAATAATAAATTAACAAGTGCATGTGTGTATGTGTGTTTAGTCACTCAGTCGTAACCAACTCTTCCCGACCCCTTAGACTGTAGCTCAACAGGCTCTTCTGTCTATGGGATTCTCCGAGCAAGAATGCTGGAGTGAGTTGCCATTTCCTCCTCCAGGGGATCTCCTCAATCCAGGGATCAACTGTTTCCCATGTCTCCAGCACTGCAGATGGATTCTTTACCGCTGAGCCAGGGGGGCTTCCCAATAAATTAATAAGTGATCCATAAATGACACTCTGAAGGGTTCAAACTTAAGCCTTCAGCCATTATAGTCATGTATGGATGTGAGGGCTGGACCATAAAGAAGGCTGAGCACCAAAGAATTGACACTTTCAAACCGTGGTGTTGGATAAGACTCTTGAGAGTCCGTTGAACAACAAGGAGATCAAACCAGTCAATCCTAAAGGAAATCAATCCTGAATATTCATTGCAAGAACTGATGCTGAAGCTGAAGCTCCAATACTCTGGCCACTTGATGCAAAGAGCCGACTCATTAGAAAAGACCTTGATGCTTGGTTAAGATTGACGGCAGGAGGAGGAGGGGACAACAGAGGGTGAGATGGTTGGGTGGCATCACTGACTTGATGGACACGAGTTTGAGCAAGCTCCGGGAATTGGTGATGGACAGGGAAGCCTGGTATGCGGCAGTCGATGGGGTCACAAAGAGCTGGACGTGACGGAGAAACTGAAGAACAGCAACACACATGACAAGCATCAGAAAAGGGGAGATATTCTAGTAGAGACGAGCACAGAGTCTAAAGTCGTGGTAGTCATCAATTACTGTAGGTCACTGGGTTTCTTCACCAAATTGTACAGGGCTTTCTGTGCTCATACAAGATCTTCTCATCTACTGTAAGGTGTCAGAACACTGTCAGCTGATTGTACTTCTGTTTACCTTAAGATGCAAATAATGCTGAGAAATCTCATTTCCTATACATAGTACACAGCACCCACACCATGTAAATCTTAATAAGTGCTATAATTTTAATAGATCTAGGTCACGTGCTAATGAATTTTTAATATCTGATTCCTCCCTATGCTGCTGATCAGCAATCTATTCTGCAAGCAGCTGAAAACTCCTCAGAAATGAAAAGGTTACCGCCCACAGACCAGAAGCAGCTTTTTAATCTTTCTATACTAGCCAGAGAGTGGGTGTGAGATTTCAAAAAAAAAAATACAAGCCAACTCTGTCGGTAGAGGACAAGGAATTGTCGCATTAAAATCCCACCTATAAGCATCATTTGTTACAAGACACTAGTAAAACTAACACCTACTCATTATCAGAGCCGCACTCCTCTAATCTACAAGAGGGGGGAAATGCTATCTACCTCCTGGAGCAATCTTGTCCTTAACATTCCCTTAAGGTTCTCTCCTTCCAGGGAGAACCTGCAACAATTTCTATAGACATGTACTTCAAAGACAAAGATCTGGTTTAAGTCAGTAACTCCCAAATGTTAGTTAGATACATTTGATCAGAAGGCTTAAACAAATCAAAGTTTTGCTTTGTTTTAAAGCAGCTACCTGCTTTTTAATGATTTAGGGATTCAGACCTTTCACAGAGATGCTTGTGGTACAGGTACTTCTGATAAGTATGTCAGACTTATAGCAACCATTTTGGATGAGGACACGTGTGTGTTCATCTTCCCTTCCTCTATGACAAGTGAGGATGAAAAGGCAGCCTGCAAAAGCATTGGCTAAGATCTTCCAAGACTAATGTGTAAGCTGTCGCCAAAGAAGAGGGAGGAAATTAACCAGTAGCTCAAGAAGGGTGCTTCAAGAAGCTGCTGCAGATTCACTTGGGGGGATGTTCACGATCAATGTTAGGGATGATCCACAAGAACCCCTGGACAAGCACTACACGCACCTTTGCTTAAGCTGAAAAAGCTGTGGAAGTCTGCAACTTACAAACGGATCTCTGGCCCTTCACGGAAGGGACAATTCACTGAGCCCCTTCTCCTTTCCTACAAGGGTTAATAAAAGACACCTTAGGGCCCAGCCAACCCAGACTCCCATCCAACCGCGCACCACCTATTATTCGCCACGTTCCCAGAACTGCCGGCCCCCTCCTCCCTCCAAACGACAAGTTCGAAAATCAAAACAAAAGGTGCTAAAAACTGGTTTCAGGTGGCAATGGCTGAGTCCTAGTGGCCAACTTCTGGGGACACCAGGGCGACCGACGACGGTTCGTAGGACCCCCTGACAAACAGTCCCTCGGCCCTGGGCCCACAGCCTCACGCTCCCCTCGGTCCCCGCACCCCCTCCAGGGCCGCGGGGAAGGGGGCGAGACAAGGGGGTTGGGGAACAAGAAATCTCCAGGGTCAAAATGACAGCGGAACGCGCCGGGAGAGGAGAGAGGCCCGGCAGGATGCTGGGGGTCGAGCCCTAGGCCCCGGGGCTTCCGGCCCCGCTCGGGGGCGACCGAAGGTCCGAGCCGCGCCAGGCCGCGAGCCGGAGGCCCCGGGCCGCGGCGGCGG
>SJYX01020501.1:7179-17260 GCA_006410675.1 Oreotragus oreotragus | reverse complement strand
CCGCCGCCGCCGCCACCGCCGCCTCAGCGGCCACCTCAGCCGCCGCTACCGCCGCCAGAGTCCCAGCGCGGGAGCGCGAACCGGCGCTAGGAGGCGAGAGCGCGCGCGCGCGCCCTGCCGGCCGCCGCCACCCACAACCTCCGCCCCCGGCCGGCGGCGCACGCGCGGGGTGGCGGCGGGCGCGCGCACGCCGCAGGAGGGGGCGGGGACGGCCTCCGGAAGGCGTGGCCCCGCCCACCCACGCGGTCGCTGGGCAGCGGGCTCCTTGGCGACAGGTGGCCCGCGGGCTGATCCAGGTGCGCTCTTCACCGTCACGGCCCCGGGAACCGAGTTCCTCCGACCTGGCCCGGCTTTCTGAGAGCGAAGGTTTGAGCGAATCTTTGCAGTCGCTCCGGGTTCCTCACCTGTTAATGCCTGCCTTCAGTCGAAGGCCTTCTCTCCTCCCCGGATCCAGCAGGGTTTCGGCTGCTGCTGGCAAAAGGGCATGTTAGTATTTCGCAGCCATCAACCTGTCCCTTTGTTATTCCATGTTCCTAACTCATTTATTCCTTCATCACTTACACATTGAGGCTCCTTATGGGTGCTGGGCCTCATATGAGTTACTGGAAGTCCTACGTGGGAACAGAGAGTCTTGACGTTAGAAACTGGGGGAGAAGGCAAACGTTAAAGGGAGACTCAGACAAAATTTAAATCTGTGCATAGTAAAAATGTCTTCTGAGAGGTGCGTGGTGTTAAGAGAGTCTGTGTTAGGGGAAGGAAGGACGGAGATGGATTCAGCCAATGATTTCCAGGCTGGAATCTGAAGGCTGACTTGGAAAGACTTAACTTTGTCTCCAAGGGACCAGAGCTTGGTGTGGCGAACGGGGCACTGAATGTGGAGTAGAGTGTGAGTTGGGGCAAGGGAACTTCATAGTTGGAGCAAGGTAGACTGGTGGAAGAGAGGAGCCCTTTTTTAGAGAGTAAAATGGACAGGACTTGATTGGATGAAGATTGAGGCCAAGGAGGTGATGAGGTTGACTCTTAGATTTAATTAATGCATTTGTATTTCTCAGGAAATGCATTTGTAGATCTCAGGAGCTCTGAAGTAGGCCCTTTNAGGTAGACTGGTGGAAGAGAGGAGCCCTTTTTTAGAGAGTAAAATGGACAGGACTTGATTGGATGAAGATTGAGGCCAAGGAGGTGATGAGGTTGACTCTTAGATTTAATTAATGCATTTGTATTTCTCAGGAAATGCATTTGTAGATCTCAGGAGCTCTGAAGTAGGCCCTTTTAAAAAGTAACTCAAAATGGATGATAAACGTGAAAGCTGTAACTTTTGAGTAAATTTAAAAAAAAAAAAAACATTGAGAAAAATCTTCATGATTTTGAGATAGGCAAAAATTTCATAGAACACAAAAAACATGAACCATAAGAGAAATTATTCATAGGTTGGACTTAACCAAAATTTTAACTTTTGTTCTTTGAAAGACACCATGAAGAAAATGAAAAGGCAAGCCATAGACGGGAAGGAGGTATTTGGAATATGATATATTTGACAAAAGACTTGAATCCAGAATATATAAAGAACTCTTATAAACGAATAAGATGAACAACCTGAAAAAACAACGGGGAAGAGGTTTTACTAAACATTTCACCAAAGAAGATATAAAAATGGCCAATAAGCAACAAAGCAGTGCTCAGTATCTTTAGTCATCCAGGGATCTGCAAACTAAAACCACAATAAGATGCCTCTGCACTCTCATTACAGTAGCTGAAATTATAAAAACTGATGACCCAGCGACCACATTCCTACACATCTCCTTAACTATACTTAAGCTCCAAATAAAGATAATAACAAAGTCATACTTCCACCTAACATGATACGACTCATCTGCGTACAACCAAAACACCACAACACTTTCCGCAAAAGAGGATGCAAACTTTCTGAGCGATACTCCCTTTCTGCTTTTGACATCCTGTAACTTAATGCTGTGATATAAACTTAAGTATATTATTACTGCATCTCCATTATGTGTTGTTGCTGTTCCGTTGATAAGTCTGTGTCTGACTCTTAAGCAATCCCATGGACTGCAGCCTGCCAGGCTCCTCTGTCCATGGGATTTCCCAGGCAGGAATACTGAAGTGGGTTGCCATGTCCTTCTCCAGGGGATCTTCCCTACCCAAGGATAGAACCTGCGCTCCTGCACTGGCAAGTGGATTCTTTGCCACTGAGCCACCAGATCATTACTATTCAAAATGTGTGCCTTGGACCAGCAACATCAGCATCACACAGGAGCTTGTTAAAAATGTAGGATCTCAGCTCTACTCCAGATCACCTTAGTTTAAGTCTTCGTTTTAACGTAACCTCCAAGCAATTTGTATGCATATCACATTTTGAAAGGCATCGGGCTAGAAAACATATGTAATTTGGAGAATTACAATAAACATGAATTGTAACAACTATTAAAAATTTATCATTGAAGTTGACTAATGAATATTACCAGTAATATCAATAGGAAATGAATGCAGAACTAAAAACCTTAAGTTGTTCAACAAAATCTAGCATAATTTCCATTGAAGTATTGTAATATCTTTGCAGCAATACTTTATTATATTTCCAAATAGCCTTGTGTCAGCATGTATTTAACTTTGCTAAGTATGGGTAACCAGTAAAGAACATAACAAAATTAAAATTTAGTAAAAACTATTCAAGGTCAAGAGTGATCCAAAAAGACTGTCACATTCGGCGACCATGATGTATTAGAGCATGTCAGGATCCAAACGGTCACGTTGTTGTTCTTCAGTTACCCAGCCGTGTCTGACTCTTTGTGTCCTCTAAAAAAAAACCAGAAGTTCCCAGTTTTAATGTACTCTAATTCATCAAAATCTGCACCCATTGCTTATTATGTCTGGCTTAAGAAATCTTTGCTTATACAAACAGCAGGTTTTCTTATAAAAGTTCTATATTGCCTGTAGCAAAAGTTCCTTTTGCCTATAGCTTTAAGAGTCCCATGAATCTGGTTTTTGAATATGTTTTGGGGTAGTGATCATAATTTTTTTCTAGATGATATCTGAATATCTCAACACCATTTATTGAAGAGTCCCCTTCCCTACCATGCTATAGGGTTACATTTGCCATCAGTAAAGGGTCCATAGAGGTGCTGATCTCTTTCTGGGAGCTCTCTGCTGTTCCATTGGTCTGTTTATCTTTCTCTGCACAATTACTGTACTGATGCAATACCTAAAACGTTTTATTATATCTGTTAGAGTCATTTCTCCAAAGTCACCTCTTTTCTTAAACATTTTCTTGGCTATTCCAGGCTCCTTGTATTTTCACATAAATCTTAGAATCAACTGATCATTGAATACCTTCTGGGATTTTCACTGATGTTATATAAAACTGTATTAACATGTTTGCAGTATTAAGAAATCCATGAAACATAGTATATCCCACTGTATAACCATTCTTTAATTGATCTGAATAATGCTTGATAGTTTTCATCGTAGAAGTCTTAAATATTTTTCATTAGATTTAGTATCCGTTATCTGCTCCAGAAGTTGGTGATAAACAGAGAATCCTGGCGTGCTGCGGTCCANTCCAATGAATATTCAAGGTTGATTTCCTTTAGGATTGACTGGTTTGATCTTGCCATCCAAGGGACTCTCAAGAGTCTTCTCCAACACCACAGTTCAAAAGTGTCAGGTCTTCAGCACACCTGAAGACAGGGAGGCCTGGCGTGCTGTGATTCATGGGGTCGCAAAGAGTCGGACACAACTGAGCGACTGAACTGAACTGAAGTGACTTTAAGTTTCTAATTATTGTGCTAGTTTCTCTCTCACCTCAGGGCATTTGCTTCTGCTTTTGCCTGTCCATGATACACCTTCTTTTCCAACTCTGCTGTCCTTTCAGGTCTCAGCTAAAATGTCATTTCCTCAGAGACCCCTTCCCTAACCCCACAGACAAGGTCAGTCCCTCCCAACACACACTGAGGTCATCTTGAACTTCCCCTTTCTCAGCCCAGCATATGGGTAACTTCCCCCTTTAGCATCTTCTTTCCTCTCTAGACTGTAAGCTCCAAGGTGCAAGAACTTTGTCGTTCTGAAACCACTGACTGTATCTTTAGGTACTCATTAAATGCTTATTGGCTTAGGGACTTCCCCAGCGGTCTAGTGGTTAAGACTCTAAACTTCCACTGCAGGGGGCATGTGTTTGCTCCCTGGTTGGGGTAATTCGTGGTTGGGGTACTAAGATCATGGCATCCAGTCCCATCACTTCGTGGCAAATAGATGTGGAAGCAGTGGCTGACTTTATTTTTGGGGGCTCCAAAATCACTGCAGCCATGAAATTAAAAGACTCTTGCTCCTTGGAAGGAAAGGTATGACCAATCTAGAGAGCATATTAAAAAGCAGAGACATTAGTTTGCCAACAAAAGTCCGTCTAGTCAAGGCTATGGTTTTTCTATCCCATCACTTCGTGGCAAATAGATGTGGAAGCAGTGGCTGACTTTATTTTTGGGGGCTCCAAAATCACTGCAGCCATGAAATTAAAAGACTCTTGCTCCTTGGAAGGAAAGGTATGACCAATCTAGAGAGCATATTAAAAAGCAGAGACATTAGTTTGCCAACAAAAGTCCGTCTAGTCAAGGCTATGGTTTTTCTAGTAGTCATACATAGATGTTGGACTATAAAGAAAGCTGAGCACTGAAGAATTGATGCTTTTGAACTGTGGTGTTAGAGAAGACTCTTGAGAGTCCCTTGGATTGCAAGGAGATCCAACCAGTCCGTCCTAAAGGAGATCAGTCCTAGATGTTCATTGGAAGGACTGATGTTGAAGCTGAAACTCCAGTACTTTGGCCACCTGATGGGAAGAGCTGATTCATTTGAAAAGATCCTGATGCTGGGAAAGATTGAGGACAGGAGGAGAAGGGGACGACAGAGGATGAGATGGTTGGATGGCATCACCGACTTAATGGACATGAGTTTGGGTAAACTCCAGGAGTTGGTGATGGACAGGGGGGCCTGGCGTGCTGTAGTCCATGGGGTCACAAAGACTGACCGACTAAACTGAACTGGGGTACCAAGGGGGCTTTCCTAGTGGCTCAGCCGTAAAGAATCCGCCTGCAGTTCAGGAGATGCAGGTTCATTCCCTGGGTCAAGAAGATCCCTTGGAGGATAGCACAGCAACCACTCTAGTATTCTTGCCGGGAAAATCTGAAAATCCCATGGGCAGAGGAGCCTGATATGCTGCAGCCTTTGAGGTCACAGATTTGGACACAACTAAAGCAGCTAAGCACTAAGATTCCCCATGCAGCACTGTGTGGCCAAAATTAAAATAAATAAAAAATATGCTAAAGTCATTAAAAATTTTAATGCATATTGGATTATTAAATGAATAATGGTGACCCTATTCACATTAAACGAGGCATGATTTTGCCTTCTTTTTAGCACATTTTTACTTCTATTATCCCATTTGGGCCTCCAAAGACACAGCTCCAGCTCTGAGCCTCTCTCAGCCCTTAAAACGTGTATGAGGGAGACTTCCCTGGCAGTCCAGTGGTCAACACTTCGCCTTCCAATGCGGGGGCTGCAGGTTCAAACCCTGGTCGGGAAGCTAAGATCCTACATGCCTCCTGCCCACCCCCCAAAAAAAAAAACAACACAAAACATAAAACAGAAGCAGCAGTGTAACAAATTCAGTAAATATCCACATAAAAATCTTAAAAAAAAAATGTATGAGACATCTGACCTGTCAGACATAATGACTAGGGATTGGTTGTCTGCCTTCCGGTCCTAACTCTGTGTCTTGGGCAAGTTACCTCACCTCTCTGTACACCAGTCCCCTTATTCTTATTTACCTCATAGATACACTGCAAGGAGTAAGAGAATATGTACACGTAAAGCACTTGGAACAGTGCCTGGCACCTGGCAAATGTTAGGTGTTAAAGCTCCAGTACTTTGGCCACCTGATGCCAACAGTTGATTCTTTGGAAAAGACCCTGGATNAGTTACCTCACCTCTCTGTACACCAGTCCCCTTATTCTTATTTACCTCATAGATACACTGCAAGGAGTAAGAGAATATGTACACGTAAAGCACTTGGAACAGTGCCTGGCACCTGGCAAATGTTAGGTGTTAAAGCTCCAGTACTTTGGCCACCTGATGCCAACAGTTGATTCTTTGGAAAAGACCCTGGATGCTGGGAAGGTTTGAAGGCAGGAGGAGAAGAGAGCAACAGAGGATGAGATGGGTGGATGTCATCAGCGACTCAATGGACATGAGCTCAAGCAAGCTCCGGGAGATTAGGGACAAGGAAACCTGGTGTGCTGCAGTCCATGGGATCACAAAGAGTCAGACATCACTTGGCGACTGGGCAACAACAAGCATGACGATCAAGAGCACTGGGGCCAATCTCAAAGATTAAGCACCCTCTCTATTTGTTGTTGCTGCTGTTTTGTTGGTCAGTTGTGTCCGACTCTTTCTGGACCCCATGTACTGAAGCCCGCCAGGCTCCTCTGTCCATGGGTTTCTCCAGGGAAGAATACTGGAGTGGGTTGCCATGCCATCCTCTAGGGGATCTTCCTAACCCAGAGATCAAACCCATGTCTTCTGCGTTGCAGGTGGATTCTTTACCACTGAGCCACTGAGGAAGCCCTATCCCCTCTATTATGTTGAGTGAAAAAGCAGCCAGATACAAAAAAACAGTTTGATATTTATTATGTGATATTTAAGGGCAGGAAAAAAGTTCACCTATGATGAGAGAGGTAGATCAGTATAGAGGAGGTGGGAGGCCAGCATGTTGACTTGGAAGGGGTACACGGCCGTCTTCCAGGTGCAGAAATGCTCTGACTCTTGCTCATCATTACACAGATGAATGTGTATGTGGAAATGTAGTCTTAAGATCAGCGTGCTCTACTATATGTAATTTGGGGGCTTCCCTGGTGGCTCAGCTGGTAAAGAATCCGCCTGCAGTGCGGGAGACCTGGGTTCAATCCCTGGGTTGGGAAGATTCCCTGGAGAAGGGAAAGGCTACCCACTCCAGTATTCTGGCCTGGAGAATTTCATGGACTATACAGTCCATGGGGTCGCAAAGAGTCGGACATGACTGAGCAACTTTCACGTTTTAGGCAGAAGTAAGGGATTGTGACCAATCTCCTTTTATATTCCCCCAACTCCCTTCTCTTCCTCCCAGGAGAGAGAACCTCAGAGGGGAGCCTCGCTGAGTGTTAATCTCCCTCCCTTTGGTCTTTCTGTTGACACCCAGTAAACCACAGATTCCTAACGCTGACCTGCCTGCAATTTCATCCCTGGGAACTGGTCTGGTTACTCCCCTAGTTAACATTCACAGTCCTGGGTTCCAGAGATGGGGCCAGAGGGTTCTGCAGGTGAGATCCAGCCAGCTCAGGATGTGGTCAGAGGAACTTGAATCTTCTCAAGTCCAGGTGCTCAGCTCTATCCACAGGACACGAGAGCAATAGAATCTACCCAGGCTGGGATCCCAGACACTGGTCCTTAAGCAGCAACCCACGTGAGCCGTGACCAAATGCTGATCCCTTTCAGCTCTGGGCTTCAGTGTCCTCCTCTGTAAGATGGGAGTAATGGAGCTCACTGACGAGACAGCAGAATCCCTTGAAATGCCCCAACAACCTCGATTTGAATCTGAGCTCTTCCCTTAGCAATGGTGTGCTCTTGGGAATTTTTTTTAACTCTTTAGTTTTGAAAACAATTTCAAAACTACTAAACATTTGTAAAAATAAGTCAAGTAACCCAGGTTCAGCAACTTCCTGCATGTTAACACCTTTATTTAGACATTCTTTCTCTTGCTTTTTTCCTGAGCCATTTGAGATTTCCTGGCATACACCATTCCCCTTTTACTCTTCATGGTTTAGTGTTTCCTAACAATAACGATTTTTCTCTTACATAACCACAATACAGCTATCAAATTCAGGACATTTAATATTGGTATAACACCTCCCAAGGGACTTCCCTGGTGGCTCAGCAGTAAAAAAATAAAATAAAATAAAATCTGCCTGCAATGCAGGAGATGCAGGAGACGGGAGTTAGAGCCTTGGGTTGGAACAATCCCCTGGAAGAGGGCATGGCAACCCACTCCAGTCTTCTTGCCTGGAGAATCCCATGGACAGGGCAACCTGGCAGGCTACAGTCCATGGGGTGACAAAAAATCAGATGCAAGTGAAGCTACTTCACATGCATGCACACCTCCCAAGCCCATATTCCAAAGCTGCCATTTGTCTTGATGTCCACAGCTTTTTTCCCCTCCAATACTGAGTCTAGCCCAGGATCAGAAATTGCCCATAGTTATCAAGTCTTTTTAGCCTCCTTTAGTCTATAATGTTTTCTCAGACATTCCTTTGGAGAAGGCAATGGTACCCCACTCCAGTGTTCTTGCCTGGAGAATCCCAGGGATGGTGGAGCCTGGTGGGCTGCCGTCTGTGGGGTTGCACAGAGTCAGACACGACTGAAGTGACTTAGCAGCAGAAGCAGCAGACATTCCTTATCTTTCATGACATTGTCATTACTGAAGAATGTAGGCCAATTGTTTTATAGAAGATCTCTCAATGTGGGTTTGTCAGGTGTCTCCTCATGATTAAATTCAGGTAATAACTCCAACCAGAACTTTAGACAAGTGTTGTACATTAGACACCTGTTCAAGGGTATCATATAATCCTAAAGGAAATCAGTCCTGAATATTCATTCGAAAAACTGATGCTGAAGCTGAAACTCCAGTACTTTGGCCACCTGCTGTGAAGAACTGACATGTTGGAAAAGACCCTGATGCTGGGAAAGACTGAAGGTAGGAGGAGAAGGGGACGACAGAGGATGAAATGGTTGGATGGCATCACCGACTCTATGGACATGAGTTTGAGCAAGCTCTGGGAATTGGTGATGGACAAGGAGGCCTGGAGTACTGCAGTCTGACGGAATGACTGACCAGAACTGAACTGATACGGAGGCATGTGATATCTGACAAGTCTTATTGGTGATGTCTGTATGGGCCACCTAGTCAATGCTGTATCTGTTTTCTCCATTGATTAGGTCCTGGTTTTCCTCTTATTTTATGGGGGATCTATGGGGAAACATTCTAAGACCATGCCAATCTCACATTCCTCAGCAAATTTTCCTCCTTGGGTTCAGCATCAATTGATGGTATTTGCAAAATCAATCTTTATGATGATTGCTGTGAATTGTCATTTTCCAAATCCACCTCTTCTTCCACATTTATCAGCTGACATTATAACATAAGGAAGAGCCCTCCCATCCCTGCCCCCCATTTCCTTGTTTTTTATTTATTGTCCGTATGGAGTCATTGATTCCAATTTTACTTAGTGGATTATAGTTTAATACTATCTAATTTTTCATTGGGATAAAATATCAGTTCAGTTCAGTTAAGTCGCTCAGTCGTGTCCGACTCTTTGCGACCCCATGAATCACAGCACGCCAGGCCTCCCTGTCCATCATCATCTCCTGGAGTTCACTCAGACTCACGGCCATCGAGTCCGTGATGCCATCCAGCCATCTCATCCTCGGTCGTCCCCTTCTCCTCCTGCCCCCAATCCCTCCCAGCATCAGAGTCTTTTCCAGTGAGTCAACTCTTCGCATGAGGTGGCCAAAGTACTGGAGTTTCAGCTTTAGCATCATTCCTTCCAAAGAAATCCCAGGGTTGATCTCCTTCAGAATAGACTGGTTGGATCTCCTTGCAGTCCAAGGTACTCTCAGGAGTCTTCTCCAACACCACAGTTCAGAAGCATCAATTCTTCGGCGCTCAGCTTTCTTCACAGTCCAACTTTCACATCCATACATGACCACAGGAAAAACCATAGCCTTGACTAGGCGGACCTTAGTCGGCAAAGTAATGTCTCTGCTTTTGAATATACTATCCAGGTTGGTCATAACTTTTCTTCCAAGGAGTAAGCGTCTTTTAATTTCATGGCTGCAGTCACCATCTGCAGTGATTTTGGAGCCCAAAAAAATAAAGTCTGACACTGTTTCCACTGTTTCCCCATCTATTTCCCATGAAGTGATGGGACCGGATGCCATGATCTTCGTTTTCTGAATGTTGAGCTTTAAGCCAACTTTTTCACTC
>SJYX01020500.1:205672-287697 GCA_006410675.1 Oreotragus oreotragus | reverse complement strand
ATGAACGGATTGGATCTCCTTGCAGTCCAAGGGACTCTCAAGAGTCTTCTAAAATATCACAGTTCAAAAGCATGAATTCTTCAGTGCTCAGCTTTCTTTATACTCCAACTTACACATCCATACATGACTACCGAAAAATCTATAGCCTTGATTAGACAGACCTTTGTTGGTAAAGTAATATCTCTGCTTTTAAATATGCAGTCTACGTTGGTCATAACTTTCCTTCCAAGGAGTAAGTGTCTTAATTTCATGGCTACAGTCACCATCTGCAGTGATTTTGGAGCCCTCCAAAATAAAGTCTGCCACTGTTTCCACTGTTTCTTCATCTATTTTCCATGAAGTGATGGGACTAGATTCCATGACCTTAGTTTTCTGAATATTGACCTTTCAGCCAAAGTTTTCACTTTCCTCTTTCACTTTGATCAATAGGCTCTTTAGTTCTTCAATTTCTGCCATAAAGGTGGTGTCATCTGCACATCTATTTTAAAAAAGATAAATTTAAAATTTAAGCCAGAGATTGAAAGTTGAAGATACAAACATTTTTTGCCAAAGTTTTCCCAGAAATCTTTGAATTTACTTCTAAAAATTATTATGAAATCATTAGGATAAGTATTTTTTACTGCCTACATGAACTCAAGTATTATCAAAATCAGATATCATAGTTGAAATATATTCAAAGGACATCAATGCAAATGCATACATTATATAAATTCTGAAAATAAATATTTATTACCATTAATGAATTATTTATCTTTCATATTCAAACCCTAAAGCTTATCTCTAAAACTGTATCAGTGTATCAGCTGATGATGAGAAGCTATTAACATTTTTCTTTCTTCAGAAGTTTTTACATAGAAATGTCAAATCAAGCTTATTTGAAGCCAATTAATATCATTTGAAACACTGGGCTGGAGGAAGCACAAGCTGGAATCAAGATTTCCTGGAGAAATATCAATAACCTCAGATNGTAATGTGCCATAGTATGTAATGCAAAGTACGCAATTTGATTCAACTGAATTATACCTAGAAAAAGTGAGCCAGTTATGATAAAAGTGAAATTTATGTCACATACTGTCTTTCTACTTAATGTGATCCATAAGTACTTAACATTTGACAATTTCTTAATCAGACATTGTCTTTGTAAGTGGCTAGACAAACTGTGGTTCTAGCCACTTGCAGTTTTCAGATAGTTATAAAAATATTGCATTTTAATACTACAGTGATATCTGTTTTTGGAATGAGATTGATGATAAAGATTTTGGAGACAATGAAGGCTTATATTTACAACTTCAGCCATACATTTTGACATAAGTCTTTTCGGTTGGAGATGAGGAAACAGATGGATAGATTATTTTTAAAAATAATTTTAGGTTTCCTTCTGAATGGTTGCATTAGAATTCCTACTTAACTAAATAAAATTTTGATTTTGTAAAGTTCCTCAAGTTTAGTTGGACAGTGTTTCTTGACCTGAGCAGAAGTTTTGTCATGTGAACGGTGACAGAACTAAAAGCTCTCTTGGCATGGGCAGGAAAGCCTTTGTAAGTGAAGAGAAGCACTACCAAGCTTTGTTTAGTGGGCAGACTCAGGAATAAGCAAATATTCCTGCTGAAGTTTCTCTACTAAACTTACCAGGAAGACCTTTGGGTGGGGGAGGGACGGCCCACTAGTTTAAAGAGGAAGTGAATTTAACCTTGGCCTTAAGTGAGTGCACATGATCTACAGCCATATCCTGATAAATTGTGGGCAAGACCCCAAGTTGACAGGACTAAAGGGATTGTCTGGTTCTCCTTTTGCCAAAAGGGGGCTACCTTCTGTGTGTTGAAAATGCAGATATAGAACAGAAACAAAGCATTTGCTTTAAGACCTATTAAAATTAATGGAGAAAGTTTATATCTTATTGTATTATTATTCTCTGGTAGAAGAATGACTGTGAGAAATTTGAGATTGAGGTTATCTTTATACCATTAGAAACAGATGGAAGCTTTTAGAAATGGTGCCCATTTTTCTTCCACTCGAGCTGAAATAGAAGAGCATGACAGATACCATTGCCATCTTAGTTCTTATGTTTCTATTTTCTTCATTTTGATTTTTAGTTTTGTTTTCATATGTTTAAAAGGCCCATTTCCATATCCTAGTTCTGAAGGTAGAGTGAGGTAAAGGTTCTTTTCTTCTGCCTGAGGGAGGCCTTATAGAGCAAACACAAATTTATCAAATAGTAGTAAGAAAACAAATTTCTACCTTCAGGTAGGGGGAATTAGCCGGGATTAGAGGTCATCCAAGGAGAGGGCAATGGCACCCCACTCCAGTACTCTTGCCTGGAAAATCCCATGGACGGAGGATCCTGGTGGGCTGCAGTCCATGGGGTCGCTAAGAGTCAGACACAACTGAGAGACTTCACTTTCACTTCTCACTTCCATGCACTGGAGAAGGAAATGGCACCCACTCTGGTGTTCTTGCCTGGAGAATCCCATGGATGGAGGAGCCTGGTGGGCTGCAGTCCACGGGGTTGNTGCCTGGAAAATCCCATGGACGGAGGATCCTGGTGGGCTGCAGTCCATGGGGTCGCTAAGAGTCAGACACAACTGAGAGACTTCACTTTCACTTCTCACTTCCATGCACTGGAGAAGGAAATGGCACCCACTCTGGTGTTCTTGCCTGGAGAATCCCATGGATGGAGGAGCCTGGTGGGCTGCAGTCCACGGGGTTGCTGAGGGTCGGACACAACTGAGCGACTTTTCCAGTCCTGTGGCCACTGCTGAGTTTTCCAGACTTGCTGGTGTATTGAGTGCATCACTTTCACGGCATCATCTTTTAGTATTTGAAAAAAGCTCAACTGGCATTCCATCACCTTCACTATCTTTGTTTGTAGTGATGCTTCCTAAGGCCCACTTAATTTCACATTCCAGGATGTCTGGTTCTAGGTGAGTTATCACACCATTGTGGTTATCTGGGTCATGAAGATCTTTTTTGTATAGTTCTGTGTATTCTTGCCACCTCTTCTTAATATCTTCTGCTTCTGTCCGGTCCATACCATTTCCGTTTTTTATTGTGCTCATCTTTGCGTGAAATTTTCCCTTATTATCTCTCTATTTTTTTTTTTTTTGAAGAGATCTCTAGACTTTCCCATTCTATTGTTTTCCTTTATGTCTTTATATTGATCACTGAGGTAGGCTTTCTTATCTCTCCTTGCTGTTCTTTGGAACTCTATATTCAAATGGGTATATCTGTCCTTTTCTCCTTTGCCTTTAGCTTCTCGTCTTTTCTCAGCTATTTGTAAGGCCTCCTTAGACAACCATTTTGCCTTTTGCATTTCATTTTCTTGCGGATGGTCTTGATCACTGCTTCCTGTACAATGTCATGAACCTCTGGCCATAGTTCTTTGGGTACTCTCTCTATCAGATCTAATTCCTTGAATCTATTTGTCGAGCACGACTGAAGCGACTTAGCAGCAGAGGTCATCCATAGGCCCTGGCTGGAAACCTCTCTTGCTACAGTGGAGGAGGGTAAGGGTGTTGTCCCAGCAGCCTGCTGGCCCTAGGGAATGTCTGTCCACCTTGTCTGGTCAGGGGAGGAGCAGATTTCATGCTCTGCTCTCATGCTGTTAGGTCACTGGGCACCTTGGACCCTTCAGTCATGTCAGAGTCATCACTGAAACTAATTACTGGTGTGGAGTTCAGGCTTATCGTTTGTACCTGAATCCAAGTTGTTGAAGCTGCTTCATTTTGCTGGTAACATTAGGCCTACTTAAGTCAACTAATTTCAGGGTTAATCTTGTAATCAAGTGGACAGTTTCATCAAAACATTGCATTTATACGAGTGGTCCAGGCCCTCCTGAGGGAATTTTCCTGGGGCCTGCTTTAGCTCAGTTTTTCATACCTCGATACTTCAAGAAGAAAGTCCGACGAATAGAAGGGCCTGAAGCTTCTATTAATTGTATGTGACAAAGCAAACTACATAGACTTTGATTTCAGAGGAGAGAGGACTGAGTGCCGTCAGCGTGGATGCGGAAAGTAGTCTGGCTCTCCAGCCAGTGCTAGTGCTGTATCAGAACCTTCTTCTTTCCACATATATCTTGGGCTAGGTTTTCTTATCTGATAATCTTATGAGATTATTTTAGTTTATGAACCATTAGAGCACTAATACTCAAAAATGGCAACAGATTGTCAGAATTATTCACTGTGGTGAAATGTAGACGGGAAATGCTTTCTTCTTCGTTTTCAGCAACTGTGCTGTGTGGTGTTACCTGGTGCCAGTGAGCTTCTAGATCTTACCTGTTTCTGATTCAGACTTTCTTTGTGAGCGGGCTGTTCAGGGTGTGGGTCCTGCCTGAGTCTGGTCTGAATCTCCCTTCTTGGGCCGCTTCCTTTCTGGCATGAGAGGGTCCCGTGGTGGCACGGGCTCCTCTGGTCTCTGAAGCGGTGCCCCTGCCAATGCTGCAGGCTTGGTGGACCTGCAGGGGGCATCTGCTTGCTGTGGTATCGGCAGCGGCAGTTAGGGGCCCATGGCGGCTGGCCCTGTGACTGGACCTTCCTGGGGCCTCTGGCCCCGTATTGCCTCTTGCTGGAGCTATAACCCCACTACTTCCCTGGAACAGGCTCCAGCCAGCCCCTGGATGAGGGCACTTCCACCGCCGGCCCCTCTTCCCAGGCCACGGAGGTGCTTCCGAGTCCTTTCAGACTTCCCAGCCAGGGAAGGAAGAGCAGCTCAGAAAAGTAACCAAGGGGTAGCCCTTGTCTGCTCCAAGCCGTACGGTGCTCACAGATGATCGCCTGTGAGTGTGCTGGCCCCGGGTGGGGATGGCGTAGGGTTCAAGGCCGTCTCCCCCCGTGTAGGTGTGCTAACCAGCACTGCCATCCTCAGTGTCCCCTCAGTCATCCACCCACCCCAGCCTCAGAGCCAAGCCCACTGGGGAGCTCAGGCCCACTGTTCTGACCTGTTCCTGCTTCCTCTTTCTGCTGCCCCGTCCCATGATCCACTGTAGCAACACAGGGATGGGTTTGACCTGTGCTCACCCATTACTTCCTGACTGTCTCCTCGAGGGGGACACACCTGTGGCTTAGCTATCCCAGGAGAGAGAGCTCTGCAATCTAAGACTCTTAGAGTGGGTTCTTGACGTGCAAAGGAGAATGACATTCTCTACCGTGTTTGCCCTTTGAAGCCTGTTGTCTTGCTGCAAAATTCTTTGGGTGTCAGGATGCAAATATGATGGGCTTTGTCTTTATGCTCCTTATCTTCTGCTCTACCCAGGCTGTATGAGGGCCTGATTAGGGAGAAGATTCCATCCAGAGATGAAAATGGAAAAAGAAAAAAGCACATTACATGCTTTGTAGCTTAATCACCCTTGATTAAGCACTTGACTGCCATCCTTTTTTCCACACACCTACCCTGTGGGGTTTGTGGTTCTGATCATCCCCTTCTGCAGATAATGAAGTTTAAGATTGGTAAGTTGATGTGATTTGACAAAGGCCATGTACTAGAAATAGTGTAGAAGTGATGCCATATTTTCTCCCATATGTGTAAGGAAAGGACATTTTAAAAATTCAGTGGGACAGAGTTCATTGAAGGTTAAGGAAAGTTTTCAGATATTTCCTAGCCTCCTCTTGGCCTATCTGCTCCCTCCCATCCCCACAATGATTGAGTGATTGGACCATTTGCTGTCTTTGCTTGAATCAGTATTTACAAACACAAGGACTTTGAGGGGATTCTTGGTGGTTCCTCTGCATGTTTTAGAATTTCACTGTAATGTCAGGAAGATTCAGCAGTATAATTGCTGACAATTCAGAAACAACAGCAACAGAAAAATCGCATCATATGAGAAGTATTTTAATGTAAATAAACATTATTTTTGGAATGTAGACTCCTTGCCTACTATAAAACCTCAGTTAACAAGACTCTCTGTGTAGATCTGACCTGTTATGTTTTCTGGTTTACAGTCCTTGAGGCAAAATTTCGTAGCTGTGAAAAGCAATTTAAGAGACTCAGGTTCAGTTCTAGCTTAGTCCCTTACTGTGAAGTAATGGCTCCCAGACATTTGTTTTCTTAGTCTGTGAAATGGAGCAAAGGGCATATGCCTCTGAAGCTTCTGGAGGTAGGAGAGAGTTAGATAGCATAAAGCATGAAGCTGGCATGTAGTTAGGCTCTCTTTTTCTCTTATTTTTGGCTGCACCTTGTGGCACGTGGGAACTTAGTTCCCCAGCCAGGAATCAAACCTGTGCTGCCTGCAGTGAAAATGTGGAGTCTTAACCTCTGGACCACCAGGGAAGTCCCAGATATCATTTTGTTTTACTCCCTGAGATAAATATTTTAAAAACTTTATAATTCTTGGGTGAAACTATACAGAGGAGTGGGGTCTTTTTAAATGAATGAACATCTTAAGGTGTCTGAGCATCACTGCTGCTCAAATCTTTTGTCACAGGATTAGCCTGAACACAATTCTTGCAAGGTGTTTAAAAATGAAAGCCCTCCTGTCTCCCAAGAAAAATGGTGAAGAAAAATGTTGCTAAGCTTAACTCGACTGTTTTTCATTGAGGTTTTATTTTAGTTGGATTATATACAATCCATTTTTGCATTAAAAGGAAACTTGTTTATTTCTAGTACATTTCTTCACAAGAAGGATAACCAAACAGGTTGCTGGGCTCAGGTAACTGATGAATTATTTATTACTCTCACCAGTGGAGCAAATATTTATGCTCTAATTAAAAGATACACTTTGCTCAGGTGACATTACCATTTTTCTCTGTTGAATAACTTTTAGTGTATTAAATGTGACTCTAAAGAAAACACCTAATAGGTAAAAACCTTTTAAGAAGTGGAGGAAAGAACATTTGGAGGGTCGAGTTCACTACAAGGCAAAGGCAAAAGAGTTGCAGTGGAATCCTCTCTGCCTGGGGGCAGGGATAAATCACAGCATCAGTCAGGAGACAGGGAAACAGCCAGAGTCGTCTCTTGGTGGCTTGAGCCGTCTCCAGGCCATTGTGCGGAGTGTGGAGTATCTGATGAAGGAGATGACAGGTTTTCCCCTCCTCTGGTTTTCGCCTCCGCACTGTCGATTTATTATGTTGCCCGAGTGCTGTGAATCCCCACTTACCAGCACACCAGTAGTCACATGTTGGTAAAAGTGAAACGTTAGTATTGAGCTCCTTTTGTGCTGTTGCGTTCTGTAAGTGGCAAGAGGCAGGAGTCTTCGGGGATGGCAGCGTGACAGGACCAGGCTGGCGATCTGGAAGTGCAGCAGCTGAGTGGAGAGTGGATGGAGGGAGGGGCTGGCTCGGAGGCTGTGGCAATAGAGGCAGAAAGGTGAGACGTGGCATGGTCGTAAGCTATGACAGTGGCAGGGAGCAAGAGGGACAGAAACGTTTCAGAGGTAAAGGTGACAGGATCTAGTGAGAGATGGATGTGAGCGCTGAGGAGAAAGAAGAACATGAAGGCTCCTGGTGGTGATCGGAACTAAAGTATAGACCCCAGGAGGAGGGAGAGGCCTGTAAGACATCCTGTGTGTGATGCATGTGATTTCAGACCTCTGTTTCCTCCCACTGTATTAAATCGATGCTCTTTCTTGAGGGCAGAGGTGATGTCGCTCCACATGCCATAGCAGCTTGCATGGAGCAGACGAGTGATGGTCTCCGAAATGAGCATCGTCAGCATGTAACCGGAGATGTGGGCCTGGCACTCAGGGAAGAGGGCAGAGATGGAGACACAGATTTGGGAATAACCCGCATAATGGGGAAAGTTGAAACCATAGGAACAGATAATATCACTGAGGAGAGAGGAAAGAGAGCCTGCAGGAAACTTGCATTTTTTTAGAGGGTTTCACACTGATAAGGACCCAGAAAAGAGAGTTTTAAACAATCTCAAGTTCAGCTGACAGGCTGAATAGATTGAGACAGAGAGAGTTGTTGTTGGTCGGCTTTCAAAGAAAAGGTTGAATGGCACTGGATGGACCAGATTATAATATTGTGGCATGGTGGGATTGTAAATTGGTGCAGTTACTATGGAAACAGCATGGAGATTCCTCAAAAAATTGAAAATAGAACTATTGTGTGATCCAGCAATTCCACCTCTGGGGATATATCCAAAAGAAATGAAAACACTAACTTGAAAAGGTATTTGCACCCCCGTTTCATAGCAGCGTTATCTACAGCAGCCAAGACATGGAAGCAGCCTGAGTGCCCACAGATGGACGAATGGACATAGAAAAACCAAATCTTAGGAAAAGAGATGAGATTTGTGGTTACCAGAGGCACAGAGTGGGAGAAGGGGGAGATGGAGGAAGGTGGTCAAAAGGTACAAGCTTGCCGTTATAAGACAAATGAGGGCCTGGGGTGTAATGTACAGCACAGTAACTATAGCTAGCGCTGCTCTATGGCACATAGAGAGTAAATCCTAAGAATACTCACCACAGTGAGAATTTTTTCCTTTTTCCTTTTTTATTATTGTATCTGTAAGGGAAGATGGATGTTAGCTGAACCGACTGTAGTAATCACTTCTGTACATGTTAAACTTATACAGTGAAAATGGAAGCTCTAAAAAAAATAAATAAAAAAAAATAAAATAAATAAAAATAAAATAAAAATAAACTTATACAGTGGTGCATAAGTTTATTATTCAATAAAACTGGAAAAAAGAATTATTATTCAATAAAACTAGAAAAAATACATAAAACTTTAAAGAGTTAAAAGCATATTAAAAATACTACATGAGATGACTCAATGATGAATGCTGACCACTATTTTTCAAATTTCACTACTAAAAACATATATAGTGATGAGATAAGGCTTGTAACTGCTTTTCCCCTTACTTTTTAAAGATTAGAAAAGATCGGAGCATTTGGGAGCACTTGTGGGATATATGCAGATAACATGGCCTTCACTGGTGGCTCAGATAGTAAACAATCCTCCTGCAGTCCAGGAGACCTCGGTTCAATCCCTGGGTGGAGAAGATCCCCTGGAGAAGGGAATGGCAGCCCACCCCAGTATTCTTGTCTGGGACATCCCATGGACAGAGGAGCCTAGCAGGTGACAGCCCATGGGATCGCAAAGAGGTGGACAGGACCGAGTGACTACATGAATATGCTCTGTCAGCATGTCTTGCTGGTAGCTCATTTCCATGCCTTCTCACAGGGCCGCTCTCCTTGTTGGATGTGGATAGAGTCTTGTAGAGGGGGCTCCTAAAATAAATACTACGACCTTTTCCCAGGAAATGGCGCCCCAAACATAGCTGGTTATTTGGATAATGAGAAACGGGGTTCTGCCTCCCATGGCTGGGAATACCTTCTGTGTTTTCCTAACATATTTATATCCACAACCCCCAGGACACACAGAGGAGCCTGGCCTGGCACACATCTAATTCCAGGTTTGCGAGAAGTACTGAACTTTACTAGTTGCAGTACATTTTGACTTTTAATTTTTTTCCTATTCTTTCCACTGTATTCTGTTCTATATCATTAAAAAAGAAAGGGAAAGAAGTCCTGGTCGGGATCCACATGACTGGATTTGCAGTGTGCCCAGCTATTACTGCTCTGTCCTTGAGTGAGGCCGACTTGAACTGCCACAGATGCAACACTTTATACGGGAGGATTGTGTAAAATGAGAATGTTTTTACCTGCCCAATTCTGTAGGTTTTTTGAACATCAGGTGAGACCCTTTATGAAAGAGCTTTCCCTCTGTAAAAGTACAGCACAGGTGAAGGGTGGCATTTTTACCAAAATTTTAATTCTTGGCAAAGTACTCAGTGAATTACTTTTCTTAACTCTTATTTGCTGATTTCTCACATTGAAACAGTAAATTTCTGTCTGTGATACAATTTTTGGTTGATTTGTAAATTAAAAAAAAATAGTCTGGTTGATTTTTAAAGAGCTCTCTCAACTATAGTCGCTTAATACATTACTGCTGCTGCTGCTGCTGCTAAGTCGCTTTAGTCATGTCCGACTCTGTGCGACCGCATAGACGGCAGCCCAGCAGGCTCCCCCATCCCTGGGATTCATTACAGTCATTGCATTTAATGACCTGTTGGTTTGGCTTTGACTTTTACAACATTGATTAGGAATTAAGTAAAAGTAATTCTGAAAGAGCATCAGTCCCCTTTGTGTTTCAATAACAGTTTTATCAGAGTTATTAGGAGAGTTTTCTCAGCAACCATCCCAGTTAAGCCGAGGGGAGAGAGAACCTCTTGTCCCCAAGGCAGCAAGACAGTAACAGTCAGGAGAGCCCTGGCATCCTCAGAGGCTGTCACCAATAACCCCTCTTGAATTGCTCTTGGCTAACCTTAGATATGCAGATGACACCACCCTTATGACAGAAAGTGAAGAAGAGCTAAAGAGCCTCTTGATGAAAGTGAAAGAGGAGAGTGAAAAAATTGGCTTAAAGCTCAACATTCAGAAAATTAAGATCATGGCATCTGGTCCCATCACTTCATGGCAAATAGATGGAGAAATAGTGGAAACAGGGGTTGGCTTTATTTTTTTGGGCTCCAAAATCACTACAGATGGTGATTGCAGCCATGAAATTGAAAGACACTTACTCCTTGGAAGGAGAGTTATGACCAACCTAGACAGCATATTAAAAAGCAGAGATAGTACCTTGTCAACAAAGGTCCGTCTAGTCAAGGCTATGATTTTTCCAGTAGTCATGTATGGATGAGAGAGTATAAAGAAAGCTGAGCACTGAAGAATTGATGCTTTTGAACTGTAGTGTTGGAGAAGACTCTTGAGAGTCNTGAAAGACATAGCTTATGTATGTAGGTGTAGTCAGTTTGTGCCTTTTTGCTCGCTCGGGGAGAAATTGTTCATCTCGGTTAGTTTTTACAGCACTTGCACTGTGTGTGCAGCATTTTAGGTGGGCGCCGCGGTGAGTGCCACACTGTGGGCATAAGAGACACATAAAAGCAAAGGTACATGAAGTAATATTCAGTGGGCGACCTCCCTGTCGGTAGGTTGCTGTGTTTGGGGCCTGCTGTTGATGGAGAAGGCAAAAAGAGTAAGTGGTACAGTGGGCACAAACGATGACTTATTCTACTTAGGCATCATTCTGGATTACCTTTTCTCACTAATCTCCCTGCCAGCCACCCCCTGCCCCCGCGCCCATGCAGTTCCTTGCCTCTCCTGTTCAGTTCATTGGCAAGTTATGTCTCAGAAACGCAGCTCAGATTCTCCCTGTTGCTTCAGCTCATCTGCCCCCGCCTCCCCCACCCCAGTCTGTGCTATGGCCATTTCTAGCCCAGATGGTAATCATGGTCACCTAACTGGGCTCCCTGCTTCCTGTCTTGCTTCTCCTAAGTCTGGTCTCCTCAAAGCAGGTAAACAGAACTTTTGAAAATAGACATCACGTCATGCAGTTCCCAATTTAAAATTCCTTAGCCAGGCTTCAGCAATATGTGAACCATGAACTTCCAGATGTTCAAGCTGGTTTTAGAAAAGGCAGAGGAACCAGAGATCAAATTGCCAACCTCGCTGGATCATCAAAAAAGCAAGAGAGTTTCAGGAAAAAACATCTATTTCTGCTTTATTGACTATGCCAAAGCCTTTGACTGTGTGGATCACAATAAACTGTGGAAAATTCTGAAAGAGATGGGAATACCAGACCACCTGACCTGCCTCTCGAGAAACCTGTATACAGGTGAGGAAGCAACAGTGAGAACTGGACATGGAACAACAGACTGATTCCAAATAGGAAAAGGAGTACGTCAAGGCTGTATGCTGTCACCCTGCTTATTTAACTTATATGCAGAGTACATCATGAGAAACGCTGGGCTGGAAGAAGCACAAGCTGGAATCAAGATTGCCAGGAGAAATATCAGTAACCTCAGATATGCAGATGACACCACCCTTATGGCAGAAAGTGAAGAACTAAAGAGCCTCTTGATGCAAGTAAAAGAAGAGAGTGAAAAAGTTGGCTTAAAGCTCAACATTCAGAAAACAAACATCATGGCTTCCGGTCCCATCATTTCATGGCAAATAGATGGGGAAACAGTGGCTGACTTTATTTTTCTGGGCTCCAAAATGACTGCAGATGGTGACTGCAGCCATGAAATTGAAAGACTCTTGCTCCTTGGAAGAAAAGTTATGACCAACCTAGACAGCATATTAAAAAGCAGAGACATTACTTTGCTAACAAAGATTCGTCTAGTCAAGGCTATGGTTTTTCCAGTGGTCATGTATGGATGTGAGAGTTAGACTGTGAAGAAGGCTGAGTGCCGAAGAATCAATGCTTTTGAACCTGTCTCTTATACACATCTAGATGTGTATAAGAGACAGGAGCTCAGCTTTCTTTATAGTCCAGCTCTCACATTCACACATGACTACTGGAAAAACCATAGCCTTGACTAGATGGAACTTTGTCAGCAACGTAATGTCTCTGCTTTTTAATATGCTGTCTAGGTTGTTCATAACTTTCTTTCTAAAGAGTAAGCATGTTTCAATTTCATGACTACAGGCACCATCTGCAGTAATTTTGGAGCCCCCTAAAAATAAAGTCAGCCACTGTTTCCACTGTTTCCTCATCTATTTGCCATGAAGTGATAGGAGCGGNCAATCCTTTGGCCACCTGATTCGAAGAGCTGACTCATTTGAAAAGACCCTGATGCTGGGAAAGATTGAGGGCAGGAGGAGAAGGGGATGACAGAGGATGAAATGGTTGGATGGCATCACTAACACAATTGACATGGGTTTAGGTGGACTCCGGGAGTTGGTGATGGACAGGGAGGCCTGGCATGCTGCAGTTCATGGAGTCACAAAGAGTCGGATGCAACTGAGCGACTGAACTGGACTGAGTGCCTCCCTGCCCCCCAACCCCGTGTTCTCAGACTAGCATCCACGTTGTGCTCCATGCTTTCTCCAGGCCTGTCTTGCATCACTCTCACCCGCCGGCCTCAGCATAAGTGTCGCTTCTTCTAAGAAGCAGTGCGCCTGGCCTGTTCTCCACAGTGACCTCCCTCAGTTGGTTTTCATTTCCCTATTTATTATGATCTTTACTCCTAACTCATTTTTAAAGATTAGTGTTCTGCTAATTGTGATTGTTACTAGTTGCAGCAGTAGCTGTTAGCTATCTCCCAGGTAGTGTGTGTGCTTTCGAGGTCAGAGGGTTAACCTGTCTTCTTCACAGGTATAATCCCAGTGCCAGGCATCTAGCAGGTACTAAGTACATATTTGTTAAAATGGCAGAGCAAGCTGTATAAGGAGAAAAATGATGAAATCATGGAGTTTGGATCAGAGCTGGGTACACTACATTCTGACATTGAATGTCAGTGTGAAGTCAGAGATGAGGAAGCCAGAGAGTTCAAGGAAGACCTTCCGTGATGAACAGTGTTCAGAGTTAATGAGATGAGCGATACAGAGGCCAGAGCAGTGTACTTACTGTTATATTTTCTGAGACTAATTACTAGCAGTTCTGCTCAAGCTAGGTTTCAGTAAGGAGAGCCTGGAATCAGGGGCTTCGTGGTAGGAGGTTATTGCACCAGTGCAGAAAGGCTGATCAGGACTTTGATAGGGAGGTGCTGGGGAAATATGGGAGAAGAGGTCGATTCAAGACTCCATAGTTTAGAATTTTGTGGTAACAATGCTCCATGCAGTCCAAATATAAAATAATCATGCCTCTTCCATTGTTCCCACTCCTGGGCATATATCCAGAGAAAACTCCTAATTCAAAAAGATCCATGCACCCCAATGCTCCCTGCAGCACTCTTTACAGAAGCCAAGACGTGGAAGCTCCTAAATGTGCGTTGACAGAGGCATGGGGAAAGAAGACGTGGTACAGATATGCAGTGGGATTTTACTCAGTCGTTAAAAAGAGTGAGGTAGTGCCATTTGCAGCAGCATGGATGGACCTAGAGGTTATCATACGAAGTGAAGTCAGGCAGAAAGAGAAAGATAGCTGTCATGTAATAGCACTTACACGTGGAATCTCAAAAATGATACAGATGAACTTATTTATAAAACAGAAACAGACTCATAGGCTTAGAAAACAAATGTATCGTTACCTAAAGGGGAAGTTGGAGCATGGAAAAATTACCAGTTTGGGATTAGCAGATAAACAGTACTATATGTAAAATAGATAAATAACAAGGTCCTACCGCATAGTACAGGCAGCCATATTCAATATCCTGTAATAAACTATAATGGAAAAGAATCTAAAAAAGAATATACATATATATAACAATCACTTCACTATATACTTGAAACTAAGACAACATTTTAAATTATACTCTTAATTTTAAGAAAAATCATGCTTCCTTCATAATATGTGTTAGTTGCTCAGTCATGTCTGACTCTTTTGTGACCCCATGGACTATAGCCCTCCAGACTTCTCTGCCCATGGATTTCCCATGAAATCCCAGGATTTCAAGAATACTGGAATGGGTTGCCATTCTGTGCTCCAGGGGATCTTCCTGACTCAGGGATTGAACCCAGGTCTCTGGTGTTGCAGGCAGGTTCTTTACCATCTGAGCCATCTGGGATAACACTAAACTATTAGCCAAAAAAATCACATAAAAAATATGATATTCTCACATGAACTGGTAGAAGTCTTTATCTCTACCCCAGCTCCCTTTTGGTAAAGCACAAAACTGGCATGATGATGTCTGGATGGGTTGAGGTGACAAGATTGAGATCAGATATCTCCAGTGCTATTGATTTAACAAATAAGATAACGGATGTGAAAAATGCCCAGTGCTATTAGTGAAACTATTCATCCAAATAATTTATTGTAAAAAATAGTACTGATACTTACATTTTGGGTCTCTACCTAACATCCTTTTTTCCTGCCAAATTGCCATCTGAAAATAAAATGACCTCAAACAATTTTCTTATGATGGTACATTTGCTTAATATTGTTCTTTTTCTTTCTCTCTTTCTTTTTTTTACTTAAGCACTTGCACAAGATGAAGAAAACAGTGACAAACATGTGACTGTGACAGAGGCTGAAGCCGCTGCAGATCCTCAGGTGTGACAAGCTCTGTGAGGCCCCTCCCTATGCCCTTGTTCTGTGGTGAGAGTGGTGAGAGAGCGCAGGTGTAGGCAGGGGATCCAGGTCTCACCTTCTGTGTTCTGTGAAATTATGGGAATGGAGCACTTATTTTTGATTAGGAGATATTCTATAAGAAAGGCCCGAAATTGTTCATTATGTCTATAATTTGATTCATGGGAGAAGGACAGGTAGGGAGACAGCCCCCACTTCCCAGAGGAAGCAAGCCAAGTAAGTGAAGAACCAGGGGAGACTACCCTGGGGCCATCCACCCCCCTGGAGACGGCAGAGGAGAGTCAGCCGGGCCAGAGCCCAACAGATCAGTGCGGTGCCTCCCCTGGCAGAGTTTCTGTACCCACCCCCAGCATTTACCTCGTGGCATGAACATACTTTTAGTAGCAGCTGACCTCAAATAGTATGGCAGCATAAAATCTTTGGACACCCTACTGCTGTAAACTTTATGTAAATGCAGAGCATTGAAAGTTTCTTTGTGGGAACAGAAGGGAGAGAAACAGAACAGATAGCATAAGGACTTTATTTTGCAAAGTCCCCAGCAATGCAGCTCCACTTCTCAGACTTCCACTGCCTTGACACCCAGCTATAGTGTTATGTGATGTGGCTAAATACCTAGCTGCATTAAAACAGTTTCTTAACCCTTTTGAAGGGTTAGATGACTCATCTCTAAACCTACCTGATAGGGAAGTTGTGAGGATTAAAAAGAGAAATGTGTTGAATAAGAAAGCCATGGGAGTTTATTATACATAAGAAAGAGAAAAGAGTGGGTTCAGGGGAGTCCACTACTTGGAAATTGTGTTGTGTACAGAGCGGTGGGGTTGACTGATCTACCCAGGGAGAAGAGCTGGAAAGACTCTACACTCAGGGTGAAAGGAGGAGAAAAATGAAACAGACAAGCCCATTTGAGCCCTTACTAAGTGGAGGGTGTTGCTGGGTTCTCCTTGCTAGACCTGCAGAGGAGATGCCCTCTCANAAATCGTGTTGTGTACAGAGCAGTGGGGTTGACTGATCTACCCAGGGAGAAGAGCTGGAAAGACTCTACACTCAGGGTGAAAGGAGGAGAAAAATGAAACAGACAAGCCCATTTGAGCCCTTACTAAGTGGAGGGTGTTGCTGGGTTCTCCTTGCTAGACCTGCAGAGGAGATGCCCTCTCACGACTGTGATGATGTTATCCTGGTATCACATGGGTCCAGACTCATCAAAATGAGTACGTTAAATGTATGCGACTTGTTGTATATCAAGTATATCTCAATAGGCCTGGTGAAGAAAAGATGCTTAGTTTGGTTGACGCCTTACACTCCACCTTTAAACTTGTAAATCTGTGGATTCTGGTTAGAATAATCACATTAACGTTGTTAGGCAGGATTGCATAGGCTTTCATGGCCAAATAAGTTCATATAAGGACTTGTTTGGAATTGTTTTGCTATGGTCATACTCAGAATGTTGCAATCCACAGGCTTATACTGCAATTACATTTCAGACTTCCAAGTAAACCTGGGCAGGAATTGCTTTCTCAAAGGTTTCTTAAAGCATCAAATTATTAGTGGGACATTTTATTTATTATTTAGTTACTCAATTTCAACTTCTTGTTTTAATTTATTTTGGACTTTTTCTGTGGGCAAAAGTCTGTGTTAATGCAGTTCTATTCCTTTGTGTATCTCAAGTGGATGTGCAGAGCTTGCTCTACAAGATTTTGTGATTTTTCTTCAGCAATGGTGACATCACTGAGCATCTGTAGAATGTACAGAGGAGCGATGGTCTGAAACTGGTGAATCCATAATTAGATCAGGAACAGATTCTTTTTAAGTTGGGGAGTCATGACTTAATTCAGTGGGGTGCCTGACTGTGAGTGTTAGAGGCCTGGACAGCTGTCACCTCCAGTGACGTGTCTGAGGAGGTCTGATCAGAGGTCTGATCCACTCCCACAATGAGAGGGGCCACTTTTAATGGCTTAATCCTGCAGGTCTGTCTGTTCAAATGCGCTGAGTGGACTCACCAGGGGTTCAGGTTGTATAAGGAAAGCTTAAAGAAAACATCTAGAGTTTCTTCATCACATATCTAGACAGATTTAGAAATAGATGTATGTGTGTGCTCATGGGTATAAATGTGCACTTTGCACAAAAATTTATTCATTTGATATTTGTTGCATGTGTGTGTGTATGTATGTAAAAATTAATCAAGCACTTATATGCCAGGCTCTTATAGTATTTCACGTTATTGCAGTCCTCACTCCAGAGCGTGTTTTAAACAAGTTAAATGCAAACTGGTTTCGCATTCCTTCCCTGTATGTGATGAAACATGTCACTACAGGAAAAACTTCCTGTGGCTGTTGAAACTTTAGGTGTACAAAGGGTTAAGCCCGTTACTAACTCGGGAGAGACTGGGCCTTGTTGTACAAGATTTCTCAGAAACCTTTCTCAGAAAACTAGTTCTCTCCTCATATGTTGGTTTTCTGCCTGAGAAACTTCCTGTTTCCGTGCAGTGATGTGTCTGCACAGTGAAGGGAGCATGTAGCCTGGTTTACGTCGCAGCCCTTCTTCCTCATAGTTGGTGCCTGTAGGCAAGTGCAGTAGTGTCTCTAAACTTGTGTGTTCCTTTAGGGTGGCATCTTTTGTCACCAGAGTGTCCAAAGTATCCCCACTATGCTGGGCAGTGACTAGCATGCTTGGTTTTCATCTTTGTAAAGTGGAGATGTTATAAAGCTGAAATGAAGCACCATAACAAATGCCTGCCATTTTGGCACGTAGAAGAGCTGCCCCGTGAATGTCAGGCCACACCCATGAGGTTAAGAGCGCTGCCTCCTGGGCCAGGCTGCCAGGGCTCTGGGCTCTCTCTGTTCCAGCACCCTGGGCAAGTTACTCTGCTCTCTGGTGTCCCATGATGCTTTTCTTTAGAGTATCGAGAGTTAACACTTAGATAACACTTCAAATGCACTCTCCTAAGCTCTTTGTTTTTATTACCGTATTTTAAAACCTCACAACAAACCCTATGAGGCTGATAATATAATTACCACCACTTTACAGATGAACTGCTGATGCCAAAAGCTCAAGCTTCTCTGTACACCGGTGTACAGCTGAATTGCATCTCAGAGACAGAATTTTGGATGAAGTAGAAAAGGATAACTTTTTTACTTTGCCAGAAAAAGTGGGGCACAGCGGGCTCCTGCCTTGAAAAACTGTGTGTACCCTCGCCCCTCCTCCAGAAGGCTTTGATGAAGAGTTTTATAACAATACTTCCCAAGAGTGAGTTTGCTGACAAGATTAGGGGGGTTGTGCTGGGCTTAGTCACTCAGTCATGTCTGACTTTGTGACCCCATGGACTGTAGCCTGCCAGGCTATTCTGTCCGTGGGGATTCTCCAGGCAAGAATACTGGAGTGAGTTGCCATGCCCTCCTCTGGGAGATCTTCCCACCTCAGGGATCAAAGCCAGATCTCCCACATTGCAGGTGGATTCTTTAGCATCTGAGCCATGAAGGAAGCCCAAGAATGTTGGAGTGGGTAGCCTATCTCTTATCCAAGGGCACTTCCTGACCCAGGAATTGAACCAGGTCTCCTGCATTGCAGGCGGATTCTTTCCTAATCTTGATGAGCTGCTCCGGCTCTGGCTCTTGCCTCTGGTGGTTTCTTGGTTCTCCTTACCTTGATTAGCAACTGAATCTGCCCTTTGGAACTCAGGGAAGCTCCTGGAGGCTGGAATCTTGCCCCCAAACAACAGGGGACAAAAAGGCCTGTCCCCCATGCCTGGGGAGCCCCAAAGGACCCTGCTAAGATTCACTGCTAAGTCATGGGGATGGGAATCCAAGCAAGGTAGTATGGTTCCAATGTTCTTGCTTGTAACCACTGTGCTAAACAGCCTTCTTAACATCTCTGAAATGGAGATAATTGTTCTGAAGATTAGATGAGTGTATGTGAGGCAGTTAGAACAGAGCCTGACATACAGTAAGTTCTCAGCAACAGTTAGCCTCCTGGTGTTCTCATGATCGTCTGTTGCATTATGTTTTGGTTGGAGAATCTGTGGTACCTGTCAGGGCTGGGCTACAGTGTTAACTCTGTCTACCATTGTGGTGTCTGCATATCAAATGGTCAGTAATGCATAAGACCTTTCTCTCATGGTCAGAGCACGGTAAAATATGGTGACTTCTCTAGTCTAGTCTGAAAGTTCAAAGAATTAAATGTATATAATGAATGAACCCCTTACTTCATCAATTACATTAAATCTGTGATGTATGCAGCTTCATCAGAAGAGAAAGTCTTGTAATATGATAGAGGAAGAAAAGTGTTTGAGGGAAGTAACAGCCATACATTCCATGCAGCTCTGGTTTCCGCCCCCTTCTGTGTTCTGGGTACAATTTGGCACAACACAGTATCACCAATTGTTGGTAGAGGATGGGTCTGACTAACCAGTGTGGTTTATTAACACAGGTGATTCCACAAGGGAGGAAGGCCGGAGGAACGAATCTCCCTGAACTTGCCCTGTGAGAGACCAGAAGTCACTGAATGCTTTCCCAAGTGCTGTGATGCCCCAGCATGGTGCTGAGGCCTGTCCTTGTGATGCCCTGGGCATTAGTAAACCTGCCTTTACCGTCACATTTTCTATCACATTTACTTTTCACTGTGACTACATCTTGATTCTTTCCCCAGTTATCAAAGTGTGCGTTTTTCTAGTCCATCTAGTAAAATATTTGTCATTTTCTTTCCCTGAAGAAATGTGAGAAAATGAATAATAAAAATGAAATTATTCTTTATTAATATTTTTAATTTATTATGAATTAACTTTTGAATTTTCCTGAAAAGAATTCTGTTTTCTCTATTGGAGATAGGTACGTGCCATTTAGTAATGTAATATAACATCCCAGCCGATCGGTGTTTTATTCTGTCATTTGGGCTTTCTGTTTAGAGTAGCAAAAAAAAAAAATTTCTTTTTAATGAATTTCTATCAAGATTTAATTTTTGAAGACATGAAACTATTATATAGTAGTCAATTCTAATTTACCCACATACCCTGAATTTATGTTGAAGAGCATTGTTATTACAGGAGTGCTTTCATGAAAGGTAGACTTTTTCATCCTGGTTTTCCTCCCCTTGAATAGCAATTTTGGCATGATGCTTTTTCTAGGTGGCATAGAAAGCTGATTTTTAAGGTTATGATAATGCAGAAAATGCTTCCATATGTAGAACTGTGCTCTTTCACCTTATGTCATAAAGGTTGTTCATTTATCATCCTTGTAGCTTTTCCTAAGGGAATTCTGTCCAAATTTCATTTTATCCCTGAAAGAATGGACCAAACATTTTTATGACTCCATTCATAAAGGAAACAGACTTTTCATTTACATTCATAACATTTCTCAAATACTGAAAATCTTATGAATAGCTTTAATTATGCATTAGAGAGGTTTTTTTTTCCTCCAAAGCAGACCTTGAAATAAGGCTCTTAAATAACTCTTCTGACTGTTGCACATTAGTCTTTTATTTTTTTCTGGTCTAGAGTGGTAGGTAAGCAGTTTATAATTAATTTCACGTAGATAAACTAAGTGCTCCTGTCACATGAACGTCTAGATCAAGGGCTGTTAGTTGTCTTGCCTCTCTTGCCATAGCAAAGCTCTCAAAATATATTAATAAATTCATGGCTTTTTTGAATTAAATCACTAAATTACAGAACTGTGAAAGGAACCCCCTGGAGAACATCTGGTTGAGCATGGTATTTCCAAAGAGGACTGTCTTATAAAACTGTCTAGGATATATGGGCATCTCTCCAGGCTTAAAGTTCTCTAGGGAGTGAAGAAGCTTTCATAACCCTCCTTGAAAGCCTTTTTTGATAGTTATATATGAGTGCTATCAAACTGGAGAAGGCAATGGCACCCCACTCCAGTACTCTTGCCTGGAAAATCCCATGGATGGAGGAGCCTGGTGGGCTGCAATCCATGGGGTCGCTAGGAGTCGGACATGACTAAGCGACTTCACTTTCACTTTTCACTTTCATGCATTGGAGAAGGAAATGGCAACCCACTCCAGTGTTCTTACCTGGAGAATCCCAGGGATGGGGGAGCCTGGTGGGCTGCTGTCTATGGGGTTGCACAGAGTCAGACACGACTGAAGTGACTTAGCAGTAGCAGCAGCTATAAAATTGATTATCTTGTGAAATGCATCTAGAAATTATGCAAGAGACCAGAAAATCTAGATCGCAATATTCCTTTTAAATAAGATGATTTAATTATAAACATGAAAAAATTAAGCCCATCTGAAAACCCATTTTTAAAAATAATAGCATTTTGTGTTTTAAATACATAATTTGTAAACCCAAGTATGTGATACTGATAAAAATGTATTTCCTCAAGAAAGAAAAGTCTCTATTTAGGATCCTAAGCAAGAAGCTCATGTTCACATAGAAGCCAAAGAAATAGCTAAGGTCTCTTAAATTTCCTCTCCTCAGTCCTATCGTTTTGTTGCTGATGATACTATCAGTTATATTCTAAGGATACGTGTGGAACCCACAGACAGAAGTAAAGGCTGTCCAAACTGGCATCTATGGAAGCTTGGCCCAGGTTTTGGAGCCAGTGCTGGTAAGAAGAGGTAGCAGGCTCATTCTCACTCTCCAGGTCAGTTAGCTCGAGGTGCTCTCCTCCTGTGTACCATCCCAACTTGGCCCATCCCACTCATGCCCTCTGTTACCCAAGGCTGCCACCCCAGGGAGCAGGCAGAGATGGGGACCAATCCATCACACTGCTGAGTGAGCACCCGCACTCAGATCCAGAGCTTACAGGGTCATTAACACCCTCTCTCCTCTAGCAAGACAGTATATTACACACTGGGAGAATGGCACGGATGGAGAGAGAAGAAATCCTAGATGGTCAGCATAAATGGATTTTCTGGATAACAGAGATACAGTCCTTTAAGTATCAAAACATTTAAAGAATGTTGATCATTTTTGTCTAGAAATTTCCCGGAATAATTTCTTTGTCTTCTTAGTTTTAAAGGAAGATCCTTAATTCCACTGGTGCTCTTTTTACTCTGTGGCAGTGATTCAAAGAGCATCTTCAAGATTGGTCCATTTGTTTAGCATTAGCTCAGGTTATGAACTCCATTAAAATCCTGATAAACCAGTATGTCCTAAGGAGGATGGCTGGAATGGTAAAAGGATCTAAAAATAAAATCAAGTGGGTCCTTACTAATGCTTGGCAGTCTGATTCTATTTTTGTTGTCCAGTTTCCTATTCTCTCAGGTCAGAAGTTGAGAAACCACAGCCTCCTGTCTGTTTTGTAAATAAAGTGTTATTGGAACACAGCTGTGCTCATTCATTTACATACTGTCTCTTGCTCCGTTTGTGTTAAAACTGCAAGGTGGCCTGCAAAGCAGGAGACCCAGGTAAAGAATTGGCCTGCAATGCAGGAGACCCAGGTTCAATCCCTGAGTCAGGAAGATCTGCTAGAGAAGGGAATGGCAACCCATTCCAGTATTCTTTCTTGCCTGGAGAATCCCATGGACAGAGCAGCCTGGTGGGCTACAGTCTGTGGAGTTGCAAAGAGTCAGACACAGCTGAGCGACTAACACTTTCACTCTTCCACTTTGGGTCCTTGCACCAGAACCACACAGCCCACTGAGCCTAGAATATTTACACTCTGGCCCTTTACAGAAAAAGGTTTGCTAAGCCTTGGAACTGAAATGACTGTTACATGCTCTTTTTTGTTATGCTTCCAGCATCTTCTCAGGGTCCTTACTCTCAGCTAATTACCTGAATTGTTGTTTCTGAAATAGAGGTCTTCAAAAAAGAATTTCCATGTTCTCGTCACCAGATATGCCAGCCTACCTGCAGTTCACCCCCTGTATCCTCCCCTTCTGGTACAGTGAGGGAAGTATTCACATGCGTGTTTCTGAGAGTAGATCTTTATGCTCTCTTTCCTGCTCAAGCACATGTCTCCTAAAAATGCCATCTCTCTGGCCCACACCATCAAATTTCTCTCTACATGGGATGATCTCTAATAAAGATAAATGTGCTGGAATATCCCTCGCCTTAAACAAGCAACCAGAGCTCCCTGCAGCGTGACTCTTTAACTAGTGCCCCGTTCTTGAAATAAAACTCCTCAAAAGAGTTGTCTCATTTTCTGTGAAGCCCATGTGAATAAAACTTGTCCCCCCCTCCACTTTTTTTTCTCCCAAAAAAGTTATACTCAAAGTCACCAATTACGTTTGTTAAATTCAATGTCAGTTGTTTGCGCTCCTCTTATTTGATGTTTCAGCTACACTGGATGCAGCTTTTCACTCCCTCCTCCTTGAAAGCACCAGATTCACTGCTCACCAGGTTCTCCTGCTAGAGCCCTCCTCATTCTCCTTTCCAGATTAGTCATCTTTGTTGTGTAGTTGCTAAGTCATGTCCAGCTCTTTGCAACCCCATGGACTGTAGCCCACCAGGCTTCTGTGTCCATGGGATTCTCCAGGCAAGAATACTGCAGGGGGTTACCATTTCCTTCTCAGGGGATCTTCCCAGGGATCAAAGCTGAGTCTCTGGATTCTTTACCACTGATCCACCAGGGAGGCCTCACTCTTCATCTTCCCAGTATCTAAATATTAGACTCAGTTCAAGGATTTCTTCTCTTCTTTGTTTGCATCACCCCATTGGTAACCTTAGTCTTTCCTCTGGTTTAAATACAGTCTATCCTGTGATGACTTCCATCCCCAGCTTAGTCTTCTCGGGATCTCCTGGCAGCCAACCCGGCAGCTCCACATGGGTGTCTTAATAGGCATGTCCCATACCAGACGATCCCCCGCAAAGTCTCCCAATCTCAGGAACTGAGAGCCTCTACCCTTCTAGTCACTCAGGTCAAATATCTTGGAGACAACCATTTCTGCTGGCCCTACCTTTGAAATAGATCCAAAAGCTAACCACTTCGGACCATCTCTACTGCTGCCATTTCTTTTTCTAAACCAGTTCTTGTCTGAAGAGCAGTCTTAACTGGCCTTCTAGCTTCAACTGCTTTTTCCCACTTAACAGTGTTTTCTCAACCCAGAAGATGGAGTGATCCTTTTAAAAGATAAGTTGGATTATTCCAGTCCTATCTTCAAAACATGTCAAAGTATTTTTCCATCTTGTTCAGAAAAAGAATGTAAACCTCTTGCACATCCTGTACAGAAGCTACACGTCCTGGTCCAGCATCAGTTCTGAACTGTCCCACAGGTCTCCCCTCACCAGCTCTGCTGCAGCCCTGCTGTGCTCTTCCCTCTTCCTGGCACACGCGGAACACTCCCAGATCTCGGGGCCCTTGAACTTCTGTCCCTCTGCCTGGAATGTCCTTCACTCCCTTTTTATCTCCTCTCAGATGTCAACCAACAAATCCTCTGTCCCTTACCCTACTGTATTTTCCGTATCATATACCACCATCTGATATTTCGTATCTGTATGTTAATGTAATCCACATCTATTTAATGTAAGCCACATGACATGTGACTTGGTGTTTATTGTTATTCACCACTGTCTTCTTAGAACCTGTTAATAGATCTTGGTGCATGGTTATTCCAATAAAATCAGTTGAGTGAGTGACTGAGTGAGTGAATGAATGAATAAAATAGGGAACTAGGGGAATATACATGAGAAATGCATAAAGGAGGTCATCATAGATGTTGGTATTTAAACACTTAGAAGGTCGTCATATTGGATAAACAGTAGACATACTTTCCGTTGCTTTAAAGGGCAGTGCTAGTACTCGTGTATTGAAGTTTAGTGGTTTCAGAATTTTGTCTAGCATGATAAGGGGCTTTCCAGTACTTCTGACTCTCCAGCATTGCACAGCCTGTCTTAAGATAAACTGAGATCCTTGTCTAAGGAAACCCTGGAGATGAACTGGAAGACCACTTGTGAAGCATGTGGTAAAAATAAAACCCTGACTTTGGTGGAGAAATTCCACTTGCCGTTCCAGGGGAATCGGATTTGGGCCACTTCTGATTTTTTGTTTGTTTGTTTCCTTCCTATTTTTGTTGGAGAAAATGCTAGATAGGGAGCTTTCCTTGCCCTTAGGAGTAACTACTTAGTCACTGCTTTGCACGGACGGTTCCATTCGTCTGATGCCTACTCAACAAAATATGTGTCCTCAGTACTAACTATTAAGACCCTAAAATTGTGATCACTTGCTGCCCATTTCTCCATATTAGGTCACATTGCTGGGTCCATTCAAATCCTGTAGATTGTATAGGGTAAAACAAGGATTTGATAGTTTTGGCTGTTCCTGCCAGGAATAACTTCAGATTTCTTTTTGGGTCATTTCCTCATATATCAGTGTGAACCATTTTTGAAAGAATTTGAGTAGAAACTGTTTAGAGTGTGTGTTAATAATGAACTTTTTTTTTCTTATCAAAATCCTAGATTCTTTTCCATATTATCATTATTACTTGATACTCGGGTATAATGAAAATATGGTGCTTTGTGGACCATTTCTAAACTTTGAGTAAATTTGAAGCTTTCTTTTTGCAGTTGATTTTTAATAACTTTCCACCACATTTCATGCAACATTGGAGTTATTTTACTGATATTGCCCTACAGTAACTTTTCAGTTTTGAAAGAAAATAATTTCTTGTGCTTTTCTTGGGAACTGTGTGTGTGCACATGGAATGAGCTGGTGGAGCTAAGGCATTAGGAGGTTGTGTGCTGTTATATTTAGTTCTCTATCACTTCACCCTGATGGCCGGAGTAGTTCCTGGCTAACTTTCCCATGCGTTTTTAACCTCTTGCTGGGCTTATGTAACAGGAAACAGGCTGTCAGGAACAAATAGTGGCATATCAGGAGCACCCTTAGCAGCAAATGATTCAGTGTTGCCCTGCCTTTCCCTCTCTTAAAGTAGACTGATAAATGATCTCAACTTAAGTCTTTCGGTGCGGCATTCCTAGGTTAAGTTTCAGTTTTGGAGAGGCAAAATATTTTTACCAAGACCATGATTCAATCCAGGAGACACGAGAAGATGAGTGTATTATAAGGTGAACTATTCAGTGAGCGGTGTCATGTCCTGGGACTGTGGATTTAAGTATATCTTCGCTTTTTCTCCAACTCTTAAGGCCGGCATGATGTGCAAACTTCAGGAGAGAGATGATATCGGGCGAATTGAACTGGTCCAGAAGCTGGCAAGAGAAAGCTGTCAGTTTTTGCAGACGGACAAAAAAGAACAAGAGAAGTCTGAACACGTAAGCACTTTTCCTCTTGGGGATGCAGGTTTGAAGGGGTGGAAAGTGTTTCTGCCTGGTTGTATGTTTGAAGAGAAGAATATTTTATTTTAAATTCTTTGGGCTTGGGTTTGTTTGTTGTTTTTTTTTTTTCCCCTGCAAAAGCATGTTTCTTAGTAAAAGAGAATGACAACTGCTCTAATTTTCTAGGCCAGTGGTTTATGACACTGGATTTAGAAGCAGTCTCTTCACAGAAGTAGATCATGGAGAAATATAAGCATGCAGAGGAGCACATATGAATGCCTGTCTATTTGATATCTTCCAGGCTTGACTTGGGGAGTTTCACCCCATCAGAAACTCTGTGGAGTATGAATTCTAAAAGAACATTCTGATGTACTTTTATGTTGAGCCCAGGGGGTGGATCTAGTTATCAGGCAAGTAAGTCCTAACTCAAGAAATAGGTGAGAACAGAGGAACAGATTCTAGATGCTTAGACCAAGCAGCAGAGTCAGAAGGGCGTTTTCGCAGTATTTCATGAACGTTTGTGTTCCAACAAGAGTTATATTGTTTAGATGCAGTTAGACTGGAGGGAAGGGACGCTTTGCGCCGTTGTCCTGAAAGCAGTTATTCAGACTGAGCCTTAGAACCAAGAACACTGCCGTCATGCTGGGGAGACAATGGGACCACTCACTTCTGCTCCACATTGTTGTCTGTTGACTTCGTGTTGTTGTTTGTAAGGCCTCACCCTCCATGCTGAGCCCTCCAGGATTGCTCATGAAGAGGAAAATTCCCCAGTTTAGGAACGTGTCTTTTCTCTGACTTTTAATCTTCGCTGAAATTTTGTTTTCAACCCTTTGCAAGGGAGCAGAATTGGGTCATGCTCGTTCCGCTCCAAGACCATCAGTACAAACACCAGGGATTGACAGAGCGGGAGAGGAGGTGAGAGGTCCCAGGATGGCAGGCTGTTCCGTTTGATCACGTAACACACCTATAGCAGTGCGGCATTGAGTCATCAGCTATCAGTGTCTCAAGAGGGAGAATAATTAGGCAGTTTCAGAGCCTGCAGTGGCAGTTGTCTTAGAGGTGACTGTTGGCTTTAAGTTTGAGTGGACGTCTCAGGAGCTTTCACCTCGTGGGTACTACTTAAGGAACTTTCTTGCGTTGTTAAAAACACTCCAAAGGTTAACTATATGGAAGACTGACTCCTAACCTCTTCTACATCCATAGAATATCCTGGCGCATGTCTTAAATTTTTCAGAACAATGTTCCTTTTGATTCGTCTTAGTTAGAAGAGCAGTCGTTTTCATATGCTATATTTTATCGATTCCAGGGTGCGCTCGCTCCCTCCCTCCACACACATCTTAGCATTTCTGAAATCAGGATGAGTCTTAGGAGAGCATTAATTGGGAGCATTTCTCTTCCCTAGTGGTCCTTAAGAAGGATGACGTATTATGCAATGGAGAAGGAAATGGCAACCCACTCCAGTATTCTTGCCTGGAAAATCCCATGGACAGAGGAGCCTGGGACAGTTCATAGCGTTGCAGGGTCAGACAAAACTGAGTGACTGAGCACACAATATACAATGGATTGTATATTCGATTCAGTGGATCAGTGACAACCCGAGGGGAGGGAGAGATCTGTTAAAATCAAACCAATAGCGTAACCCTTCCCCCTTCGCCAAGGTCAGAAATCACCACCCTTAGGCCATAGGTAGCTTTATGCTTAATAAGAAGGTACCTGTGTTGCCTTTGCCTTATTAGTTTAATCCAGAATATTATAGTTACGGTTAATGAGAATATAATACCCTCAAATACACAGTAACAAATCTGAAATTGCCGCTGTTAAGGACTTTGACCATGAGATGGAAATTTAGTGGTGGAAGGTTTGCAACTCTGCTTATGGTTGTGTACTCATTGTTCTCTTTAAACCTTCATTTTAAGATGGCAAAAAAGAACACTATGGTTTTTTACTTCTTGCATGAATGTCATAATGATGCATTAACAGCTCTGGAGAGTGTGTCCTTCTGAGGGGAAAGATGGTGTATAAATAAACAGTGGAATGATGGCCTTTTCTCTTTAGACTTTTCCTGCTGAAGCTGACAGTCAGGAAAGGTGAATATGAAGGATCTTTCTTCCTTCAGGATAAATATGAACTTAGTCATTCTGTGATCTCCCTCCTTCAAGCTGACATCAGCTGAACTGATCAGCTCTCAAGGCTAAGACTCCCACAGTGTGCCACCAAATGGAACCTTTGACACTAGATGCTTCCTGCACCTTTTACAGTTGTTTGTTAGGAATAAAAACCATCTGCTGGATTATTTCACTCTTTTGTCTTAAGCACTCAATTTAGCAATCCCTTTGCTTGCCCATTGAGTTCAGTGTTCATGAGCTGGTTGCAGCATTTTCATTCTTCCTGCCCTCACTTTCTTTTCAGCATCAGTCATCTGTTCTTGTTCATGAAAACACACAGAATATACAGAGGAAACTGCAGTTTACTTAATGTAAACCTAGTTGTGCAGTTTCCTACTCTTACAACAATAACAATTATGACCAAACCCTAGAGTTGCATACAGATTTCCTTTCTTTTGTGATTCTCAAATGCTTCAACTACCTCATTCTCCATTCCTGAGCCAAAATTATTTAAGTGGACAGTGGTAAAATTTGAGTTTAGAATCTCAGATGCCTGTCGAGTCATTCTTTTTAGTGCACGACTTTGCTTCTCCAGTTCCAGTAAACCATGTCCCCTCTTTGTACGTAAGCATTCAGAAGAGAAAGCTACTTTAAGGCACTACTGCCCAGACATAGACATGAATTTGATAGAATAAGGCTTTTGTTGCTGGTGCATCTTGTTACAAATTGAAGGGCCTTTGAGATTTCTGAGTAGGCATATCTAATATCGTCTTAAACTGGTAAATGCCATGATTAAAAATGGATGAAATTAGAGAATTGCTTCACTCTGTTGCTTTTGCCAGGGTATTTCTGAAGTTTAAAAAAAGTTAAATGTATAATTATCACAAGTTTCTCAGGAAGCACTTACTTTTCCTATTTTGTATTAACAGGCTGTAGGCAATATTAGCCAGCACTCATTCCTAAGTGTTGAAAATTATGTGAGAACTTTAAGAAGGGGACAGAAAGGGCTCTTTCTTAGAAACATTAGAGTGAGCTTAATATTTGGTCATTAATTCTTTAAAGAAATTGCCTCTTTTGTAGGCATATTTTCTGGTTTTAGTTCTATGATTATATCCATAGAGGAACGGGCATATTTACCAAATGGGAACTTTTGAGCTTGACCTGGAAGGATGACTAAGGTCACAGAAGGGCAGGGCAGGGAAGAGCATTTAAGACAGAGAGACCGTCAAGAAGGTGTGTGAGTTGAGCCTGGGCAGTTCTTGGGAAAGGAGTTGGGGTGGGGTGGGCTGTGAGGGAGGGTAGAATTCAGTTGTGAAAGACTTGGCAACCTGCTCTCAGCAGTTTAGACTTGCTTTTCTGGCCAAGGAAAGCCATGAAAGAAGGGAAGCGGCATAATCAGATGTGGTCTTTATAAGATCCCTCTGGCATTGGTTTAGAGGAAAAATTGAGTGAGGAAGAGGGAAACGCTGGAGAGAACCCTTAGAAAGATATTGTTGTGAGTCAGGTGAGAGATGTAAGTCTGAACCAGGGTGGCAACTCTGGGAAATGAGAAGGTCACAGATGATGAGTCATTTAGATGGTAAACTTGGCAGCATTTGAAGACTGGTGATGGGAGGCTGCTGCTGCTAAGTCACTTCAGTCGTGTCCGACTCTGTGCGACCCTATAGACGGCAGCCCACCAGGCTCCCCCGTCCCTGGGATTCTCCAGGCAAGAACACTGGAGTGGGTTGCCATTTCCTTCTCCAATGCATGAAAGAGAAAAGGGAAAGTGAAGTCGCTCAGTCTGTCCGACTGTTAGCGACCCCATGGACTGCAGCCCACCAGGCTCCTCCATCCATTGGATTTTCCAGGCAAGAGTACTGGGGTGGGGTGCCATTTGTGTGTGCTAATTTATACTAAGCAGTTTTGAAGTTTGTACTACAGTTTCCTGGTATAGACATGAGAAAGTTGTCTTTATCACCAGAATGGTCGGTCATTTTCCCCAAAAAGCTCTGTAGCCATTTACCTTGCCTTGTCGTCCTGCAGTTGTTTCAGGGCTCTGAGATAGATGCTACGGCACACAGTGTTCATCTCATCCGCAAACCGCCAGGTGGGTTTTGGCTAACGGTAGGGAGGCTGCTGCTTCTGATACCCAGGTACGTGGACGACAGCTCAAGCACAGAGCAGCTCTGGGAACCTCAAAAGGAGCTGAGTCATTTGGCCAACGCTTGGCATTGGCTGCAGTGATGTGTGCACCGCCTTCAGAACTACCGTGATTTTAGAGGTGTTCTCCTGGTCCATTTAGTCTGGGTTGGTGTTCCTATACTGTTATTCTAGAATATCCTTGGTCGTTTATTCATTCAGTGCGTCTTTATTTAAAGCTACTGTTGTAGTGGATCCAGAATAACTATGCTGGTTCCTCCCTGAAGGAGTGTAGTCACGTGTGGAGAGGAGAAACAGACGCATCTAATGGTGGTAAGAGGAGACGGTGGTAATAATCCCCAGAGAGATACGTGGGTGTCACAGCAAGAATTTTCACCTGGGCAAACAGGACTCTTTCTCATGGCAGAGGTCGAGTTTGATGTGGACCTTGAAGTAGGTTTGGAGTTGGAACTAAACAATCCCAACTGAAGAAAAGCATTCCTGGCAGAGAGAAGAGCATTAGAAAATACACGAGGTGTTTTTTCCCTTGAAATTGAAACCACTCTGTGTCCAGAGCACCAAGAGTGGGGTTGAGGGAGATGGAGGCAAAGATTTAGGAGAAGGAAAAGTTGGTGAGGAACGAGATCGGGGCTTTCAAGGGCTGACACGTTCCCCTTCATTCTACAAATAATGATGAGCCATTGACTTATTTTGTTAGTTTTCATAAAAAAAGAAGGATGAGGAGGCCCTTCTGTGGGGGAAATGATGTTATTTCAGTGTGATGGGTCAGAAAGCTGAGGCTGGTGAGTGGCCGAGCAGAGCTGGGCCAGGTGGGAACTCCAGTCCGACTGCCGCGGCCACCCGCTCGCTCAGGCGTCAGCCGCGCAGGGAGCCCGATGGGAGGGCCGGAAGCCCAGGCGGCAGGACGGTCCGGGACCACAGCCCTGGGGCAAAGACGGGACAAGTCTGTGTCCAAAGGATGGTGGTGGTGAAGTACGGGGAGGAAGGCAGAAAAGGGATGCTTAGGTACAGGCTTCTTTTGAGTTCTAGCGTAATTTTCTAAAGTGTATAGACGGTTCACGTTTAGTGTCTATGAAGCAGTTGGATTGAAGAACGACTCCAGACGTGGCTGCTGTGTTCTGCCACGCCTTTGCGCTGTTGACTGGAAGACTGAAACTCAGCTTTTCCTGAACTGTCGTTTATGCTTCGTAGTGTGTTATCTCGTGGAAGAGGGGTAGCAGCACGCAGCTCCGAAACTCGACCTCCCGGTGTCCACACTGCAGAAACGCAAGTCTGTAAAACGTCCTGAAAGCCGAGCCTAGCGATGCTTGCTCCCCACTGTGTCCCGCCCCCTCCCCAAGCCGCTTTCTTTAGTCCCTTTGTTGAGTCTGGGACCCACCCTACTTCCTTCCCCTTTTCCAATTCACTCATGAAATATGGGTGGGAAGGAGGTTTTACACATTCTGAAACCGAATCTTGGCAGGGTCTGCTGCCATGCTGGGGTCCCTATCTCTCAACTTAAACCGGAATTTCCTCTCCCCCGTTTCCTGCAGCCTCATCCTGGAGCCCTGCTTGCGTCAGAGGGCTCACGGGGCGTCCAAGGGCTTGCTGCCCGAGTGTCCCTGGGGCAGAAGCGGGCTGGCGGATTCTGGCTCCCGCCACTCTTTATGCCACACTCTAAAAGCTGGCCTCTGCATTTCCCCAACTTTCATTTAGTCTCTTACTAAAAAAACAAAACAAAACAACTTTATATAAAATGAAAACCCTCCTTATGCTCTATGTGAAATCAGACTTGCTTTATACATCGAGGTGAGTAAAATTAAAGAGCAATCCTGGCATTATTTGAGGTTTGCCAGTGATTTAGTTTAACCAAGAACTAAAGACAAGTGCAGTGTTATCACATCATTGCTTACTTTCAAAAGCCAGAATTCAAATGTAATAGGCAAGTCATAACATATTAAATGGCCCACTACTGAGAAATTCTATGCAGAAACCATGTTGTCTTTCTTAATGAGAAAAATCCCAACTTTGTGTTGGTTTGGCACTTATATACATACCTTTTTATAGGAAATAGGCTTCCTTGAGTGAGTTGTTTCAGTTCATCTTTAATCAGGATTAATTTTAATCAGGCTAATCAGATAGGTCTTACCTCCAAGAAGTTTGCAGTCTGGCTGGAGATAAAATTCACACATGGAAAACCAGTGCACCATTCAAGACAGTGTTAAATGAAGTGTTTAAATAATTTCACAGACATTCAGGGAGAGGGAAGTCCCTCTGGTAAACCTTTTCACAGTTGCATCAGTCCATAGAGAAGCTCTTTTCCTTTTTCAAAAGCAAGGTTTGGAGGTTTGGTTCATTTTAAATCCTGCTTTTATTTTGTTTCTTTCCGTCATAAAATCGGCAGCCAGGCAGCCAGGGGACTTCAGTGGTTGAGCTCCCACTGTCTGTCAGAGCCATCTGCCCACTAGCTGGGGTTTTTAGGTCTCACAAGAAGCCTGTTGCAAGTCTCAACATTTAAAAAATATTATCTTCAGTTTTTAACAGTTTAAGCAGAGAGGAACTTGTCGTTATTGTATTTGTTTATTTTTTTGAAGATACTCATTTATTTTTAAAAATGCCCAGTTAAGAAAATGGATCCTGGCTCAGTTAGTTTGGTTTATCAAATTCATATTCTTAGCAGATGTTGGATTCCCTATGGTACAGATGCTATTCACCAGGTTATCAAGTTCTTCTACTTGTAATATTAAAATGGTTCATATTATCTTTAGTATGTTTGAGAAATCCTACTACTATGTTGTGTCGCTCAGTCGTGTCTGAGATGCCATGGACTGTAGCCCGCCAGGCTCCTCTGTCCATGGGGATTCTCGAGGCAAGAATACTGGAATGGGTTGCCATGCCCTCCTCCATGGGGAGAAATCATACTAAATATGGTGAAGCATTGAAATACTGAAAAATAAAGTATTTTTCTCAACTTTTGTTCCTCTCAGTGGTATACCTCACTCCAGACCCCTGGCAACCTTATATTCTTTTTTCTCTACCCCTATCAAGGCGTGATCTGCATGAATATAACAGTATTAATACTTTGTAGGTTGTCATCTGAAGAATTAACACTAGAAATCTTTGGTGGTTTGGTTTCATTTGAATTTATAATGAGTGGTTTAAGACAAAAGGATAGAGCAAAGCTGCATGGACAGATGGACAGCCCTTTATAGAGAGATGGACTGTACTTCATGACAACCGTGTACCATCGAGGCCTGGAGAAATAAGACATGCAGACACAGGTACTCGTGGACACCGTGTCTTGATTCCCCCAGAGACTGTCCTGATACACAGTGCTTTTGGGGGAGGCAACATTGCAAGAAATTCAGAGGCTGAGTTCACAGTTAGTTATCTAGCTGCCAAGTCCTGTCCAACTCTTCTATGACCCCACGGACTGTAGCCCACCAGACTCTGTCCATGGGATTCTCCAGGCAAGAATACTGGCGTGGGCTGCCATGCCCTCCTCCAGGGGATCTTCCTGACCCAGCGACCTCTCGTGTCGCCTGCATTGGCAGGCAGTGGGTTCTTTGCCACTGAGCCACCTGGGAAGCCCTGAGTTCCCAGTGACCTGCATGCTAAGCTCCAAGATGCTCTGGAAGCTCGTCACAGGGCACTCAGCTGGTCCAGGGAGACACGCCTGTGTCCCCGAGGAAGAGACAGGATCTGAAGAGTCAGAAGAGTTCCTAGAAGAAGTGAGGCAGGGCAGGCATTCCAGGCAGAGGAGAAACCCGCGTGAGGACAGGAAGGGCTGGGGCAGAGAGGGCGCTGCAGCTCTGCAGGCAGAACCAAGAGGCTGGGCCCGAGGAGGGCGAGGGGGCAGAGGAGGCAAGGCCTTACCCGCAGGCTGAGTCAAAGATGGGGCGCTCAGAGTGACACAGAGCCCTTGTGGAGACTTTAAACAAGAGAGGGAGATGATTAGAGTCAAATTTTTGAGATTCCCCCGCTGCAGTGTGGGAACGGGTTTGCCAGCCGAGAATGGGTCACACTCACTCCTTTCGAAGCTTTCTGACTCGCCTTCCCTCACAGACCTCTCTTGATTTTACGTAAAACAGTAACCAGCATAAATGTCAAAACTTTGCTGTGAAGACAGAATGTCCAATTATAGTTCAGCTCTTAACTAAATAGCTTTACTCTAAAATGTACCACCTCATCGTTTTTCTTTAAAAGATTGACTTTGATTCAGTCCTGTTTCATAGAATGAATTTTGAACTTGCGTGTAATATGAATACTTTCTGTTAATTAACACCCGGCAGGCACATAGGTTCACATTAAATGTACTTACCTTGCTGCATATTGATTCAGCCAGAGTTTGGTGATTTCTGAGTGATTCAGATACTTCAGTTGATAAAGATGAGGAAAAGACATTTATAAAAGATTTTCATGTGGGATGCAGAGAACCTTTTTTTTTTTCCTTTTGCATTGGGAAGTGGGTGGAAAGGAAAAATTCCATCTGGCATACAGCAGCCCTAAATGTTGTTTTAAGAGAGCAAAAATAGAAGATGGCTGAAAATATCAGAGCATAGCAGACTGTGGGCAAATGTACAGTACATATTTTTCTAATAAATCATGTTAAATACCCATATTTTACTTAAAACATGACCATGTTCTTGTTTGTCAGTACATACAATTTTGTTTTTAATTTTTAAAAAATCACCCACTCTATTATTGAAGAACAAAAGACTTGTTTGGATGACTTAAAGTTAATGCTGTCACATTAGGTCTACCTGGAATAGGTTTTTGCAGGGTTTTCTTTCCTTTTCCAATCTCTCCCTCCTGTATTAAGGGGGAAAAAAATGGAGAAAGACGATATGGCATGTCTCTTCATTTATTGTACATTTGTCCGTAATTAGGTGAACAAGGCTTAACAATTTTAACAAAACTTTGTAAATGTCCTCTTTGTTCAGGTTCCAGGAATGACTGGGCATGATCGAGGTGAGCTGAGTCAGAGTAAAGGGGCTCCTTTAGATCCAAGAAATACAGAGAGGGAGTGAACAATGGTGATAATAAGATAATTAAGACAGCAGGAAGTGGCCCTCGGGTAGGGATTTCCAAGGAAGCTCAGGAAAACTCAGTGAGTCCTAGAAGCATATCTTAGTGACCTCCCAGGTGGGGGTGAGGTAGAAGGTGTCCAGTTAAAATTTTGACCCTGTGCAGTCAAAATCATACGGATGATTTGTTAAACCTTTCTTGATCTTGCCTTGGCTAGGATTTATAGAGGTAAAACAAGCTTCCTATTGGTACTCTTGTGAATAAAGAATTCTAATGATCCCCAGATGGAGCAGTACCTAATAAAATCCCAAACTGAATTTTATGGTTGATAGAAGCTGTCACTCTCTCCCAGCTCAGTGACCTTACTGTTATTATAAGTTGGGGGGATTCTGATGATGGGGTGTTTTTTTTGCAATCAATCTGAGTATCCTGGAGTTTTCCTCTGAGAAACATAGGCTTTGATAAGAACTTTTTTGATATGATGTATCTTGACTGGATAAGAAAAAGTTTCACTCAAAAACTGGCAGCTGCTAAATAGGATTATAAAGAGTATCCGCTAAAATGGGCAGTAAGCGCTTCACAGTCCGTTAATTCTGTCTAAAGTTCATTAATCACAAAAAGATGTTGAAATATTCTGATATATTTCTCCTAGTAAGATGTGTACCTTTTAAGCCTCTGTTATCAGAAGCAAAAGATCGTTAATTAAAATAGTCACTATCGGCAAGCCTTCAGGTTTGTTAGAGAAAGGTATGATCTAGTCTTTGTGCTTCTGTCGCTCTGTGTTTCTGGAGCTATATTTTGTGGGGCTCTAACAGAGGCTAGCCTGACTGAAGTAGCCCTTGCTCCAGTAAGCATTTCTGTTGGGCTGCTTCTCCTCTGCTTGTTAGCAGTTGTTGTTGTCTGTGACCCTATGGGCTAGAGCCTGCTAGGCTCCTCTGTCCTTGGGATTTCCCAGGCAAGGGTACTGGACTGGGTTGCTGTTTCCTTCTCCAGGGAATCTTCCTGACCCAGACATCGAACCCTCACCTCCTGCGTTGGTAGGAGGTTTCTTTACCACTGAGCCACCATTGACGCAGTTACCCCACCAGAAAACTAACACAGCAGGTCCTAAAAGCAGGCACAAGCAGTTTTGCCAACAAAACGTTACTGGGGCATTCGGTGCTTATTAAATATCCATAGGGAAGCACAGAACTGAAAGTTACCTCTGTGAAAAACAATACTCTGATATAACTCTAAAATCACGGGGACTGAGAGGTTTATTGAAGCCATGGGGATAATACTGTCTCCTCTCCTAGTACGTATGACTGGAATATACAGTGATAGAGACAGAAACATGCGTGGCTTGAGTTAGTGCTGAATTGTACCTATAGGCTTGAGGTTAAGGGATATACCAGCCAGGTGGAGAAATAAAGCTTTTGAATTTCAGGACAGCTCAGTCGCTCATTCGTGTCCAACTCTTTGTGACCCCATGAACTGCAGCACGCCAGGCCTCCCTGTCCATCACCAACTCCCGGAGTTAACCCAAACTCATGTCCATCAAGTTGGTGATGCCATCCAGCCATCTCATCCTCTGTCGTCCCCTTCTCCTCCTGCCCTCAATCCCTCCCAGCATCAGAGTCTTTTCCAATGAGTCAGCTCTTCGCAGGAGGTGGCCAAAGTATTGGAGTTTCAGCTTTAGCATCAGTCCTTCCAAAGAACACCCAGGACTGATCTCCTTTAGAATGGACTACTCTCAAGAGTCTTCTCCAACACCACAGTTCAAAAGCATCAGTTAGTTCTTCGGCACTCAGCTTTCTTCACAGTCCAACTCTCACATACATACGTGACCACTGGAAAAACCATAGCCTTGACTAGATGACTTTGTTGGCAAAGTAATGTCTCTGCTTTTCAATATGCTGTCTAGGTTGGTCATAACTTTCCTTCCAAGGAGTAAGCGTCTTTTAATTTCATGGCTGCAGTCACCATCTGCAGTGATTTTGGAGCCCCCCCCAAAATAAAGTCTGACACTGTTTCCATTGTTTCCCCATCTATATCCCAGTGAGGCCAAATTCTAACTAACCCTTAAAATCTGAGAGAAGAAGGTTTGAAACAAAGCAAAAAACCAATTTTATTTGATTGTCTTTTAAGGAATATACTTGAATGCCAGATGCTTGTTGGCAGATGCCTCTCAAGACTTGCTGAGCTGTTAAATGCCATTTCCATTGTAAGTTAGCAGTCGTGTCTGACCTGTATCCTAATTTTAAGTAGATCCCACTTCTATCTGAAGTTAGTAAATCTCAGATTCCTGTCCTTTAGTATCACTCATGATCTTGGCATATGGAGATCTGCAGAGACCTGAGGCAAGTTTGCCACACCCTGGAAAAATCCTTCCTCGTGAAGATCCAGGTGGCCCTAGGTAGAGTCAGCATCTGTAGCTGCTGGTCCGCCTGGGTCCCACCCAGTGTGCTTTGCTATTCTGGCATCTTGGCCCTGACTTCTGCTTTTAGGTACCACATCTGGCCATGCCAGAACCTTTGGAGAAGAGGGCGGTGAGAGTTTTGTTGGGCCCATTTTGACCCAGACCTAAGTTTTAAGATCACATCACTCCAGAAGAAAAGTCAGGAATGCTGTCTTTTCCTTCCAAGTGGTAGAGGATGGCAGACTGCAGACTTCCCAGTCCGGGGGACCCTAGAAGGAAGAGTTGGGTAGCGCAGGCCTACGGAAGACCCGGAAGGAATTCAGTGTGTGTTCCCTGGCCAGATGCGATGACCCAGCAATTCTGGGGGATTCAGCCACTTACTTGACTGCCTCGAGGTCTTCAGACCGATGCTAGCATCTCACATCAGTCAGATGCTTAGCTTCTCTACCATCAGCAGCTTATTTCAGATTCCCCTGTTTGCACTTGTACGAATGGTTAGGAAAAATCCTACTAGGATGGAGACAGCCAGATAACTTGTTCACTTGCTGCTACCAACAGTGGGCATTCAGCTGTGACACATAAAGTTCACTTTGTTGAGGGCCTAAATGATTTTTAATTTCAGTAGAACTTTCTCCTTTTCAAATATAGAGCAATTTTTTAAAATGCTTGGCCAAGATTAATTTATTCTTGCCTATATTCATTGAGAAAAGCATTTGTTAAGCCCTGATGAACCAGGCATCACACACGCTAGAACAGAAACATAAGTGAGCAAGATTGGATTTGAGCCCCCAAACTCGTCACCACTTATGAGGGAGGGGGATTGAAAACAAAGACAAGGAAGTTAAAGAAGGGTAATATGCAGATGGAAGAAAAGAAGGGGTATACTTTGAATAAGGTGTCTGTTTCTAGAAAATCGTTTCTTCACCTTCTTGTGAGGCATTTGCTAGATTAAACATCATCTCTTTTACTTCCTGGCATTGTGACCTGGTAAGAACACAAATCATAAATGGCAGACATCATAAGTTTTGTATCTAAGGAGAATTAGATATTGTTAAAAAAAATGGCATTGACCATTTTCCTCTCTCCCCATTTTCTAGCTACAAAATATTTTTAAAATTAGTATATTGTATATTGTTCTTGACCTGTTTAATAATTGAATTTGTTTTTGAAAACAAGCTTCATTCTGGAGATTTATGGATGTTTAACAGTGAAGAACAAGGTATCAGGCAACTTGCTGGAATTTATAGCACATTTCTTATTGTTAGAGACTTTTTTGTTTACATTTGTTCTACTAACTGTAAAGTAATACACACGTTTTTGCAGACAATATAGAAATAATAGAAAGTTACAAGGAAGAAAAGAAAAATTTAGTGAGAACTAACCAGGATTTCACCTCACTGTCTCCAGCATATCAGCACATGCATTATGAGGCTTTCCTTACGTCTCTATAACAGACTTCACTTATCTATGTTTCCCATTCGGGGGCAAATAGGGTTTCAAATTTTTCCAGTCATAATAATCTGGGATGCACATGTCTAGCAAAATCTTCATCTAAGTTTATATTTCTTAAGGGTAAATTACTAGCTGAGTAATTACTACTCACAGGTGTGAACTGCCTTAATCTTTTATGCTTTATGCTCGCCTGTTCTTCATAAAGCTTTATCCCAGTGAGGCCAAATTCTAACTAACCCTTAAAATCTGAGAGAAGAAGGTTTGAAACAAAGCAAAAAACCAATTTTATTTGATTGTCTTTTAAGGAATATACTTGAATGCCAGATGCTTGTTGGCAGATGCCTCTCAAGACTTGCTGAGCTGTTAAATGCCATTTCCATTGTAAGTTAGCAGTCGTGTCTGACCTGTATCCTAATTTTAAGTAGATCCCACTTCTATCTGAAGTTAGTAAATCTCAGATTCCTGTCCTTTAGTATCACTCATGATCTTGGCATATGGAGATCTGCAGAGACCTGAGGCAAGTTTGCCACACCCTGGAAAAATCCTTCCTCGTGAAGATCCAGGTGGCCCTAGGTAGAGTCAGCATCTGTAGCTGCTGGTCCGCCTGGGTCCCACCCAGTGTGCTTTGCTATTCTGGCATCTTGGCCCTGACTTCTGCTTTTAGGTACCACATCTGGCCATGCCAGAACCTTTGGAGAAGAGGGCGGTGAGAGTTTTGTTGGGCCCATTTTGACCCAGACCTAAGTTTTAAGATCACATCACTCCAGAAGAAAAGTCAGGAATGCTGTCTTTTCCTTCCAAGTGGTAGAGGATGGCAGACTGCAGACTTCCCAGTCCGGGGGACCCTAGAAGGAAGAGTTGGGTAGCGCAGGCCTACGGAAGACCCGGAAGGAATTCAGTGTGTGTTCCCTGGCCAGATGCGATGACCCAGCAATTCTGGGGGATTCAGCCACTTACTTGACTGCCTCGAGGTCTTCAGACCGATGCTAGCATCTCACATCAGTCAGATGCTTAGCTTCTCTACCATCAGCAGCTTATTTCAGATTCCCCTGTTTGCACTTGTACGAATGGTTAGGAAAAATCCTACTAGGATGGAGACAGCCAGATAACTTGTTCACTTGCTGCTACCAACAGTGGGCATTCAGCTGTGACACATAAAGTTCACTTTGTTGAGGGCCTAAATGATTTTTAATTTCAGTAGAACTTTCTCCTTTTCAAATATAGAGCAATTTTTTAAAATGCTTGGCCAAGATTAATTTATTCTTGCCTATATTCATTGAGAAAAGCATTTGTTAAGCCCTGATGAACCAGGCATCACACACGCTAGAACAGAAACATAAGTGAGCAAGATTGGATTTGAGCCCCCAAACTCGTCACCACTTATGAGGGAGGGGGATTGAAAACAAAGACAAGGAAGTTAAAGAAGGGTAATATGCAGATGGAAGAAAAGAAGGGGTATACTTTGAATAAGGTGTCTGTTTCTAGAAAATCGTTTCTTCACCTTCTTGTGAGGCATTTGCTAGATTAAACATCATCTCTTTTACTTCCTGGCATTGTGACCTGGTAAGAACACAAATCATAAATGGCAGACATCATAAGTTTTGTATCTAAGGAGAATTAGATATTGTTAAAAAAAATGGCATTGACCATTTTCCTCTCTCCCCATTTTCTAGCTACAAAATATTTTTAAAATTAGTATATTGTATATTGTTCTTGACCTGTTTAATAATTGAATTTGTTTTTGAAAACAAGCTTCATTCTGGAGATTTATGGATGTTTAACAGTGAAGAACAAGGTATCAGGCAACTTGCTGGAATTTATAGCACATTTCTTATTGTTAGAGACTTTTTTGTTTACATTTGTTCTACTAACTGTAAAGTAATACACACGTTTTTGCAGACAATATAGAAATAATAGAAAGTTACAAGGAAGAAAAGAAAAATTTAGTGAGAACTAACCAGGATTTCACCTCACTGTCTCCAGCATATCAGCACATGCATTATGAGGCTTTCCTTACGTCTCTATAACAGACTTCACTTATCTATGTTTCCCATTCGGGGGCAAATAGGGTTTCAAATTTTTCCAGTCATAATAATCTGGGATGCACATGTCTAGCAAAATCTTCATCTAAGTTTATATTTCTTAAGGGTAAATTACTAGCTGAGTAATTACTACTCACAGGTGTGAACTGCCTTAATCTTTTATGCTTTATGCTCGCCTGTTCTTCATAAAGCTTGTTGCAGTTTTCATAAACATCAACACTCCATTAAAGTATTTGTTTTGTGACACCCTCACCCATATTGGAGCATTCCTGGTGGCTCAGAGGGTAAAGCGTCTGCCTGTAGTGCAGGAGACCTGGCTTCAATCCCTGGGTCAGGAAGATACCCTGGAGAAAGAAACGGCAACCCACTCCAGTATTCTTACCTGGAAAATCCCATGAACGGAGGAGCCTCATCAGCTACAGTCCATGGGGTTGAAAAGAGTTGGACACGACTGGGTGACTTCTCTTTCTTTCTTTCACCAATATTGATTATTATGATTCTTTGAAGGAGAAGCTAAGTTTTCTTGTCGGGTTGATAGGAAGGAAAAGTATTATCTTATTCAGATTTACATTTCTTTTCTAGTGAGGTTGAATACTTGCAGTTAATATCAATCCATCCATATTTCTTCTGTAATTAATCTGTTTACCTCTGCCCATTTCTTCTATTGTGATTTTTCTTACTAATTTGAATAAGAACTTTATACATTAGGGACATAAATCTTTGTCGTATTTGTTACATGTAGTTTTTCCAGGCTTCTTCTTTTTTGTTTTTATGCACATATGAGCGAAAGTGTTGACTCATGTTTTTTAACTTTAAAAATTGATTTTAAAATTAGAAAGTTCTTCCCACTTCTGTAGCTAGATACTTAATTTTATTTTTTTCTATTCTAGAGTTACACTTCTTATTCAGGTCTTTAATATAGCTGGAATTTATTTTTATAATACAAAAGTAAGATTTCTCCATCAGCTATCACATGCAGATTTTTTTCATGTTTTCAGATTTTTTTTAATGGTTGCCAGCATTTAAAAAAAATCCATTGTATTCTTGAGAAATTGAAACTGTTAACAGACTTCCTCCAAATTAAATATACCAAATATAAACTTAGTAATATTACCTCTCTGAGCTTCAGTTTTCTCATCTATAAAAGTAGGAGATTAGAGGTGTAAGATTTCTTCTGGTTGTGAAATTCCTGTCTTAAGTTGAAGATGACATCCCACACCCTACTTTCTCCAGTTTAGCAGCATTCCCCAGTTTAGCAGCATTCATACTTTTGAGTGTTAAATACTTTGGGGGAAAATGTTGCCATTTTAAAATGGATGCCAATCGATTACTCAGGAGGCCCTTACTAGCCATTTTTTACTCTGATTGACTATGCTTATCAATGCCAAAAATCGTTCTGTTCTTTTATGTTCTAAAAATACTCCTGTGGATAGAATTTCTGAAAAATCTTCTCTTTGTGAAATGCAGTTGGTATGGGACAGATGGTGATCTAGCATCCAGCTAGAAGTAGCTCTGCTATCAGGGTGTTGAAGCCACATTTCAAGCCATGTCATTAAATATTTGGAATTGTTTTTCCGAGTTTACAATGTCCTGAGGAGGATTGAGATATAAAACTCTCAGATAATGACAAACTAAAAAAAAAAATTCTAGATGCTACTGTCTGGAACTTCTAGAAATGAGGAGAAACGAGTCTATCTGTAGAGGCTCAGCTCATTAACCACTGTCTACAACCTTGCTCCAAACCACTGTTTGTTTCTTGTTGTTGTTGTTTTTAATGCAAGTTTTGATCTCTCCCCTGTCTCTCAGAAAGAATATTTCTTCTCTGAGGATAAGCTCTATGTTTTATTTGAGCAGCTAGCATGAGATATTTCAGTTGGTATTTGTGGACCTGATTTCTGTAGAGAAGGCAACTGTGAGTGATTTGAAATGTTTCTGAAGTTGAAGCACTCAGACCAGATGTGTGCAAGTCTAAAGTTATGCCTGTTCCAAGCTTCCAGTTCATTGGAGATTTAAAATTTTAAAGTACAGGTTTTGTACCAGGGAGGATTAGCCCGGAAGGGACAGGCAGAAAGCACAAGGAGGTTCCCCACCAATCTTCAGTTAGTAACTGCAGACCTGTCTGTAGGAGAGCACATACTTGGTAAAGGGTAGAAACAAATTGTCAAGCTTCAGTGAGTCACAGTTCATGGAGCAAGGATCTTACCTGGGCAGGTTTGTATATGAAGATTTCAGTCCTCTTTGGTACACTAAGTGCACGTTAACATTCAGGAAAATAGATGATTTTTTTTGGTCTGTATTATCACTTAAATAATCCATTTCTTTTCAATCCATTTTTCTCTTTCTCCACACCCATCCTTTACTCCAGAAAAAGGGAGAAACACCTACTCCTGTGTAACCAAATTTCTTTCTTTCTTATTTTAACCTTGTCTTCCTTTTTGTCTCCTAATTTTATCTTTCAAACAATTGTAGTAGTATTTCATTGCAGTTTAAATTCTCTTAACCTGTTTTAATACCAACTTTTTCTATGACTGCACAATAAGCCAAGAGTGACGCAGTCCTACTTGTCTCATAGTCTTGTTTCACGCTGTGAAATAAGGTTTCTGCATGGTTGTTGCTGAGACCTAAGTGTGTCTCTCTTAAAACACCAAGGAATGTGCAAAACATGAAAACACAAGAGTGTTTACTTAAGATGCTTTGTATCCCTTGCTCCCATGCCATGTGATCTTGCAGTTGCCACGGTAACTAGGAATTTTTCATTCCATAACTTGCATAAGGACTGAGGCTGACCTTTTTATTACTGCTCTGCCCTCTCTGAAGTTATACGTGCACTCACATGCATACACATGCACACACACGTGTGTTCACAGGCATACACTTGTAAAGTCACATTTATATACACACAGTGGACATTTGGAAAGAGTTATAGAGTTCCTTGAATTGAAGCCTTCCCATTTTCTAAATGTATTACTTTATACTATATTATTTTTTATTTAAAACTTTTTCCAGCTTTACTGAGGTATAATTTACAAAAATCGTATATATTTAAGGTGTGTAAGGTAATGTTTTGATGTATGCATACATTGTAAAACTATCACAATCAAGCTAATTAACATATCTATACATCACAAGATTATGTTCAATTGTGTGTATATGTGTGTGTGGTGAGAACACTTAAGATCTACTCAGCAAATTTCATGGATCCAGTGCTTTTTAAATTGAAAAATACTTCTCCTGGGTCTGTTCACAGTTAAGAGCTTGCTTTCTCAAATAATTTCAATTTATAAATTAGATCTTTACTTATTCAGGAGGCATTTCCAGACACAACTGCATTTCCTGTAAGAGGAATTTGGGAAGAGAAACCAGTGCCCTAGGAACCAGCTACGGGGCTTATCAAGTGCTGCTGTAGAAATCCATACCATCCTCTTTACTCAGATTTTCAAAAGATTCTGTAAAACTGCTACTGTGAATTACTCAGACCCCAGGTGACATATCTGCAGCTAGTAGAAATTTTGTCTGAGTCATAATTTACCGTAGGCTTTCATCTCATCTTTAGGTTGCTTGGGGAAAGTGTCAATATTGATATTTTCCCATTAGAATAACTTTGCCTGTGTGTGTCACACACACAAAATGATATGAAAATTCTTAGGAACAAGAACATATTTGTAGAATTTGTATTTGCCATTTCTGTAAAATTGCCTAGCAAACAAGATTTCAGATTTTTTAGTTGTTTTAAATCTCAGGCAACATATGTTTTGTATTTTGAGGGCCATCGAGACGTACCAATAATGAGAAGTGGAAATTAGCACTGTTCCCAGCACTAAGTCATCTCAGTTTTTTGCAAAGTAAAAGTCTGTTGTGAACATACTGTGCAAACCCTCTCTAAGGATGCTGTGGATTGATGGAACTCATATCCAAAGTATTGATAGACAGTTTTTCTCCAGTGAACTAAGTCATGTTAGGAGATACTTAATGATCTAATTTAGAATTTGAAGGCATCCCCATTTCTTCTGAATTACCTTCTAATAGGCTTCTGTCAGATCGTATATGCACAAGGCAGTACCCTCAGTTCCCCTTTGACCTAGGCTTCTTGAAGCCAAAGGATAAGTCTTGGTGACTTCCCAACCCAGCCAAGCCTTTGCACATTCCCATGGACTCAGTAACCAGGGTGAGTGTATGTAACTCATAAGTCTTAGCAGAATGAAATAGCCACCATATCTGGGACTAAGGAGCTGCAGAAGCGATGGAGTGCAGCAGCCTCACCCCACAACCGTGGCCGACATCACGCCTTGCTTGTGGCTGCAGGTGTTTTATCTTGTTTATACTTGAGACATGCTGATACTAAAGGATGTTGACTGCTCCCTTGCAAGTAATGAGCAACCCCATCCCAAACGAGGGTCTCATTAGGCACTAACTCACTCCTGACATTTCTCCTTTCTGCCCTAGCCTGCTCTCTGGACTGTCTCTTTGTGCTGAACCTCCTCCTCCCGGCCAGCCGACCTTTCAGTCCTTGCCCTTGGGCCACTCTGATGTCTAGCAGCAGCAGCATCTGTGGCTCCCCAGGCCGTTCATTCGTTTTGCAGGCAGTGTTGTTGTGGATGGAGGGCAGCACAGAGAACAAGACAGACCAAGTCCGTGTTCTCGTGAAGCAAATACCAGGGTAGAATTTGTCCTGTCATTTCTCCTTGCCCTTCTCCTCTCCTTCCCCACCCACAGTCTGTTCAGTAACCAAGAATTAGTGTATTGGAACTAGAGGACTTGCTGAGAAAAATTTAATAAAATTTAAGATTTTATGTTAAAAACAAACACCTGTGTGATTTAATAACACTCAAGGGTCACATGGGGAGTGTCTTGTATGAAGCGAGGACCTGAATTGTAGTGAACTGATATTAGATCAGAAAGAGTGTTAGGAAAATAAAATGTGCAGGAATTAGATTGAAGTTGCCCCGGATCAGAGTCCTAGCCTTGCCCTAATTGTATGGGTTCTCGGAAAACTTACTTTACATGATAATAATTATTAGAGGCAGTAAAATTCAATAAATACAGTTCTTCTCTAGCAACCAGAACTTTCTATCTTGTCACGTTTACTGTTTTCTCTGGGAGTTTGACCACGTTCCATAACAACTTTGTGTTTGCTTTCACACTGTGGAAGTCAGACTTGACCTAGATTTTCTAAGTCTGGGGATGATGAGCCCTATAAGTCCTATTTAGGCTTTACTTTGATTTATTAATCATATTATTCTTAGGATTTTTTAAAAGAACTAATGATCGTTAACTCAAATACTCTCTTTCTGCCAGGATATGTTTGCTAGGCAAGAACATTGGAATCCGGTAAATTTAAACCACTGCTCACCTTGACATACATCTGCTTACTTTATCTTTCCCTTAGCTGCTCTGTTAATCAGCTCTGTCTTGCCAGAGATATCCTTTTTTTTTTTTTTTTCCTGTAAGAAAATAGAATCATGAGATACATTGTCAGCAAATTCTGTGAAGGTTGTTCTTAGACAAAATTGTTTTTGGCCAGAGGAGATATTTTTTTCTCAGATAAGTATTCCAGTTCTGCGGTACCCACATTTACAGTACAAGAATAGATGCAGGCACTGATGGTTTGGTTTGCTCAGCTGTGTGTGAATTTCCATAGTGCAAGATGAGGAGAGATTCCCTAAACACTAAATCACACGCAGCTTTCCTCTGTAGGGAACCAGCACTTCTGGCTTCTGGGGAAAAAGTGAAGTCAAGACAACCGAATTTTGTAGGATCTGAGGATTTGGGGAAAAGGTGAAAGTCATCATCTCCAGCTTTACTCACTGAAGAAGCACCTTCACTTGTCAATAATGTTGCTGCCAGACTCTGCTCCAGTTTGAAAAAAAGGCCGTTTTGTCTCTGTATTTCCTAAAATTGACCTTGAGCCTCCAACTTACGATCCATTAACAGAAGGTTACTTTTCTACAACATCACCAATAATCCTGTTTCACAAAGCAGCGTAGCTCAGAAAGTGAAAATCTCCTGCAGCGGTTTCATTGTCTCCATCTTTTTTTTCTTAGACATTCCAACTACCTGAACACTACCTCGAAGGGCATGTTTCCCAGACCCTCTTGTAGCTCCTTGGAGCAGAGTCCCATGTGCTTTGATCTGCGGACTCCTCTGCCCACAGACTCCTCACAGCCCTGTTTTGTTTTGTTGGAGATAAGATTCACATAGCATAAAAGTAACCATTTTAAAGTGTACAGTTCCATGTCTGCCCAGTGCTTGAGCCCGTCAGGCCCAAGGCAGCTTATGCGCTGGAAGCCCTGCCAACCTTAGTCTTCAGGTCTTTCGGTGCCCAAGTTCTGTGGGCATCAGATTGAACTGATCCCTGTCATGTTTAACTCTTCTTGCCAGCACTTCATTTCCCCGCTGCTGAGTCTTGAACTTTGCTCTTGCTGAGCTGGTGTAGGTGTAGCCCTGAGACCACGTTCAGTCCTTGCCAGCCCTCTCCTCTTGGAACTCAGGATGAAGTAGGCACCTCTGTTGCCTTACACACTGAGCAGGCTGGCTCGCTTTGGCTGCCAGCGCCAGGGTAAACTAGTCCCTGCCCTAGCTGTCGTCTCTACCACGTGTTAGTGACCATCTTCCAGGGATGTCTGTGGTTCTGGTTAAGAGCTCTGTTGTTGGATCTTCCTGGGCTCAGTCTCAGCTTTAGCACACACGCCCTCACCCTGGGATCTTGCTTGGCCAAGTTACTTTGTCAAAATGAGAGATTTAACAGTATTTACCCCGTGTGGGCTGTGCTGTGCTTAGTTGCTTAGTCATGTCTGACTCTTTGCAACCACGTGGACTGTAGCCCACCAGTCTCCTTTGTCCATGGGGATTCTCCCGGCAAGAATACTGGAGAGGGTTGCCATGCCTTCCTCCAGGGGATCTTCCCAACCCAGGGATCAAACCCAGGTCTCCTGCATTGCAGGCGAATTCTTCACCATCTGAGCCACCAGGGAAGCCAGAATTGTTGTAATGGTTGGGTAAGAAGGTGGCTCAGATGGTAAAGAATCTGGCTGCAGTGTGGGCGGCCTGGGTTCAATCTCTGGGTTGGGAAGATCCCCTAGAAAAGAAAATGGCACCCTACTCCGGTATTCTTGGCTGGAGAATTCCATGGACAGAGGAGCCTGGTGGGCTACAGTCCATGGGATCACAAAGAGCTGGGCATGACTGAGCAACTAACACTTAGATAAGATAATGGAAGCTCATCTCCTAGCTTTGCTGGTATATGGTGAGCCCTCAATAAATGTAATCGATTTATCTGCCTGGTCTTGACTTGATCCCTCCCATATGGCAGTGCTCTCTCCTCAGTTCTCCAACTGTAACTTCTACCACTGTGAGATAAGAATCATGTTAGCTTTCTTTAATGGTCTGGTAACTAATGATTACATGATGCTTTATACTTCACCATGTGTACTTACCATGTATCCTCTTAAATTGGAGAAGGAAATGGCAACCCACTCCAGTGTTCTTGCCTGGAGAATCCCATGGGCAGAGGAGCCTGGCAGGCTACAGTCCATGGGCTCACAAGAGTCAGACAGGACTTACCAACTAAACCAGCCGACCAACCATCCTCTTAAGTACGGGCCAAATCTGGGGGCTGCCCTAGTGATTTTCACATTAATGACTCTCCAAGTAAGATCCTGAATTAGAGCAAGTTGTGATCTCATAACTCCTTGCCTGTCTATGTCACTGCCCAGTGTGACGAGCATGCGCCTCTTCTTTTCAGTTCACCCGCATCTGTTTGAGTGTCCCAGACTTCCAGCTGCTGATGGAGATGCAGAAGAGGGCAGGCCAGTGTCATCCACTGCCCAAGTAGTTGGGTGACCCTTCCTTAGGAAGAGCACCTCTCAGCAGACTGTCCACTCTGTTAGCACCATCAGAATCCACTATGTAGCCTATGAGACTTATGCTGTCATTCTGTAAACCTCCACTCAAAATTGAACTTTTATCCTTTCCTCTTTCTGTTCAGCCACTGATTCATTTGACTAATGTTCGAATATCTATGAAGTGCCAAGACCTGTTTGTTGGGAGTTCAGTGTTGAAGACGATATAGTGCCTGCCCACACATGAACTTATGCTTTAGAAGGGAGACATAAAAGGTCATCAGTGTGTGCGTTTTGAAATATTGAGTCTGAAGGATTCATGTGTCACCGTGGGGTCCCAGAGAAGGCCCTGCCACGTCAGACTGGAGGTACAGGGGGCAGAAAACCTGGAGGATATGATTCTTGAAGTGTACATTGTAAAGCGAATGAAAGTCTGACCAAGAAGGGTGGGGATGAAGGGAGTCATAATAAGCTGTTGGCTCTAAATGCATCACAGTCCTTTCAGGCTGTAATAAAACAAACTGGGTGGCTTATCAACAGGAGAAATTTATTTCTCACAGTTCTGGAGGCTGAGAAATCCAAGATCAGGGCACCAGCAGATTCAGTGTATGATGAGAGCCCACTTCCTGGTTTATAGACAGCTCTCATTTCGCTCTGTCCTCACAGGGCAGCAAAGGGTCAAGGGATCTCTCAGGGGCCTCTTTTATAAGGGTGCTTATCCCATTCAGGAGGTCTCCACCCTCAGGACCTAATCACCTAAAAGCTCTGCCTCCAGACACCATCACGCTAGGGATTAGGTTTCAACATAAAATTTTTGGAGAGAGGACTCATTTGGTCTAGAGCAAGTGCCTTCCTATGAATAAATTAGCATCTTCGGTTACTGTGTTCACAGACTTGAGGGAAAACAGCGTTGCTTTTTTTTTTTTTTTTCCTGTAAGAAAATAGAATCATGAGATACATTGTCAGCAAATTCTGTGAAGGTTGTTCTTAGACAAAATTGTTTTTGGCCAGAGGAGATATTTTTTTCTCAGATAAGTATTCCAGTTCTGCGGTACCCACATTTACAGTACAAGAATAGATGCAGGCACTGATGGTTTGGTTTGCTCAGCTGTGTGTGAATTTCCATAGTGCAAGATGAGGAGAGATTCCCTAAACACTAAATCACACGCAGCTTTCCTCTGTAGGGAACCAGCACTTCTGGCTTCTGGGGAAAAAGTGAAGTCAAGACAACCGAATTTTGTAGGATCTGAGGATTTGGGGAAAAGGTGAAAGTCATCATCTCCAGCTTTACTCACTGAAGAAGCACCTTCACTTGTCAATAATGTTGCTGCCAGACTCTGCTCCAGTTTGAAAAAGAGGCCGTTTTGTCTCTGTATTTCCTAAAATTGACCTTGAGCCTCCAACTTACGATCCATTAACAGAAGGTTACTTTTCTACAACATCACCAATAATCCTGTTTCACAAAGCAGCGTAGGTCAGAAAGTGAAAATCTCCTGCAGCGGTTTCATTGTCTCCATCTTTTTTTTCTTAGACATTCCAACTACCTGAACACTACCTCGAAGGGCATGTTTCCCAGACCCTCTTGTAGCTCCTTGGAGCAGAGTCCCATGTGCTTTGATCTGCGGACTCCTCTGCCCACAGACTCCTCACAGCCCTGTTTTGTTTTGTTGGAGATAAGATTCACATAGCATAAAAGTAACCATTTTAAAGTGTACAGTTCCATGTCTGCCCAGTGCTTGAGCCCGTCAGGCCCAAGGCAGCTTATGCGCTGGAAGCCCTGCCAACCTTAGTCTTCAGGTCTTTCGGTGCCCAAGTTCTGTGGGCATCAGATTGAACTGATCCCTGTCATGTTTAACTCTTCTTGCCAGCACTTCATTTCCCCGCTGCTGAGTCTTGAACTTTGCTCTTGCTGAGCTGGTGTAGGTGTAGCCCTGAGACCACGTTCAGTCCTTGCCAGCCCTCTCCTCTTGGAACTCAGGATGAAGTAGGCACCTCTGTTGCCTTACACACTGAGCAGGCTGGCTCGCTTTGGCTGCCAGCGCCAGGGTAAACTAGTCCCTGCCCTAGCTGTCGTCTCTACCACGTGTTAGTGACCATCTTCCAGGGATGTCTGTGGTTCTGGTTAAGAGCTCTGTTGTTGGATCTTCCTGGGCTCAGTCTCAGCTTTAGCACACACACCCTCACCCTGGGATCTTGCTTGGCCAAGTTACTTTGTCAAAATGAGAGATTTAACAGTATTTACCCCGTGTGGGCTGTGCTGTGCTTAGTTGCTTAGTCATGTCTGACTCTTTGCAACCACGTGGACTGTAGCCCACCAGTCTCCTTTGTCCATGGGGATTCTCCCGGCAAGAATACTGGAGAGGGTTGCCATGCCTTCCTCCAGGGGATCTTCCCAACCCAGGGATCAAACCCAGGTCTCCTGCATTGCAGGCGAATTCTTCACCATCTGAGCCACCAGGGAAGCCAGAATTGTTGTAATGGTTGGGTAAGAAGGTGGCTCAGATGGTAAAGAATCTGGCTGCAGTGTGGGCGGCCTGGGTTCAATCTCTGGGTTGGGAAGATCCCCTAGAAAAGAAAATGGCACCCTACTCCGGTATTCTTGGCTGGAGAATTCCATGGACAGAGGAGCCTGGTGGGCTACAGTCCATGGGATCACAAAGAGCTGGGCATGACTGAGCAACTAACACTTAGATAAGATAATGGAAGCTCATCTCCTAGCTTTGCTGGTATATGGTGAGCCCTCAATAAATGTAATCGATTTATCTGCCTGGTCTTGACTTGATCCCTCCCATATGGCAGTGCTCTCTCCTCAGTTCTCCAACTGTAACTTCTACCACTGTGAGATAAGAATCATGTTAGCTTTCTTTAATGGTCTGGTAACTAATGATTACATGATGCTTTATACTTCACCATGTGTACTTACCATGTATCCTCTTAAATTGGAGAAGGAAATGGCAACCCACTCCAGTGTTCTTGCCTGGAGAATCCCATGGGCAGAGGAGCCTGGCAGGCTACAGTCCATGGGCTCACAAGAGTCAGACAGGACTTACCAACTAAACCAGCCGACCAACCATCCTCTTAAGTACGGGCCAAATCTGGGGGCTGCCCTAGTGATTTTCACATTAATGACTCTCCAAGTAAGATCCTGAATTAGAGCAAGTTGTGATCTCATAACTTCTTGCCTGTCTATGTCACTGCCCAGTGTGACGAGCATGCGCCTCTTCTTTTCAGTTCACCCGCATCTGTTTGAGTGTCCCAGACTTCCAGCTGCTGATGGAGATGCAGAAGAGGGCAGGCCAGTGTCATCCACTGCCCAAGTAGTTGGGTGACCCTTCCTTAGGAAGAGCACCTCTCAGCAGACTGTCCACTCTGTTAGCACCATCAGAATCCACTATGTAGCCTATGAGACTTATGCTGTCATTCTGTAAACCTCCACTCAAAATTGAACTTTTATCCTTTCCTCTTTCTGTTCAGCCACTGATTCATTTGACTAATGTTCGAATATCTATGAAGTGCCAAGACCTGTTTGTTGGGAGTTCAGTGTTGAAGACGATATAGTGCCTGCCCACACATGAACTTATGCTTTAGAAGGGAGACATAAAAGGTCATCAGTGTGTGCGTTTTGAAATATTGAGTCTGAAGGATTCATGTGTCACCGTGGGGTCCCAGAGAAGGCCCTGCCACGTCAGACTGGAGGTACAGGGGGCAGAAAACCTGGAGGATATGATTCTTGAAGTGTACATTGTAAAGCGAATGAAAGTCTGACCAAGAAGGGTGGGGATGAAGGGAGTCATAATAAGCTGTTGGCTCTAAATGCATCACAGTCCTTTCAGGCTGTAATAAAACAAACTGGGTGGCTTATCAACAGGAGAAATTTATTTCTCACAGTTCTGGAGGCTGAGAAATCCAAGATCAGGGCACCAGCAGATTCAGTGTATGATGAGAGCCCACTTCCTGGTTTATAGACAGCTCTCATTTCGCTCTGTCGTCACAGGGCAGCAAAGGGTCAAGGGATCTCTCAGGGGCCTCTTTTATAAGGGTGCTTATCCCATTCAGGAGGTCTCCACCCTCAGGACCTAATCACCTAAAAGCTCTGCCTCCAGACACCATCACGCTAGGGATTAGGTTTCAACATAAAATTTTTGGAGAGAGGACTCATTTGGTCTAGAGCAAGTGCCTTCCTATGAATAAATTAGCATCTTCGGTTACTGTGTTCACAGACTTGAGGGAAAACAGCGTTGCATCTTGTACTACTAGTGTGGCTTCTTGAAAGCCATGACGTCAAGCTGGATGGGTCTGTGCATCCTTCATATGACAGTCTCTGTGCTGCCTGCTTTATACAGGTCTGATGATGGAGCCAGCCTGGGTCACGGGAGGAGTGTTGAGGATCCTGCTTGGGGCAGGAGGAGAGCTGAAGGGTGCAAAATCCACATCTTCCCCAGGTGGGCCCTCAGGCTGACCTGTTCCTACCCACCCTGTACTGTCCTTGTGCCCTAGATTGGGGGACAGTACCGTTTAGTGCAGGCCTTCCCAGGGTTGCGTTAGTTATGGGGTCTCTTATATGTCCATTGCATGGGAGCTTAGTCTAATAGAATTTTGACAGATGGAACAAGTATAACACTCAAGTTCAAAGCATAGTTATCTCATGTGATGAGTGTTATAATAGAAGGGTGACTGAGGAGAGAGGGTCAAGGCATCCTCGGAGGAGAGTAACTGTTGAGATTGAATCTGTATTTTAAAGGTAATCCACGCGCTCACTGTCTCCCTTGCTCATGAACTTGCAAGCTCAGTAAACCATTATCAAGTTAATATCATTTGCCAGACCTTGAGCTGTGTGTTAGGAAGAGAAATAGAAGTCACAGTCCCTGCCCTCAAGATGTCATCATTTCGCAGAGGCCACAGAAAGAGCTGATAATCAGAGGTCAGTGTGATGGATGTCATGACAGAGTTCTGAGCATCATCTGGACAGACAGTATTACTGGCAGGAGATTTGTCAAAGAAGCTTCCTTAGATGCGATAATACGAGTTTCATTGTATGGAATGATTTGTACCTTTTGGGGTTCGTAGACTCCAGTGAGACCTAGAATTCTGGACTCTGTCTGGAAAACTGTGCCTACACATAAAAAATCTTGTATAATTTCAGAGGGTTCTCTGAGTCCCTGAAACCCATCCATGAACCCCCGGATAAGTTTATGCTCACAGAGTAGCAGGGACACGATGCCATGGAGAATACCAGTGGCTGCTTTCTGGAAGCACTTGGAAGAAGAACGTTTCGCATCAGAGATAATAGAAAATCAAGCAAGTATTTGTGACAATTTCAGCAGGCCTGAGAAATCCCTTAGTAATCACTTTTTCTTGCTAGTGCCAGTGATAAGTGAAAATATAAATGCAGTCAGAGATTTGGTTTGGGACTGCCTAGACCGGCTAAACTGTGAACATCAGTTCTTGACTTTATATTGTTATTACCCTACGTGTATTTCATCTTAAAAATAAATGTCTTTCATGTGAATAAATGAAAGAAGAAGAGTTGGATTTGTAAGTATAAACGCTGATCTTGGTCTTGGAATTTAAAGTAAGTCAAAGATACGGGTTCTGTCATTGATTGAGAATTCACAGGCAAGAGAGCAGTGTGGCCATAAAAAGAAAGGAAATCATAGCTAGTTGCCCAAAGAAGGGAACAAAGATGAGGAGCAGGGAAGACCTGAAAGCCTCCATTGCTTTTGTATCCCTCATGGGCTCCGTTGAGAAGGTCGTGGGAGTCTGTGATCACACAGCTTTCCCTCAGCGCTCACCCGCACTTTCAGCTGAGGATACCTGTTTATTTTTGCACTTCCTCTCCTCCCCCACCTCCCCGCCCATTCCAGACTGCATCCCAGACTACATCCCGAGGGCAAAGCTGTGAAGAATGTATGTGGCCCAGTCCTTGGAGTTCATTGTTCTTCCCAACATCCCTTCCAGAGAGTAGGGCAAAGAACTAGTTTCTGCGAGCCTGAGAGCTAAAGTGTGTGTCAGCGAGAGGAGAGGATTCTCGCTGAGCATCACGGGCCAAAGCAGGGGATGGGGGGGGAACGCACCTGCCCCCACTGCACCCTCCTCTTCAGTGTTGCACCTGCAGAGCCCTTTCTCTCCTGAGGTCTGTGCCTCTTGTTCAGGCGTTCCTCCTAGCTCACCCATCTTCTGAGCCCTGTTGCCTGTGATCACTTTTGGGAACATTCCTGGCTGTGACTCTCTCATCCCGCTGGCAAGGAAATAAATGTGTTTTATTCTTAACTCCGATAATGATCACCTCCGCTCTGCACCGTGCTAATGGCAGGGCAGCATCTGAATGACCCTCGTCCACGGTCAGTGCCCTCTGGCCAGAGACCACTGGGAACACAACTGTAGTTGAGCAAGCTGGGTTGGCTGCTTGGCTTGGGGACAGAGCACTTGTCCTGTGGGGACCCCTGCAACAGCTCAGCGCAAGAAGGTGTCAGAAGGATTTACAGGACTTGGTGACTCTGGGGAGGATTTAAAGTAGTGGGACCTTGTTTTTGATCAAGCAGCTGGGTAACTGTGAGATGTCTTAAATCTTATCTCTAGGAGGAGAAGCAAAGCTAAGGCTGTCACTGGGAAAGAAGCAGCCATCACTAGTTAGCTGGGCTTCCTGCCACTTTCTGCTGTGCCCAGCATTTATGCTGTATCTCGCTCAGAGAGGCCATGTTTCTGTCTTGTCCCACCACAGCACAGAATGACCTTCTCTAGTGTTGACTTTTTGCAGAATCTTTGACATTTAACAGGAGAACGTGGCCTGAGTGCCAGGCCGGCTCCGGGTGTCTGGCCTGCTTCTCCTCCTTCCCGTCTTCACCGCTCTGAATTGCCCTGCTTCAGAGATCAGCCTCCTTGATCAGAGCCTCCCACCTGCTCGCCTGCCTACCTGTCCCCTTCACTCCTGGGAAGACTTGTCCTCAGCCCCTCCACGCTGCCCTGCTTTATCAGCTGTTCTTCCACTCACCAGACAGACGTCATGTGATGATGAGCTGTGTGCGTGTGTGCTGATGCGGCCCTGAGCTCCTCTCCTGCCTCCCGTCTCCATTGCTGATGACTTCCCCAGGGTGGGGGGTTGGGGGGCATCGTTCACTGTTCCCCTCTCAGATTTCTGAACACCATGGCAGGAAGGCCTAAAACCACACACATGTGTTTTCTACCCTCAGCAGCACAAAGCTGTCTGGCAGTTGCTTTTTCCTTAACTTGTTTATTCCCTGTTGCACCCCCTAAAGCCATCTCTCCAACACTTTTCTCTTTGGGCCACCAGTGAATCTCCCCCTCCCAGAAGAGGGTCTCAACTCACACTCTGCAGAGATGAAGGAAACCAGCTCATCTGCTCTTTCTACCTCAGCTTTCTTCTTTTCTCTGCTCTATTTTTTTTTTTAACCCCCATTGTCTTCCTTGCCGTGATACTCTCTGAAAGGAAGAACTCTTGCTCCTGTGGTAGCCTCGCCCCTCCACACCTGTTCCTGACCTGTCTCGCTTCTTCTCCATCACCCCTCACCCCACTCACTTCCCCAGCCAGGCAGCCTTTTCAGCCAGACGCCTTCCCTTCCTAGTGGAATTCTGGGGTGGTCTTCCTCGCCTGTGCACTTCCTCCACGTCCACTCACACCTCAACACTCTCCCTCCCTGGACTTAACCATGGTCTTCTCATCACTTTCTCGTAGACTCTTCATCTTTGTAAACTTGGCAACATCAGATAAGCTTTTCATCGCCCTCCACCTACTCCTGACGCGTCTTGGTTTCACTTCTTCATCATCTCTTTAGTAGGTTTCCTCGTGACTCTGATCCCTCTCTTTTCCTCTCTGCTTCCTATGTTTTCTCTTCCTTTATCCATCTTCATAATCCCCTTTCTCTCCTCTTCCCTTTAACAGTCTCACCCACTCCCTAACTGGAATAATTCACAGATTTGTCTCTGTCCTTGGCCTTCGTACTGAGGCCTCGTTCTTTATTTCTAACTGCTTGCTAAACATCTACAGCATGATGTATTGTCAGTCCTGAAACATCAGTTGTCTGAAACCAGATCCAGTTGTTTTGCCCCATTTAATGGCACTTGCATTCTCTGTCACCCACAGATCTGGGACTCAGTCTGTCATCTTTGACAATCAAATCCCATGAGTTCTACCTTTGCTTTTGTCTCTTGCATGTGGCCTCATCGTGGGGAGCTCACCACGTTAGACTTGCGTTACGGAGCTATTACGTTGTCAACTAAGGGCAGGGCACCAGTCTTACTCACCTTTGTTTGCCCCTTAGTGGCTGGCACAACACCTTCCCCACAGGAAACCCTCCCCCCTCCACTGTCTGTTGAATGAGTGTCTATAAGTTAAGCATTTTAATGCTTTACTTGCATTTCACAAACTATTTGTCACTGAATGCATTTCTTGTCATTGGCTCACTGAATACCTCTATTCTTAGCTGAGCAAGCACCAGAGTGGAGTTTCATGACCAGAGCCTCAACTCTGGCACTGCTCTTTTTCAGGAGGAGCAGTTTGGCATGGGTTGGATGCGAGGCATTAATTTCACCTTCCTTCTTGAGAGCAGATATAATACGTAGGGTTATTATGTTTTCACGGCAATTTTAGATAACTTCCACCTCCCTTTATACATTGATTTTTCTGCTTTTTTGCTTCTTTATTTTTTAACAGGTTTTCAAAATGGAAACTACCACTGTGACATAAGATGCTATTGATAGTACATCAATATGGTTCAGCTAGTCCCCTGCCCAGCAGAGTGTAGCTGCTCTGTGCACAGCCCTGTAATACATATTAGTTACACAGACATTAGTTCCCATCCATATGTATGCACATGGTCTGCAGAAGTTAATAATGCCATATATCACATGCACGTAGAATGTAAAATGTACCTCAAAATGACAGCGGGCTCATATAAAATGAGTATTGGCTTACGACAAGAGGAAAGCCACAGGAAGCTTTTTGTCCTTTCAGACCTGCTCTTTACTGAATTATCTGCTTCTGTGTCTCAGTATCCCAGACTCCATTTTGCCACCCCCCTACCTTTTTTTTGGTCAATATTATGCTCATCTCTCCAGCCACCTTATTTCACTTCAGCCACATGGATAACAAAAGAACCTCCTTGGAGAAATGAAAGATAGCAATTACACATTGGTATTCATGTTACAGGAGTCACTGCCATCCCCGGGGACTTTAACAATGAATATCCAGCATTAATTGCCACAGTAACTGCGTGTCTGACCTTGCTGAAATGTAATACATCAGTTTTACATAGTAAAATTATTTGCTACTAAGAGATTAAAAAGGCATGATCATAAAATTATATTGCTGTTTGGAATGACTAGTAGTTTTTATTTTTAAGAAGATCTTGGAGGACTCAAATGAGTAGGTTGCTACATTTTCTTAGAAATGAGAACATTGGGAGTTGAAATCTTAGTATTCCCACTGACTTGGTTGGCAATTACGACAAGAATAGTGCCTTCTTATTCTTATGGAAGGTGAATAAAATACATTGGCGTCTCCAGTTAATCAGTGGAAAACTGGTTAATAAGGCATGGAGACATAGTACTTTTTATCTGCTTGGGGGGAAATGTTCTTTTTATGTGTTTATACCTAATTTATGTAGGTTTTCTGCCAGGAGCAGTAACATAGAAACATGCCAGGAAACCTAGGACCTATTTCCCTTTGTAAGGAAGTAGCATCATTTTTAAGGTATTGCTTGTTGGCTCTCAGCTTCTTGCATCAATCTTTTACTCTCTCCTTGGAGATACAGAAGTTAAATTTTCTCATGTGTGTCTGTCACACACCCCTTGCCCCCCTCCCCCACCACAATTTCCTCTGACTGGACGTTGCCAATCAGAATTTCACACTCCACACTCTGAAAGTGTTCATCACTCAGGGCGGCTCCACACTGCTGGGTCAGCAGTGATCCTGACTCCAACAGAGCCTCGTCAGCGGGCCACGCTGGGCTCTGGCTGTGGAAGCTGTGTGTGCAGAAATGAGTGATTGTTTGGCCTTCTGTCCGCATTAAAAGTGATCGAGGTGAAGAAAGTCAGTGCACTCGCCCATGACACCCGAATTTCAGCCCAGATGAGATTCTAACTAGAGGATCCATTTTTTGCTCATATTCTGGCAAAACAAGTACATGATAAATGTGAAGGCCATCTCAAATTTGCGTGGGCAGGGGGATGAACTGAATAATAGAACGAATCGTTTTTTGCCCACCCTTTAAAGTAAGACTGTGATGTAAATGACAGTACATAGCCATTGCATCTACTTATATGGCTTGCTCATTGTTTTAGTGTTTTGTATGGTTTTCCAATTTTAATATAGTGACTGTTTGGGGAGCAGTAACCAAGTAAAAGAATAGTACACATGCAATTAGTGTTTTGTGTTTCTGAGACTTTGAACTTTGGATTTCTTTATTCAGATCATTCAAGTAGTTTTAAAAATGAACTCCGACTCCCATCCTCACTGTGTTTTTTTCCGTTTCTAACTTTAAAGTATGTATGTCTTTCTAATGGTTTATGTGTCCATAGAACTTGATCCTGGAGAAGGCAATGGCACCCCACTCCAGTACTCTTGCCTGGCGAATCCCATGGACGGAGGAGCCTGGTGGGCTGCAGTCCATGGGGTCCCTAAGAGTCACACGACTGAGCGACTTCCCTTTCACTTTTCACTTTCATGCATTGGAGAAGGAAATGGCAACCCACTCCAGTGTTCTTGCCTGTAGAATCTCAGGGACGGGGGAGCCTGGTGGGCTGCCGTCTATGGGGTCACACAGAGTCGGACACAACTGAAGTGACTTAGCAACAGCAGCAGAACTTGATCCTGGACCCATTACCATTAGACAGAGATTCTTGACCAGATTCCTAATTTGTTCTGAATCTACAAAGAAATTAGGTGGGAAAGCAACTTGAGAGACTGCAGCTTTTGTTAGCCTTTTTTGCCTTTTAATCTTCTCTCCCTTTTTCCTTCTTCCATCCATCACTCCTGTCGGCAATTAAAGCAGGATGATGAAGTGACGACGCTTGAGGTGAAAGAGCAGGGCCAGAATGTCCTGGTGCTGAAGAAAGTGCAGAGCTGCGGCCCAGCCCCCCAGCCGGGGAGCACAGAGAGCGGTTGGAGGTGAGAGTTTTCACCCGAGCCCCTGAGCCCCTCGCTTCTGTTTCCTTTCCTTGCCTGCCTCCCCTTCTCCCGCTGCATCTCACTCGCTCTCTCTGCCTCCTCTTCCCTCCCTCCCTCCCTTTTTTTCTCCGCCTCTCGCCTCTCGAGTGAGCTAGCTAGCGTTCTAGCTGACTGCAGAGCTCCTAGCAGCCAGATGGACTCGGTTCCCAGCGAAAGGACAGAGGTGGCAAGATCACTGAGCGGCTAGGGGATGCCTTTGTTAGTGGTCGTGCACAATGGGCAGCTCCCGGCTGAGGGTCTTTGACCCTCACTTAGAAAGAAAGGATCCCGGCGCTGCCGCCGCGCTGGCAGACCCAGAGCTGCCCCTGCCCACCTTTGATGTGCCTTATTTCAAATACATTGACGAGGAGGATGAGGACGAGGAGTGGAGCAGCCGCTCACAGTCCTCCACTGAGGAGGACTCGGTGGACTCTCTGCTCTCTGACAGATACGTGGTCGTTTCTGGGACCCCGGAGAAGATCTTGGAGCACCTTTTGAATGACTTGCACCTGGAAGAAGTCCAGGACAAAGAAACAGGTAAGGCACGGGAGTGTCTCCGCTTCTTCCAGACTCACGGCTGCAGCGCCTGCCCATTATCAGTTTCCCCAGGGGCAAGGCTCCCTCCCTAGCCAAAGCAGCAAAGCGGGGGTGGGGGGCCGCCGAGCCTGCAGACCTCTGTGCGCCTCCCCCTCAGCCTCCTGCCGTTTTGTTTAAATCCAGTAAATGGACGCATGGAGATCCCAGCGCAGCCTGGTAAGTGGCTGTACAAAGAAAATGATAGGAAGGCATGTATTCTTGTTTTGCTGGCAATTTTTTTTTACCAAATCTCACCTAAAGGCAGTTGATAACAGGCCAGGATCCAGTAGCCAGTGTTCAGTGGGAAGGATTACCGGGGAGATGGGGGTTACCGGCAAGCATTTACCTAGCCCGTGGGAAGCACTGAGCTGGCAGGAGGAGCCTCCCTGCCAAAATGTCAACAATTAATGCAACTATTCAGCAACTAGAAGCTTAGCGGCAACTTCTGTGTTTTTCCAAGTGTTTAACAAACTGCTCAGAGCAAGCCCTACTGTGCAGAATATGAGACTCATAGCTTCTCTGACTAGAAATGATAATTCACTGAAGTCTTCTTGGTCAGGTTCCTTGTCCTTCTATTTAATCTGCAGGCAAAATAGCTGCTTAGCTTTTTTGGCCTTGCACTTCTGGAAATGCTATCCCTGCATGATCTACCTAAACTTCCTTCATCACACAGGGCAGTGCTGGATTCTTCTAACCAGGATTTGTAATTTGTTTCAGCCTGGAGCAGTTATCCCAATGAATAGGCCTCTGACTTTAGCCTGAATTCTGTGACTTGATCCCCTGACTAAAATGCACTTTTTGCTGCCACCATAGCATCAGTCATGAGCACAGTTTCCAATACATGGACTGCATCAATAAAAGGCATTTGGCAGTTGTGTTGGTACAATACTTTGTACTGATAACTCCTTAAGTTTTTCCCATGCAAGAAGGATTTTGAGAGGATAGCTCAGGTGAGAACAAGGATTTCCTTGGGTCCTGGCAGTTTTGTCTTAACTAACTGATCTGTGCTGCATTATGAAGGACATTAAGAGGAACAAAGATATGAGAGATATGCAGTCGAGTTTTTAAAAAGGCAGAGTGCCTCCATCACGCATCCTACTGATAGTGTTATTGTTTGATCTCACAATTCAAATAAAAACTTTACTTTGCCTTATGTATGTTTGGGGGAAAAAATAGCAGTAGTCATTTATACACAGACAGGCGAAAAGAAAAGTGTGTTCTTGCGGCATTTGCTGGGTGATTTTTGCTTGTCTGCCTATTAATATTTTGCACATTCGAGTAATGTTTGCAACTTCTGCTTCATCAGCGGTGGTCATTGTGGAACTGGCCATAATTTTCTGTGTACTGGTTACCAGACCGCTTTACGCAGGTGGTTTGGACTTGATTACAGACAGGTTATCTGCCATGAAGACACCTTTGAACATGGGTACCAGGTTGGGAGATTCAGTGGCTTGTTCTTAATAGCACTACAGTTCCATTCTATAGCAGAGGACTTTATGTCTAAGTTGTATAAATAAGAGTAGAGATTACCAAAGTCAGTACTGGGCCTGCTTGGTTTCTTTTTTTCTTGTGTTCTCACTGTCATTAGTTTTTTGTGAGGGATGGCCTTCTTGTGTTGTTTAGTCGCTCAGTCGTGTCTGACTCTTGCAACCCCATGGACTGTAGCCTGCTAGGCTCCGCTGTCCATGGGATTTCCCAGGCAAGAATACTGGAATGGGTTGCATTTCCTCCTGCGGGGCATCTTGCTGATGCAGGGACTGAACCTGTGTCTGTTGGATGGGCAGACAGATCCTTCATCACTGAGCCTCCGGGGCAGTCCTCGTGCCTACTAACAAGCTCCCATACTTAATACTGGGAATGAAACGCACCCTGACCCCTCTTAGTAACGCCAGCGGTCGCCTCCCGTTGGGAAATGGTGTTGTAGCTGGTGTGTCGTGACTGTTAGTCCCAGGTTGTTTTAGATTATACCAACACTGGGGTCTCATGTGTCACTCCTGCCAGGTGCCGAGCAAAGCAGAGAGGACCAGGACTCAGTGGGGTGGCCTCAGTCCTGCTGGGTCAGCCTCTCCCCACTCCTCTTCATTTCCTTGACATTTGCAGGGAACACAAACACATGTGTTTGCAGAGACACCTGAGGGGAAAAATGGTAACAGTACTTCCTCTGATCAAAGGAGAGTTCTATGAAAATGAAAAAATCAACTTTGGAGAGAGATGGATGTATAATATCATAGAGACACCTAAGTAGAAGTCACACACAGTTCTTCCAAACTTCATGAACAACACTTGGAGAAAATACAATAGAAAGACCCGTATATGGCTTTTGTTGATAAAACTAAAAGAAATCTCATAAATATAAGATCGGTTTCATGTAAAAATGGAAGAAAATTGATTATGAGTTTGTTCTAGTTTGAATTCCAAATGAATCACATATTTTAAAGTAGCTGAGGCCCCTTGTCACTGATAGAGGTGAATTTCAGTTCTTTATCTTGTTCAGGCTGGCAACCCTCATTATAAAAGGTCTGTGTATTCAGGGGTCTAATAGAGTCTCGTAAACATATGGAAGACAGATGGAGGAAAATGAGAAGGGGCTGCAATAAAAGTATACGGCGGCGTTTTTATGCTCTTGAGCGCCCCTTTTAGGGAGCTGGAGCCATATGGAGCCGGGCAGAGCCATATGGTGGTCGTCCACAGGGCCCCAGTGGCAGTGAGGGAGAAAGGCACATGGGAGGCAATAAATGGTTCGGGTTGGGATGAGCCTGATCTTGATTCTTACATTCCTATACCTGCCAGAGGCTGGGGAAGTTAACCAAGCAAGAGATGCAAGTTATTCCCCATCTCTTTGCCACAAAAGTCACTTCATTGTTAAAGTATAGGTGCACGGCCCAATAGAAGAGACCTGTACTCAGCAGGACAGGTTCAAGTGATTACTAATTGATATTAAGATGCAAGCCGGAAAAAAGGTTTACTTAATTGAGTGGAATAGAAATATAAGATCATGTATTTTTGTTATTACCTGAATTAAGAATAGAATAGAAAACAACAATTCATGTAGTATTCTATCACCATATCAAACTGAGGTTTAAAAGCAAAAAATATTGGAGATGCTTACAAGCAACCTACTAATGATTTTCCTAAATGATTTGACCCACACGACACTTACTATGCTTATTTTCATATCATAATCTTCTGTGTGCCTACCTTTCCTCTCTGGTAGCACCAGGCACAAAAACCCATCCTTTGATTATCTCTGGAATGAATGGATGAATGAATGAATGCATAATCCTTCATTGTTTAAAATTGAAAAACTATTTGAGTCTGGTAACTGGATATCTGTTGGTGAACATGCAAAGACTGAAGCTGTTTGCAAAGATTTCCTTTACTTTCAAGGTTCAGGTTCGGACTTGAAGCATTTGGAATGTTAGAGGCAAATCAAGTAGCTCTGTCTTCCGTCTTCCCAGAAATAGGACAGATACCATTGGGCATTTCTAGCCCAGGAGAATTACATGGAAGGCAAGAAGCAAGAAAACCAGTTTGTTGTGTGTGGAGGAGCTGGGGGGATGGAGGTCTAAGTCTGTACCACTGGCCTGGTCCACAGTGGTGGCTGCTCCTGTTTAACCCCTTCCCCTCCCTGGAAAGCATGCAAAATGCTTCTGTGAGGAATAACAATTTCTGTTTCAAAGCGGGGCAGATGGGGGCGACACAGTGTGTATCACATGGATTACCCAGAGAAAATCTTTCTTACTGATTTTTTTTCCTACGTCTGTATTATGATGAGTCTACTTTAGGGGAAACATGAGCAAAGGACATTATTTGCTGCCCTGTTTCTGCTGTGTCTTAGGCTTTTTTTTTTTTTTTTTTCTTTTCATAGCAAATATGCTTGTAATAACAGGTTTTCAAGAAAAACAGAGACTAGGATAGTGGAAACAGGTAAAGCCTATCAGCCAGGGCTTACTAGGCTTGACCTGCTTTCTGCCAGGTATGGCTGTTCCTACTTCATGAGGTCACCATTCAGGATGTCGTGTACTCAGCGTGTGTTGGCCACAGTTTAGTCTGTGGGGGTGGGTGTGCTTTCAGTGGCATCTCTGAGGCTCCTTACGGCATGGGGAAAGTGGGTCCCTTACCTGTGTAGCGGGCCACCACCTCTGTGAAAGTTAACACCTGGGTTATATCATAGGAGGGATTCACTTAATTGATGGGGTGCCACAGCTGTTCGCCATCTCCAGCTTAGTGTTTTTGGAGCACTGCGTTGATGAGACCTTGAGTGGAACTAGAACAGGCATGACAGCTTTTCACTGACTTTTTACCTTCTTTGCCCTGCCAACAACAAGCCTGTCCTGAATACATGATACATACTTTTTTTTGAATGAAAAGTAAGAATGCCTTTTTTCCTGATCATTGGAAATACAGAAGACAATTTAGGTGAACTTCTTCCTTAATTTCCTTATGTTTTAGGATCTCTGAAAAGCTGTTTGGTCCTTCTGTTCCAGGCTTTCTTTTGCAGGTGACAAGATCTTTTTTAAGCCTGTGCCCGCATGGCTGTGGAGGACTAGAACTTTGGGGCTGGCACAGAGCTTTTAGATGGTTGGGAGGCTCCCCATGGTTTTATGCAGTTAACATGCGTGTAACATTATCTTGGATTTGACTTTTTATTTTTGTGGTATCATGTGACACGTCATAGACCAGTTATAGATCTTACCTGTGACTGCATCATTAGCAGCACATGGGGCATTTTTCAAAATACTAATATCTAAGTCCCACCCCACAGATTCAGTTGACCTAAGTTGAGACCTAGGGCTTCCCTGGTGGCTCAGAGGTTAAAGCGTCTGCCTCCAATGCGGGAGACCTGGGTTTGATCCCTGGGTCGGGAAGATACCCTGGAGAAGGAAATGGCAATCCACTCCAGTATTCTTGCCTGGAGAATCCCATGGGCGGAGAAGCCTAGTAGGTTACAGTCCACGGGGTCACAAAGAGTCGGACACGACTGAGCGACTTCACCTTCACCTTCACCTTCAAGTTGAGACCTAGGCCTTATGGCCTTTGAAGTCTCTGCAGGTGATGCTGTGCATAGCCAGGTCTGAGAGCCACAGAGCTAGGATGATGACTTTGTCTCCCCACGTTCTTCAAAGACAAATTCCAAGCATCAAATAGTTATATATTTGCCCCTGGGAGTTGGGGGGGTCATTTCCACTTTCCTCCACTGCCCTTCCCACTGCCTCTCCTGGGCTCATATCTGGCCTCATATCCACTGTTTCCTGCCCCAGAACCTCTGCAGCCTGAGAAATTCAGAATCGCAAACCTGCATTGTTGGTTCAGCCTCTAAAACAGTTTTGAAAAGAGGAGATAATCCATGGAAACAGGCGTGCTGGTCACACAGCTCTTTTTTGTCAATTCTTGGAATGAGGAGGCGATGGTATAGGGAGCAAAACCCATTTGGATTTTTGCCAGGGTCCTATCATGCCCCACGGATCTCTGGGTGGTCCTTCAGTCTTACAGCCGAGAACGTTTACTTCTGTAAGAAATGACGTTCTGAGGAAGAATACACAGCCAGCAGAGCAGAAGGGGCCTCAGATGAGATTCCAAGTGTTGGTTCCCGGCTCTGGACTCTCAGTAGACCAGCCTGGGACCTTGAGCAGTTATACATGAAGTGACTTCTAAGTGTCTTTCATCACTGAAATGCTCTGGTCCAGAGAGATTTATATCAACTCTTTCCTTTCAAAATATGTCACAGAACTGTAGAATTCTAGATTTGAAGCCCCTAGTGTTCGCAAAAAGGCAAAATGGCTGTCTGGGGAGGCCTTACAAATAGCTGTGAAAAAAAAGAGAGGCGAAAAGCAAAGGAGCAAAGGAAAGATACAAGCATCTGAATGCGGAGTTCCAAAGAATAGCAAGAAGAGAGAAGAAAGCCTTCTTCAGCAATCAATGAAAAGAAATAGAGGAAAACAGCAGAATGGGAAAGACTAGAGATCTCTTCAAGAAAATTAGAGATACCAAGGGAACATTTCATGCAAAGATGGGCTCGATAAAGGACAGAAATGGTCTGGACCTAACAGAAGCAGAAGATATTAAGAAGAGGTGGCAAGAATACACGGAAGAACTGTACAAAAAAGATCTTCACGACCCAGATAATCATAATGATGTGATCACTAATCTAGAGCCAGATATCTTGGAATGTGAAGTCAAGTGGGCCTTAGAAAGCATCACTATGAACAAAGCTAGTAGAGGTGATGGAATTTCAGTTGAGCTGTTTCAAACCCTGAAAGATGATGCTGTGAAAGTGCTGCACTTAATATGCCAACAAATTTGCAAAACTCAGCAGTGGCCACAGGACTGGAAAAGGTCAGTTTTCATTCCAATTCCAAAGAAAGACAATGCCAAAGAATGCTCAAACTACCNTGCCAACAAAGGTCCCTCTAGTCAAAGCTATGGTTTTTCCAGTGGTCATGTATGGATGTGAGAGTTGGACTATAAAGAAAGCTGAGTCCCGAAGAATTGATGTTTTTGAACTGTGTGTTGGAGAAGACCCTTGAGGGTGCCTTGGAATGCAAGGAGATTCAACCAGTCATTCTTAAAGGAAATCAGTTCTGAATATTCACTGGAAGGACTGATGCTAAAGCTGAAACTCCAATACTTTGGCCACCTGATATAAAGAACTGACTCATTGGAAAAGACACTGATTGTGGGCATGATTGAAGCAAGACAAGGGGATGACAGAGGATGAGATGGTTGGATGGCATCACTAACTCGATGCACATGAGTTTGAGCAAGCTTCAGAAGCTGGGGATGGACAGGAAAGCCTAGAGTGCTGCAGTCCATGGAGTCACAAAGAGTTGGACATGACTGAGTGACTGTACTGAAGTGAACATGTCTAGTGAAATTGCAAAAATCATAACTGATAACATAAGGACAGTGGACATTTAAAAAGATTAAAATTCTATGTGTACCAAACACTATCCATAAAGTCTAAGGTAGCTCTATCCACATCAATCTCAATTGTCTTGAAGACAATAAAAATTATTAGCAACACAGAAGGATATTGGAATGCGTTGCCATTTCCTTTTCCAGGGGATCTTCCTGATCTAGGGATCAAACCCATGTCTCCTCCATTGGCAGACAAATTCTTTACCCCTTGATTTGCTTATATATATGCATACACATTAAGACCCTAAAACTATAAATATCATTTTCAGGCAAATGTAGGATATTTACACAAACTGATTATGTACAAAACCATAAAGAAAGTTTTAGTAAATTTGTAAGGAAGGAGAGACATGGAAAGTCTACATCATGTTGCCAACATGACCAAAAATACAGAGACAAGAAATGCAATGTATGCTTCAGGCATTGAAACTTGTCATAAATGACTGATGCTAAAAGCAGGATGATGTTTTCTAAAGTTCCAAGCCAACAAAGAAGGAAAGGCTCAAGACATAAAAGGCTTGAACTTTTTATCTGAATTTTATTAGGCATTAGTTTCTTCTATATCTTGGCCATATGAAATAGATTAAGCATCTGAATTAGAGACAAGTGGTTCTATATTCAATCTCAATCACAAGTTATTAGCTTCTATCAGAAAGAAAAATTCAACCTGTGTAGAATTGTCTGTGTGGAATATTGCCACCTGTGTAGAAGAAGAAGTTGACCTGTGTAGGTTAGGCAAACAGTCGTGTCCGACTCTTTACGACCCCATGGATGGTAGCCTGCCCGGCTCCTCTGTTCGTGGAATTTTCCAGGCAATAATACTGGAGGGGGTTACCACTTCCTACTACAGGGATCTTCCTGACCCAGTGGTCAAACCTACGTCTCTTGTGTCTCCAGACAGATTCCTTACCACTGAGCCATGTGGGAAGCCCAGATAGCCACCACAGCCTGATAAATGTACGATTTTTCTTCATCTCTTGTTTCATAAAAAAAAAAAAAAAAATCCAACCATGCATCAAACTCACAGACATGTAAGACATGAAGCCATTGAGACTGGCAGAAAAGTTTTTGACCATGCAAGCCTCTCAATTTGTACAAATTCATTCTTTTATCTCCCAGTGTAAATGTGACTCTGATCTGAAAGGTCACACAAAATTGGGTTCCATTCCTCTTCCTAACTGGAAGTTCAGCATTGTCCTTCCCTTTGAATCTTCTCAATTCTTTTATATAATGGCAATAGGAAGGTCAGCTGTCTCCCAGCAACAACTTAGCCACCATCATCGATGGAGGCTTTTGACCAGAATGTAATGCTACCCAAGACATTGTCATGCCAATCAAGTAGAAATTGTGCTGCTGAGATCTTAGGCCAAAGGTAAAACAACTGATTTTACTTATTTGCTAAACTTAAGAGAATACAGGACATAAACATAAACTCAACCTTTTAACTTTACAGGAAGTAAAGTTTGAGAAAGCTTGCTACTAAACTTACAAGGCTCACCTTAATTTCATATCAGGGCTTATGTTGAAGTATCATACACAAAAGATTCTCTAACCAAAAAATCACTTTTCTATCCTCTCCTCAACTTACACCAAATGGTGTTTTGTTTCCATCATTCAGATGAAACTGCTTTTGTCAGAGTTATCCTTGTTCTCTGTGCTGCAATACGCAATATCCTCTCAAACTTGACCTTTCTTCACTTCCTGAAACACTGTTCATGAGAGTTCCTTTGTTTCCATTCTACCTCTGGGCCTGCCTTAGCAGTCTTCCATGTTGGTTCTTTTTGCACTACTCCACTGCCAAACACTGAAATAACTAGTGTCTAGCAGTAAGCTTTCCTCTCCCCACAACCCCACATATATAAGCTCTCTCCAGTGTGATTTTATTCAGTCCCATTCTTTATCGAAACATTTATATCTAGCCCTGATCTGTGCCCTTGGATTTAAGACACACATATGTAACTACCAAATGGCATCTTTATTTGAGGGTATAATGGGCATCTCAAAATTGGCATGTCCAAGGTAGAGCTCTTGGTTCTGTTTTGTGCCCACCCCCCAATACTCTTGTTCTCTCTGCTTTCCTGTCTTACCATGTGTGGGTCCAATGCCCACATAACGGCTCAATCAAAAAATATGCCTTTAATTCTTGGTTCTCCTCCTCCTACCCATCAGCGTATCAAATCTCAACAGATATTCCTATTAGTTCAGCCTCCAAAATACATTCACTTCTGCTGATATCCATTGTTCCACTAGAAGTTTCTACTACACCATCCCATTTGTGCCGAGACCAAATACTACTCTGATAAACAATGATCAGTGACTGAAGAAAGGTTATAGGATTCACATACACCTGATCTGTCCCACAAGGTCAGTAAGACTCGCCATTGATGGGAGACGCTTGGCAACACAGTGCAGAAGACAAGAGAGAAAGAAGAGAATGAAACTAACATTTGTTGCACAAACATTGCACGTTACCAATAAATGTCTTAGCTCCATCTCCTAAAGAAAAATGCAGTTATGTTAACAGAGGAAACTGATATACCCAAGATCACTAAGTGGCAGGAGTGAAATTTATACTCTAGTGTTTTGGGCTCCATTGCATCTCCCCTTTCCATACTCTATGGGACTGTGAATGACACCTCTGTCTTAAATATGTGAAGAGAAAAATGGAAGAACTGTTATATTTCCCATTCTGTAACTCTACCGGATTAGAAAAATCAACCTGTCAATATAGTGACAAACCTTCAGAACTGATTACCTGCCTGATAGATGGAAAGAGACCAATGAAAGGAGTTCCAGAATTAGCTTGAGGCAACATTTCAAACCTTGCATTAAACCAGACTTCATTCACTCGGAACAATAGACTGAACAAAGACACTGCTTTCCATTTGGTTGTTAAGGCCTGGAGCTAATCTTTTATCAATAAATTTTGACTGAGAGTCTGTTATGTGTATGTCAATATATATCCCAGATAAAAATAATTCTGCCCCATTATCAAATTACCAATCTGACCACATGACTGATTTTCACTTGTAAAAATATTGTGGTTATCACTGTGTCCTATGTGAATAAGACTTGGTAAATTTAGATCTTGATAAAACTGATGGTCTGGTGCAATCTCCTCAAAATAACTCTACAGACTCTTTTATGAGTATTATTTAGTAATATATTATTTTAAAAATCTTGAGTTCAACCTTCTGAATAAGAATTTTTAGGGTGCTCACTGGAAATTTTCATGTTTGAAACAAAGAAGAATGTTGGAGAAAAAATGTGGGCTCTGGAGAGGCCCTTTGCCCCATGGAGAGAAGAGAACGAATGAAGAAGCCCTTTTTGTTGTGAAGAAAAGTGGACGTCAATCTGGTGAAACAAAGGAAGACAAGATTGGAATTTTTTTTTTTCCGCTTTAGAATTACAAGTAGTCTCTCTTGATTTTGAGGAACTGCTAACTTTTTAAGTCCTTTTTTTTTTTTTATGGACGTGAGTCTGAGTGAACTCTGGGAGATGGTGATGGACAGGGAGGCCTGGCGTGCTGCCATTCATGCGGTCGCAAAGAGTTGGACACGACTGAGCGACTGAACTGAACCGAGTGTTCATGTAGACACCGGCCAGAACCTCATAGTCATTTTATGCTTACCTCACTGTCACTTAGGCATGCACAAGGACTTAAGTCATTTGGCCTGACTTCTTGTTGCTCTTGTCTTCCTGCTGTATTTCTTCAGCCTCACCCAGAGAGCAGTTAGAATGTTGAGGGGTAGCTGACTTGGAATTCAAGGCTCAGTGGCCCTATCTGGTGATGATTTAAGCATGTTTGCATAGAACCTGGTCCAGTGAGAAACTTCTTAAGTTCCTTTCAGAAATAAAGTTATAACGTTTACAAAGAACAGCTTTGATTTATCACCAACTAGTAAAATACATTTGCAGAGTTTTATTACCAGGCCATTTTGGGTTATTCAGAAACAATCTTTTGCCAGAGAAAAGCAGTAGGTTTTCCCCCAGTGATGAAATTTAGTGCATCCTGGCTCTCAGACTAGCACTCCCTCTGTAATTCTTCTACTTTTAACTTTACACACTGCTCCTGTAATAAAATACAACAGCGTATTTTTGAGTGTCCAGTTCTTGCCTGGAGAATCCCAGGGTCAGGGGAGCCTGGTGGGCTGCCGTCTATGGGGTCGCACAGAGTCGGACATGACTGAAGTGACTTAGCAGCAGCAACAGTTTATATATACATGTGAAAGTGACAGTTGCTCAGTCGTCGTATCTGACTCTTTGTGACCCCGTGGACTATACAGTCCGTGGAATTCTCTAGGCCAGAATACTGGAGTGGGTAGCCTTTTCCTTCTCCAGGGGATCTTTCCAACCCAGGGATCAAACCCAGGTCTCCCGCATTGCAGGCAGATTCTTTACCAGCTGAGCCACAAGGGAAGCCCAAGAATTTTGGAGTGGATAGCCTATCCCTTCTCCAGCAGAACTTCCCAACGCAGGAATCGAACTGGGGTCTCCTGCATTGCAGGCAGAGTCTTTACCAACTGAGCTATTAGGGAAGCCAATATACGTGTGATGAATGCCAAAGAAAATTTTAATTCCTTCCTTCCACGATTATCTTTGACCTCTACTATTGTGTAGGCACTGTTGTAGCCATGGGGACACAGCTATAAACAGAATACTCCACCTCCTCTGTGGGGCTTACATTTTAATGGGGGGAGTCAGCCAAAAACAGAGAGGGAACCAGTGGATGTGAAATGAATGGGTGCTAAATAACCAATCTCATTACAAGCACTAGTGTGGGAGAACTGTATCTATATGTCATTAAAGATGAAGGTATATTTTAGCATATCTAAAGTAGTATAGAGAATTAACATGAAGCTTCCAGTCCCATTCAGCAAAGTTCAGAACCGAAGGAAATAGTTGAAAAAACAAATAGATACAAGACATAAAAGGAATTTGAAGTAGGCATGGATATCCCTGGATGGTACTTGCTTCAGCTAGAAGTTGTAGGCTTTGTATCCCTGAAGTTGCTTGGTATCAGCTGTTTACCTTCCTGACCTGTGCAAATAACTTTCTCAAAGACTCATAACTGGACTAGGTTGCCACTTGAGGTCTTTTTCAGCTTTATGGAGCTGTCAATTTTAAATATTAGATTAATTCTGTTTGCACACATGCTAGTGAAAAAAATCAACAAAAGACTGAAGAAATTCATTAGCCCTGACTCCAGCTGCCCTGGGTGTGCCTCAGATGCAGATGAGAGACCCACTGTTCAGCAAAGGCTTGTTTTTCCAAATAAAGTGAAGGCTTCAAACAGCAGTCCACAGTGACAGTGAAAATCCCGAAAGTGCCGTCGAGAGAGCACTAGGAATAAAAGTGCTCATATAAGCGTCTGGTTTCTGTTCTGCTGTATAATCTTTGTGCATTTGGTTTGGTTTCTTGGCAGTTCCCTTCGCTTCTCTCCTAATTGCTAATATGGAGAACGTATTGTTATTGCTGATTGCAGTCGAAGTATTGGAAGACTTTATAAATTAATATTGACAAAGTGACAAGATAATTAGAACTGTGTAGAAATTTCTTTCTCGGTTACCTCATTTATGAAAGCAAAGAACTTAGATCACATGACGTCTGAGGCCCCCTCCAATTTTGAGAGCCAGGTTTTGACACCACTCCATTTATCCAAGTGTCTGCTCCCTTAGACTGATGCTTGTATAGGATGATTATCTCCAGCTAATGGACAGAGACACTGAGGCAGAAGAAGTTGACTAAGGTGCTTTAGAGATAGAGGGATCATTTGAATCTGGAAATGAACCCAGCTGTGTTCGTAGCTTTATCTCAGACATCTTTTTTTGTCTAGTTACTAGAATCATGGATAAAAGGCAGAATTGAAGGAAAAATTCTACCATTCACCTCTAGCTATAAACCTCAAATCAAGCATTTTAGTAGTCACTTTAGGGAGAACTATTCTCCAGCACAAAGACTTGCTTCTTGGTCTCCAGCTGTGAGCAAAGTGGCCACTGCATTGGCTGTCTGCTTCCAGAAGGTTACACAAGACAGAGGGTGTGAGGGAAGAGGTCCTAATTATCAGCTGATGCTGCATGAGACCACTCACATGAGAAATGATGAAAAATCAGATTTTAACTGAATTTTGTTTGAGGTGTACATCTTCTGAACTCATCTCTGCACACCGCCTTTGAACAAGTGATATTATGAATAACCACAAGGGAACTGATGCTTTTACACTGCCGGTAGATGGTGGGTTAATTAATACTTCTGTTGGTAATGAAGCAAGGTGAAATGAAGTGAGACAGAGCTGAAGCATAAGGTCATTAATGTAGGCTGATTAATAATGGAAATGTGGAAGTTTCATTACAACGTGAGCAATGGGAAAAGGAGATGTTTATTGGAAAAGGATATAAACAGAAATACAGCCTACTTTTCAGAGAAGCTATTCCTGTTTAAAACACATTGGATCAGTGGAATACATTTTTTTAAATCACATCATTTTCATGTTTGTACCACGTGCTCTTTTCCAGGACAAGTATGTCTAGAGCACATAGAAACAAGCTAAAGTATTGTAGGGCTGTGGGAAATTAATTTCAGGAGGATCTGAAGATAGGAAATGGAAAATGAAGCACACTAGGGGCAAAAATTACCTTAGAAAGTAGACCTTTAGTCTCCTGACTATCAGGATTTTGAAAAGCTTGTGTATCTTCACAAGAGTTTTTGGACTTTCTTCTTTGAATACTTCTTTGATATTTTAAGGAAACTATCACTAACTTTGTGATGGGTTAGCATGAAGGCTAGGTCCTGGACGCAGGAAGTGAGGTGGAGGATCTTTCAAAGTTTCCTTTGCATGTTATGTTCTAAACGAAATACACATGTGACTGCTTGTTTCTGTGAAGTCTGTCCTGGTGGCGTGTCCTCAACCCCCCAAACCACCAGGGTTTCCCTTTGTAGACTGTAGCCAGAGCAAAAGACTTAGAAATGAATGGAGTTCCTCCTTGATTCACCTTTGTACATTTTATTTGCTTTATTCCCCTTATTTCCATTTTCTTTGGTTTCCCTTTGCCTCAGATGCTCAATTTGGTCCTCATATCTTTTGATAGACAGCTGTGGGGAAACTTAGGTATTTCTTCTTTGTAGTTCAGTAAATTCTAGTTTCCTAGAATGGCTAGTGGATAAATTATTACAAATAATAAAATGCTCTGGTACATTGCGAGTTGCCATACATATGTGCATAAATTACCAAATTTCAAAGAATCAAAATATATAAAATTACCATCTATTTTAAAATATAAAGCATAAAGGCCCTCTCTAATAAGTCACAAAGTATATAGAATATCTTTGGTTTTATAATCATGTGAATAAGATATTGAGTTATATCTGTATAGTGTCTTTGACATAGGGTGAAAGTTGCTTTTTAAACACAAATCCAGTATTACTTGTAGTCTTTCTTATAAAGGTGCGTTTGAGAAAAGCTTTGTTTAGATTTCCCTTTATATTTTGTCTCCCTAATATATATCTTTTAAAAACAAAAGCTGCTACTTCTGTTTTTCTATTTATAGTTCTATAATCTATAATCTCTGCAGCATAGTTTCTCAGTTAATTTGTGCTGATTTTTGTTCTTAATAAAGGGGGGGAGTTCTTTTTAAAAGGAAAATGAATTTTTATTTCCTTAAAAAGAAAATGCTTTTCTCAAGTCTTAAAGTTGTAAAAATGACTGTATTTTCTCAGTGAATTTGGGGTATATTGGCATACTTAATATTGTACTTTAGTAGAAACACTTGTGATTTTGTGAGCGTCCAGCTGTATTTCCAGAAACTTGTTTAAATGTGTGATATGAATCAGGTATTTTTGGAGCAGCAGATTCTAAAATTTCTGGAGATGTGATACTGTCTCAAAAGTGTGTTTAATTTTAGCAGAACCATAGTTTTAATGTAACATCAGCAAATGAAATTACTCGAGACTGTGTTTAAAGCAATTCAGTGGATTAAAAACAACTCTCTTCTCTCTCCCTCTGTCCCCTTCTCTTCCTCAGAGATCTTGTGTGTCATCTTTACTCTTGATGGAATTAATGTGAGATCATCAAATGATCTTGTCCATATTTTTAAATGCTGTGACATTGTCCTCAGTCAAAAATCTTAGGGTCCTGTTGGAAAATGGAGGAAGAAGTGATTTTTCTGCACAAGAATGTGTATTTCAGATTGTCTTATAAGTGTCAGGAAGGAATGCTAGTGAATGGCAGTCTGTTGATTATAATCACCGCACGTTAAAGTCTCTCACAGCGTGTTTCTATCAAATTACGGCTTTAGGTAAAGTGTACAAAGCCACAGAATTGTTGTAATCGACAAGCACGTGTCTAAGAGGGATATTCTTCAAGTGAGAGAATTTTTGTCTTTAGCACACCTATAATTGAGCTTTTCCTCATTTCTCTCTGCAGTCTTTCTCGTTATAACCTTCCCCTCCCATTTCCCATGATCCTCATTTTCTGCCCTTGGGGCGTTCTTGCTCTACAGTCGAAACCATTCTTCTCATCATGTTTGCTGCTTTTTTGTACTTCAGGCTGCTGTTTGGCTGTCAGTCCTTCCCCCAAACCCCAGAAATAAAGATGAAATGAGACAGAATTGGTAGGTATGCGTGAACAGAAAGTGTGGAAAACTAAGACGTCTTATTGTAATACCCAGAATATCTTGTTGTAATCTAAATAGTGGCAGAAAATTACTTTCAGAGCAATGCTATATCCTTTTCTGCTTCACACTTCTTGTCTGTTTTCAGCATACAGGATACTTGATGCACCTTCTAATTTTTAAATCTTTTAATCCTATAAATGAGATTCACTTAGTGTGAAGATGAAAAACAGAAGTTAAAATTGCCCATCTCATGCCTGGTAAGATATTTCTACTTAAATGCTCAGTCTAAAAATGAACAGGAGTTTAGGTGAGTGGTGTTTATATCAGCACTGGTGATAGTAGTTTTAATATTAAAACATCTGGTAGTTTCCTTCTACATCCCTTTCTGTGCCTTAAATAGTCTTGTTATGAAGATTTACATAGTACTTAGAGCAAGTTAGTCCCCCCCGCCCACACACAGAATTTTCTTCCTGTTTTGCTTGATAGCACTTATTTTGTTTTTGTGTAGCAGGCTTATAGATATTGTAAATCCAGTGGCATGAGTTTTGTTAAGGAAAAAAAAAAGAACGGAGAGAACAGGGTGGAGATATTTTCATCTTGATTTTAGCTCTTGCCCCCAGAGTTGAACATGTAAAATGTGAACCTCCTGTGTCTTAGTTCAGTTTGGTCTGAATTTGAAGGCATTGCAAAGCCATTTTCATTCACCACTGATGACTTTTATAGAAAGATTTTATTAGGCTCAAATTCTGCCATTGCTGATTGGCATATTGTGAGTGCATATCTCAGAATTATTATGACAGTTTACACTATTTGACTATATTCTGGGGGAGGTTGTTGGTTTTTTAAAAAGAAATCAAAAACATGCAAGGCAAATGTTTCTTTATCAGCACATTCTAGAAATTCACAATAGTGAGATTAGGGTAAATTCACAACTCTCATCTCTCTTTAAATGTACTTTTCCTGCTTATAATCCTGAGAAACTTGAGAACGAGACCACATTATTGATACTATATTTGAGTTCCTGAAAATTTTCTGTGCATATATATTTTTTGTGATTAGGCATGACTGCATATAACAGAAAATCTCGAACAGTGATGTACACAAATATCCATATACTTCTCTCTCATGTGAAAATCGAAATAAAGAAATGCACTCCAGAGCTGGTAAGGCCCATCTGAAATCAGCTAGAAGTGTGATTCCTTCCAGCCCTTTGCTCCAGTGTCCCTATATGTTTCTGTCCTTTCAAAGTAATATAGACATATTGTAATTTAAAGTGCCATGTAAACACTTTTTTAAAGCCTATAAAGATTAAGTCTTATATTTTTCTCTATAGGTGAGTATTTACACTAACCTCATGTATTCTTTTTTTTTTAATTGAAGTATACTTGAATTATAATGTGCCAATTTCTGTTCTACAGCAAAGTGATTCAGTTATATACATAAAGACATTATTTTTTTACATTCTTTTCCATTGTAGTTTATCACGTATATTGAATATAGTTCCCTCTGCTATGCATTAAGCATAATCTCATATATTCTTAGTTCTCAGGGCTTATTTAACTGTAAGTACCTTTCTCTTGTGTAATTTGAACCACTGACTTCATGATTGAGAATTCTTCACTCCAAAATTCTTCTTACTAGTTGTGAGAAATATTTTTCGTAAATAAACTTAACATAGACAAAGAAGTAGTTCATGTCATAAGGCTTTGAAGAAGTTTTTAAAACAATAGCACAAATTAAAATTATTCTTCTCAGGGTAGGCTATAGTATACCATTTTATATATTATTGTATTCTTGGTGATATTTCAGAACTCATATGTGCCCATATACATATCTGTGTGGATCAAATCGCCGTGAGTCATGCTAACAGAAAAAAGAATGTTCTTAGACTTGTGAGTAGTACATTTACTTTAAAACGAAACAAAACTGACAATTTATTAGAACCATTTGAAACAAGGAATATGTATGAGTTCCGTTAGCCAAAAGGCAAAAATACCTTGTCCAGTGGCAGTTGATACATGTTTAATGGCCTGTTTACCCAGACGTTGGACTGATAGGTGATAACTGAGGTGAGGGACAGCCAAGACATTGACATGCAAGTCAGTTTTCGCTTTAGGAAAGAGTGAACACGATTTGGCCTTGGAATGCGGAATGAAGCAGGGCAAAGACTAATAGAGTTTTGCCAAGAAAATGCACTGGTCATAGCAAACACCCTCTTCCAGCAACACAAGAGAAGACTCTACACATGGACATCACCAGATGGTCAACACCGAAATCAGATTGATTATATTCTTTGCAGCCAAAGATGGAGAAGCTCTATACAGTCAACAAAAACAAGACCAGGAGCTGACTGTGGCTCAGATCATGAACTCCTTATTTCCAAATTCAGACTTAAATTGAAGAAAGTAGGGAAAACCGCTAGACCATTCAGGTATGACCTAAATCAAATCCCTTATGATTATACAGTGGAAGTGAGAAATAGATTTAAGGGNTTTTTTTTTTTTAATAGACTTGGACTTCTTTAAAACACTAGGTTGGAATTAGGAAGTGAGAGGAAGGTGGTATCTGTGAAAGCTCTCAGTTCAGTTCAGTTCAGTCGCTCAGTCATGTCCGACTCTAAGCTCTAAGCCTGACTCTAAAAGACCAGAGAATTCTTCTGATAATGTTAATGACAGAACTTGCAAATTGACTTCACATCACCAAATGGATTATCTCAGCTCTAGATCAGTGTCAGACTTTATTTTGGGGGGCTCCAAAATCACTGCAGATGGTGACTGCAGCCATGAAATTAAAAGACGCTTACTCTTTGGAAGGAAAGTTATGACCAACCTGGAGAGTATATTCAAAAGCAGAGACATTACTTTGCCGACTGAGGTCTGTCTAGTCAAGGCTATGGTTTTCCCTGTGGTGATGTATGGATGTGAGAGTTGGACTGTGAAGAAGGCTGAGCCCCGAAGAATTGATGCTTTTGAACTGTGGTGTTGGAGAAGACTCTTGAGAGTCCCTTGGACTGTAAGGAAATCCAACCAGTCCATTCTAAAGGAGATCAGCCCTGGGATTTCTTTGGAAGGAATGATGCTAAAGCTGAAACTCCAATACTTTGGCCACCTCATGCGAAGAGTTGACTCATTGGAAAAGACCCTGATGCTGGGAGGGATTGGGGGCAGGAGGAAAAGGGGCCGACAGAGGATGAGATGGCTGGATGGCATCACCGACTCGATGGACATGAGTTTGAATGAACTCTGGGAGTTGGTGAGGGACAGGGAGGCCTGGCATGCTGGGATTCATGGGGTCGCAGAGTCAGACACAACTGAGTGACTGAACTGAACTGAATAGATATAACTGTTCATTTTTTAGAAAGTTACTTCCTGTTTTATGGCTCTAACCTCTTCTTAGAACTCTTTGAAGATACTAATGAAGACTGCTTTCATTGTTTTATTTTCTTTTGATCCCCGATTATGTCTGCTTCCTACCGGGTTACTTTGCTCTGTCTCAATCTTTCTCTTTCTTTGATGCAAACTTCTTTCAAATATCTGGTGACCCTTAATTGTTGATCATATTTTAAACAATTATCCCTTAGGAAAGCTGATGGGGATGTCTGTGTACATCAGCAGAGTCAGTCAGTTGGCAGATTTTTGAGGTGAATGGGATGTCAAGTAGCAGTGATGCTGGTTAAATTCTGAATTCCAGGATGAGGAGAACTTGGTCCTATAGCTGTGTTTCCTACCCCAGTTCCTCTAGTGCACCCTGACAGCACTTTTTTTTTTTTTTTTTTAAGAATATTAGAGTCTGTCTCACCACCACCCTAGGATCCATACTTGGCAGTTCTGGCTGTTCTGTTTGCATGGGGATGAGAAGTGAAGGATGGAGAGAAAGGGCCAGTTTGCTTTATCTAGACCTCAAAACTACACCCCTCAACCAGTTATGAACACATCTTTCCTCTTCTTCACATCATTTATCTTTGGGGAACTTCAAAAGCCCTTCTGCACACCTGGACATGAGGGAAATTATCCAGTAAAAATACAATGAGAGTTATAAATGAGAAGATTTGTATAATTTAACATTTTCTAGAAGCCACATTAAAAAGTTTAAAAGGAAGAAATTAATTTTAGTAACATTTTTGTTAATTAAAATGTCTAAAATATTATTTTGAAATGTAGTGAGTATAAAGAAATATTGAGATATTTCACATTCCTTTTTATCACACTCAGTCTTCAAAATCTGGTATTTCACACTATGGCACAGGTCCATCCAGGCCCATCCCACTTCAGGGACTCAGTAGCTACATATGGCTGCTGGCTACCACACTGGACAGCATGGCTTTTAATGTGGCTCTAATAGCATATTCAAAAGCAGAGAAGGTCCATCTAGTCAAGGCTATGGTTTTTCCAGTGGTCATGTATGGATGTGAGAGTTGGACCGTGAAGAAGACTGAGCACCGAAGAATTGATGCTTTTGAACTGTGGTGTGGGAGAAGACTCTTGAGAGTCCCTTGGACTGCAAGGAGATCCAACCAGTCCATTCTGAAGGAGATCAGCCCTGGGATTTCTTTGGAAGGACTGATGCTAAAGCTGAAACTCCAGTGCTTTGGCCACCTCATGCAAAGAGTTGACTCATTGGAAAAGACTTTGATGCTGGGAGGGATTGGGGGCAGGAGGAGAAAGGGACGACCGAGGATGAGATGGCTAGATGGCATCACTGACTCGATGGACGTGAGTCTTAGTGAAATCCGGGAGTTGGTGATGGACAGGGAGGCCTGGCATGCTGCTATTCATGGGGTCGCAAAGAGTCGGACATGACTGAGCGACTGAACTGAACTGAATCATCTTCTATTATCACTTTTAATCATCTAGAAAATATACTAAATCTCTAATCCACCAGTGGTCACCCTTTTAGTTTAATTTCTACTGTGCATTTAATCTAACTTGAAGAGTCCATCTCATTTTACTATAGTATCAGGAAGAAAGTATATAAATGTGTGAACTCTGCCACTGAGAAATCCATAAAACCATCCTAAATCCCAACACAAGCCCAACAAAAGGAACTCCAACATGTCATTGTTGCTTATTTTATACCCATAAGACCTACAGTGAAGTACAGGTACTGGCATTTCCCCACATTCTCCTAGTCTACCTGCCTCAAGCTTATATTCCTCTTTAATTACTTTGATCCACTAGCATTTGATTATTCTGCATTTTTAGTTTTTCTGTAACTTAGCAATAACTATTATTTATTGCTTACTATGTATCAAGAACTTTTCTTAGGCTTCCTATGCATTATTTCACTTAATCCTCTCAATAACTTCAGGCAGAAGGTGCTATTACTATCTCCTTTTTATATATGAGGAAAGTGAGGCACAGAGAAGCTAAGCAAGTTGTCCAAGGTCACACAGACCCCAGAGTTGAAATTCTACAACACATGTTCTTTAAAAAAAAAAATTTATTGCCGTAAAAGTCACATAATATTAAACAGACTATCCTAACCATACTGAACTGTACAGTTCAGTGGCGCTAATTGCATTCACGTTGCTGTGCGAGTCTCACCATCTTTCATCTCTGGAATTTTTTACCTTCTCAAACTGAACTTCTGTCCCCATTAAAGACTAGCTCCCTATTCCCCAGCCCCACCCCTTGCC